>OX638076.1:11071393-11397236 GCA_951804385.1 Trifolium dubium
ACTAAAAAAGAGAAGCTAATATTATTAGCTTATTTTTTATAATTTTTTTTAGAGGAAAGAGAAAACAAAGTAACAAATTTCAAACAAAAATATCATAAGTTTATTCTAATATTTCAATAATATCCTAGTTGTCCTATCCTTAAGTACTTTTTGTAAAGGTAAACAAAGATAAAATAACTTCTGCTTTTGTTTATAAAATCTCTAAAAAATAGTATATAGATTATTTAATGTCAAAATCTTTTTTTTTTTTTTGTAATCTATAACAAACGGTCCCATAATTCCGGCGTTTCAATTTTATCAAAAAGACAATAGTTTGAAACAATTTCCAACAGATAAAAATTTCATTTTAATGTTTCAAAAAAAAAATTCATTTTAATTAAATTAGTATTTCTCTATGTGTGTTAGAAAAATATTTGAGAAGGTATGTTCATTTTGAAAATCATAAAGGGTGTAACTAGCAAAATTGTGAGTGTTAGTTTTTTTTTGGGTCAGTTTTAGTGACTAAAACTTCATCATTTTGAGGTGAGTAAGTAGGCGAACCATAATTTGCTTTTTTTGTTGTTTTTTCTTTGCATTGAAAAAGGGCAAAAGCTAAGAAGAAAATTACACGGAGAGTAGAAACTCTCATTACATCAACTAAACAGAAATGTTCAATCACAACTACAGGATCTTCATAATAGTTAATTCCTACTTTTTCTTCTTTTTTATAAGAATAGTTAATTCCTAATCAAGCACAACCTAATGCAACCATAACATCAGCAACTTTATTCGTTAACTGTAAACATGGACAATACGAACATTCCAATCATCCAACAATAAATCTTTAATTCTTCTAACCAACTTCTTGTCATCAACACTACCGATTTTGTTTTTTTGTTTTTAGCAAATGGAGTGCGGAATAAACGACTGCAACACCCTAAATATATTTAAAAAAAGAATAAGGAAAATACAATAAATTGGGGATACAAAAACCAAACTCAATAATCCCATAAGGGCATACAAACAAATTTAAACACAACAAATGTGGTTAAAAAAACAGATGCAAAGATACAAACACCACAAGCACTATCCAGTTAGTCCGTATACGGGCACGAAACCAAATAACAAAATATATATGATGTAAGGGTCTTCATATCTCAAGAGGAAAATAAATAGACCATAAACACAGACTGATTTATGTATCAACGGCTCCCTGCACAACCACAACAAGCAAATACAACGCTTTCGTGCAAACAGTCCAAATCCACAAACAAGACGAGGATATACAAAAACATACCATAATCGGAAGCAACATCGAAACCGGTTAGAAAAAACCCTCAACTCTTCAACGCGGAGGACGATAACCATAAGCTGGCAAGACGCAGAACCGCCACCAACCACCAGAGGGCTGAGTAGGGCACCACTACACGAACCATGTGGACTTGAAATAGACGGCAGCCAAAGGATGACAATGAGAGGTTGGGAAACCACGTGGAAGCTTGAACTGATAGAGAAGATGGGGTAACTACACAAACCAACTACCAGCACCGTGAGGGAGGCGGTGACGCGGTGCTGCCTGAACTAAATTGCTGCAAGCTGGTAGATCCGAATGACACAGAGCAAATATGACATAAGCCAAAAGCAACCATGAACGAACCAACAAAACCACCAAAAGGCGCCGATCTAGACATTGTGGTGCGGAGAATCTCTAAAACACCATCGTCGCACCACCACAACAATGTCTACATCTTGAAATGAAACTTTGGATTGCGAAGGGAGAAGAAATGGGACGACGGATCTGGGTTCTTACATTTTATGTGTAATGTTTCTACAGATTGAGCTAAGTTCACAGGAGATCGTAAATGTCATTTAACAATATAATATATTCAGAGACTAATATAATATTTTAATATACTTTTTTTTATGAAATTTTTTATGAGACAATAAAGTTTTTTTATACTTAAGTGAGTTACACATCGTGTATACATAAATTAATAGTAATATTGATATTGAAATTTGATTTATATATCAGGTGAAGTGATCTTGTTACAATATTCAACATGCATGTACATGAAGAAACAAACAAATAGAAATAATAACATAAACTGTAGAGGAAGGATCGAGGAACTCCTTCGGTCTGCAACCTCGCCCACTATTTCTTTTGAATTCCTCAATTTCATTATTTCTGCCGTATTTCCATTCCAACAAACTTTAGAAACAAATTTTACATCTTGCTCAATTTTTTTAAAATATTGCTAGTAAAAAGAAAAATTGATCAACGTGATTCTGCATATTCAAAATGAGACCAATATTCCTTGACAAGTGTCTTGAACAATGTTTCTTCTCTCTTCATTAAGCTCATTGGCTCGTCATACTCTGCCAAATTTCCTGAAAACACCGACAGTTGGTGAAATTCTGGCAACCAGACAGACAGATGCTGTGAACAATGTTAGAGCACTTGTCCGAGCACTTGTCACACAGTCATAATAAAACGCAGCATAGCAAAGTAAAATAAGTGTGACAGAATAATAAAGAACACAGTGAGTTTGTTAACCCAGTTCGGCGCAACTGCCCTAGTCTGGGGGATACCAATCCAGGAAGGAATCCACTAAAATAGCCCTAGTTCAAAGTTATCAACTTATCACCTAGCAACTACCAATAATAACTCAACCTAGGAACTCCTAGATCAAAGGCGCCCCGCCTTACTTCCTCTCAGTTTGAATACTTCCACGCAAACAACCTCTGGTTCACTGATCTTCGTACTGACATTAAGTTCAATACACAAATACTTATGTTGGAGACACACTCCTATAAAACTACACACTCGTACCTAAAGGCTTAGAGTGTTGCAACCACAATACCTACTCCGTACTTCACAGTTTAGGAGAGGAACACAAACAACTCCATACTTAAAAGCTTAGGAGTGCACACGTTAAAATACAAGGCTTTAACCACGAAACCCTAAAACCCTAAAGACTATATTTTGTAAATATTGGCTTCGCTACTCTTTAGGTTTTACATCCTTGAATATATAGCTTCAGCAAGAACGTGTTTTGCAAGCAACATGGGCTTTAGACACTTTTGGACGTTGTGAGGTCCGAGTCTTGAATCTTCTAGAAAAATAGATCTTCTTGAAAAATAAATCAATATCACTTCTTAAAATATATCTAGGCTTGACCGCCTTAGACTCCTTCAGAACACGTGACTTAATCACCAAGTAATGGTTAAAAGAAAAACCAAAGCGAATCTTATAAAAGATTGCATAGAATAATAAACGCGAGCTGGTGCGAGCTGGTAGATCACATAATGCTGTTCCACATGCTACATCATTTGTCTTAGCATTTGGCTAGTAGTTTTTTTTGCAAAATGTAGCCAACATACAAAAACCCAACAATCTCCCCATTTGGCAATATTTTGGCTAAAACAATCTAGAGCCAGTTCTTGGAGAGATACACAGAAATTCCTTCACTTCCACACATCAGATAAAAAATCAGATATACGTGCTCCCCCTCAATACATGCATGCATATATTGAAACACAACAACTGCTAGACCAGAAAGTTTTTTCCCTTGATCTCACCCTTTTAAAACCAGAACAGGTAGAGTGAAATGCTTTGATACCAATTGAAATTCTGGCAACCAGACAAACAGATGCTGGGAACAATGTTAGAGCACTTGTCCGAGCACTTGTCACACAGTCATAATAAAACGTAGCGTAGCAAAGTAAAATAAGCGTGACAGAATAATAAAGAACACAGTGAGTTTGTTAACCCAGTTCGGCGCAACTGCCTTAGTCTGGGGGATACCAATCCAGGAAGGAATCCACTAAAATAGCCCTAGTTCAAAGTTATCAACTTATCACCTAGCAACTACCAATGACAACTCAACCTAGGAACTCCTAGATCAAAGGCACCCCACCTTACTTCCTCTCAGTTTGAAGACTTCCACGCAAACAACCTCTGGTTCACTGATCTTCGTACTGACATTAAGTTCAATACACAAATATTTATGTTCGAGACACACTCCTATAAAACTACACACTCGTACCTAAAGGCTTAGAGTGTTGCAACCACAATACCTACTCCGTACTTCACAGTTTAGGAGAGGAACACAAACAACTCCATACTTAAAAGCTTAGGAGTGCACACGTTAAAGCACAAGGCTTTAACCACGAAACCCTAAAACCCTAAAGACTATATTTTGTAAATATTGGCTTCGCTACTCTTTAGGTTTTACATCCTTGAATATATAGCTTCAGCAAGAACGTGTTTTGCAAGCAACATGGGCTTTAGACACCTTTGGACGTTGTGAGGTCCAAGTCTTGAATCTTTTAGAAAAAGAGATCTTCTTGAAAAATAAATCAATATCACTTCTTAAAATATATCTAGGCTTGACCACCTTAGACTCCTTCAGAACACGTGACTTAATCACCAAGTAATGGTTAAAAGAAAAACCAAAGTGAATCTTATAAAAGATTGCATAGAATAATAAACGCGAGCTGGTGTGAGCTGGCACATCACATAATGCTGTTCCACATGCTACAGCATTTGTCTTAGCATTTGGCTAGTAGTTGTTTTTGCAAAATGTAGCCAACATACAAAAACCCAACAGTTGGTTTCATTTTCTTTACATGTTACACATTATGTGTGTGACAAATTTTCAAAAACTTAAATAAAAAATATTGTACTCATTGTTTATTTCCCTCTAACTATGTGACTGCAAGTGTGCAACCCTATCCTCGTATTGGCAATGATTATTCTTCAATTATCATCTATATAAGAAAATGTTTGTGGGGAGTGAAGTACCGTAAAACTCGAAACATAAACTTACCATCACTTATAGCAAGAACCATATTCCAATCCATCATAGTCGATATTTGGTGTGCTACTGTGATCACAGTAGAATATGCTAAGTTAGTTCTAATGGTTTTATGAAGAATCAGATCCTTTGAATAGAGGAGTAAAAAATTTAACAAAAAAAAATGTTACATTTTGAATGAAAACAGACAAAAACTTAAATTAATGGCTACAAATAAGGAGTTGGACAAGGGAAATGACTTGCTGTTGTTGAAAGGTAAAAAGAAGATAAACACTACAATAGGTCATCTATATAAAGAAGAAGAAGAAGAAGAAGAAGAAGAAGAAGAAGAAGAAGAAGAAGAAGAAGAAGAAGAAGAAGAATACAACATATTAGAAGTACATTAATAAAGTGTGAGTTGAATTTTAAAACATTTTTAACTGTATATGGATTTAGATTGCAAGTCCGTCAACTTCATCAAAAACAAAGACAAGAAGCCCTAGTCAAAAGCATTGACTGACAATTGGAAAGTAACAGAGAAAATGCGGCGTGACGGAAGTAGAATTGAAAAGGTATGTCAACCAATTCGAAATCAATACTTTTAATTTATTTTTATTTTATGTGATTGAGGAAACATTAAAAGTATTTATTTTTAATTTTAATGTTTCCCTAATCCCATAAAATACAAATAAATAAAAAGTATTGATTGTCCCGTGAGCGTAGCTCAGTTGGTAGGACATTGCATTTTATATGCAGGGGACCGGGGTTCGAACCCTGGTCATCCCATTTATCCACATTATTGGTGGATTTTCTAGCCGCTAGGCTACTTGACCAAAAAATAAATAAATAAATAAATAAAAAGTATTGATTTCAAATTTATTGACATACCTTGTCAATTTTACTTCCTTCACGCCGCAATTTCTCTATTACTTTCCAATTGTCAGTCATTTCTTTTGAATTAGGACTTTGTCTTTCTTTTTTGAAATTGATGAACTTGCGATATAAATTCATATATAGTTAAAAATGTAATAAAATTCAACTCAACCTTTATTGGTCTTCTAATATGTTGTTGAATGCTTCTTCTTCTCAAATAAATTTTCTCTGTTTCAATTTAAATTAGGACATTTAAAAAGGAATGAAGTTGAGGTTTTGAGAGATCTAGATCTAAATAGGATATTGAAATGTTACGCAAATACGATCTAGATTGCGATATCATCTATCACTCTATACATCCTAAACATCACATGTAGTAAATATATATATATATAGGCACAAACTTAGTAGTAAAATATTACAATGACACAACATAGACAAAAAATGAGAAGAAAAAAATAATAGACAAACAACAAAACCAAAAAAAAAAAGTAGAGATGAGATATCTTGTGGCATAATGAAATGAGTGTGACTAATTGGTTTTATAATAATTTTTTGCATTGAGTTAAAAATGAAGACATGCATAAACACTAAAAATGAGGATAGCTATATTAAGGTTTAGAGAGATCTGGATTGAAATAAGAGAAAGAAATATTTTGTATTGATATCAAGGTTTAGAGAGATATTTAGATCTAGATTTATATATTGATCTAGATCGCATATTGAAATGTATGCAAATACGATCTAGATCTCGATATCAATATCAATATCCTAAAACTTATCAAATAAATTTTCGATGTTTCTTGTACCAAAAAAAATTCAATGTTTCGCATTAACTTAGGACTTTTAAAATAGATCATGCAACAATAATTTATAGAGAGATAGATCTAGATTACATATTGAAATATTACGCAAATACGATCTAGATCTCGATAACAACAATCACTATATACATCCTAAAAATCATAGTATAAATATATATATATATAAACATAAACTTTGTAGTAAAAACTCACAATGATGCAACATAAACAAGAAAGAAGAGAAAGAGAAAAAATAGACAAAGCAAAAAAAAAACAAAAAAAAAACGAGATGAAAAAAAAAATAGAGAAGAGATATGGTGGTATAATGAAATGAAGGTGTATTTGGTTTTATAATGAAAATTTTGGATTGAAATTAAAATGAAGACTTGCATAAACATGAAAAATGAGGATAGACTCATAAGGGATGAAAATGAGGATAGATTCATAAGGGGCCAATTTGATTTTTCGTTGAAGATTTGTAGTCTAAATTTAAAAATCATAATTTTTTTAAGTTGAAAAAAATAAAAAGTTGTTTCTTTTATTTTTATTTTTTGACAAAAAAAATTGTTTCTTTTTAGATCGGAATAAAATGATATTTTTGTAGAGAGAGAAAATTAAAATAAAATAAGTAAACAAATGATATAATTATTAGAAGGGCCAGCACAAAAAAAATAAAGAAATGTAATGTAAGGTACTGTTCAAAGAAGAGTTTATTTGTACTCGTGGCTCAAATAGGATGTTAATCTATTTATAATGATTTTTTTTTGTTACAACTATTTATAATGATGATTATCAATACTATTTTATATTTTGTATATTAAATTTTATATATGTAGAATTTAAAATTACCTTTTGATTAATCTACTAAGTCAAAACAACATTTATTTATTTTTACTAAATCAAATTGCTTTTTGACTAAATAAATATCTAAAATTCATTAGTCAAGTCAAAAATATTTTTTGTTCAACAGTCAACTCATTGCTTTTATAGAAATGGAATAAGTTAAATTAAATTTGATTTTAATAAATATAACATTAATTAGTCAAAAATAAATAAATATAACATTAATGTTATTTTTTATATATTATTTAATGCTACGTAACTCCCTCTGGTCCTTTTTATAAGAAAAAATTTACTTTTTAGATTCATTAAATAATTAATGTATTTGGTTTATAATTTAAATTAGATACATTAATTATTCAATGGACTTAAAAAATTAATTTTTTCTTGTAAAAATGACTGGAGGTGGTATATTTTTGTACAACATTTAACACTATTGTTTAATTTCATCGTCATATACACATTCTTCGTACTATTTAATATACCTTGTTTAATTGATTTTTTTTGGGAAAGAGAAATAACTATCAAAGTGACACCAAATAATATTACCTTAGTTTCATATTATAAGAAACAAATGTACTTTATGGATTTATTAAAAAATTAAAAAATTTGGTTTATAATATCGATCCGATATATCAATTTTTTTTGGTCAGGTAGTTTAGTAGCTAGAAATTCACCCGTTAAAGATGAATAAATGAGCATACCCAGGTTCGAACACGAATCTCTGCACTTTCGTGCAATATGTCCAACTAATTGAGTTAATGTCATAAGACCGATATATCAATTTTTTAATTAATCTAAAAAATGTATTTGTCTCGTATAATAAGAAACATAAATAGTATTTTTAATTTCTCATTATTTATTTGAATGAAAAAAAGAAAGAAAGGAAATTATCAATGATAGAAAAAAACTAATTTTTTTAAGAAAGAAATAAAATTACCAATGATATATAATACTCCCTCCATTCATTTTTACTTGTTGTTTTAAAAAAAAAAGATAAAAATAGGAGAGTGTAATTTTGCACCTTATTTTTCTATTATGTCTTTATATTATATATGTATTATTATTTTTTGTAGATACTATATACACATTTTTTTTGACAAATATATATACATATTATTATATATTGGGTATTTTGTTAAAAATATTCTTTTAATATTATTTTTTGATACATAGGAACACCAATTATAAAGAGAATATTGAAAAATGTAAAAATATGGAAACGACTTCACTGGGGATTGAACCCAGAATCTCTGGTTCCGTAGACCAGCGCCTTATCCATTGAGCCATGAAGTCCTATTGTGAACAATTTTCTCATTTTATACAACTAAACAAACTACTCATAAAAAGCTGATTCTTCAACTCTATCCATGGCGTGCTTTTTCTGCACAATACAAACAAACAATTGTATGTTGAATTGAATTACCAAGTCAACCTATCTGACTTCTGTTCTTCACCGGCATAGCATAGTTGCATCAATCAACAAAGAACAAAACACCATTACTTTGTAATTTGTCTCTTGTCTCTGTTGTTTGCCGCATAAACAATGAAAAAGAAACAATCTTTGCGTACGAAAGCCACCAACTTTGTCTCTGTCCTTCTCAACCCCATCTCTGATCCTGATTCTAAACACCCTCCACCTTGTTCAGTAAGTTCTCTTTTTTTAGCTCCTAGTATTCACTGTACGAGGTTAATGTCTTTTTAAGATTATTAAGTCTTAGGTTTTATTTTATTTTTTCTTTAACATTTTCAAGTTTTTTTTTTTGACATTTTGTTTTTCAAATTAAAGTTAAAGTTTCCTTTTTTGTTTCTTATCAGGAAGAAGTAGGTGAATTAAAAAAAAGTGATGAAGAGGGTAATAATAATAATAATAATAATCATGATGTAGTTGATGATGGTCCTGATACTTCATCTTTCACTGCATTCCTCTATTCTTTATTGTCTTCTTCAGACTCTAAAGAGAAGGATGATAAAGGTGAAGAACCTGATAATAATAATAATCATAATAGCCCTTTACCTGATTCATCCATTAAGGAAAATGGTGGGAGGAAAAGTTTACTTTCTAGAAGTAAGCAATCAGTTGGTAGAGCTATTCGCCGAGCTGTTAGAATCCGAGGATTAGGAAATCATGATCGGAAGGATACTAATAGTAATAATAATCTTGGATTGAAACTTCAAGATAGGAGGAAAGAATCACTGCCTGTGAAAGAGTCATTGCCTTTGGCTTTGGATGGTTTGCCAGGAATTTCTGAACCTTCGGTTCTTCTTTTGGATGGTATAAGGAATGTTCTCTATGCTTCTCTTCCACCTCTTATGCATGGAAGGAAATGGTTGTTGCTATACAGGTATTTGAAGATGAAGATGCATTGCTATATTGATGATTAATTATTCAATTGATATAAAATATTCAACTTCAATACATTTTCTGCAGCACTTGGAGGAATGGTATATCGCTTTCAACTCTTTACCGGAGAAGCATGCTTTGTCCTGGATTGAGTTTGCTGGTACAGATTAACTATCCTTAAACTGAATAGGAGATGTTAAACTTAGGCCCTGTTTGGATTAGCTTATTTGAGCTTATCTACTGCTATAAGTTCTGTGAGACTGTTTGGGAGAACTTATGATAAATTATTTTCAGCTTAATTTCAGAAGTTCTCTAATATAGCTCATGAACACAACTCATAGCATATATAAAAAAACAATTTGTCTTTATTTTATCTTTTGCTATAAAAATAGCTTATGTAAGCTTATACATTAGCTCTTATGCTATAAGCTGCAAATTTCTTGTTTATCCTATAGTCTGATCTGCATTTAAAACTAAAAGGCAAATTTCTTACATTCTACAACCATCTATTAGTTTTCAATCAATGTTAGTGATTCTATTCTATAGGTTGTTGGAGATAAAAAAGGAGCTGTGTTTGGCAGCTTGGTTGAAACACCTCTCAAACCATCCAGCAAGAGAAAATATCAGGTAATGCAAAAACTCATTTATCATGTAACCATATGAATTATCAATATCATAGAAACTGAGATAGTGTTTTCTGGATTATCTTGCAATGATGCTATGCTACTTGTTATTCTATCTTATTGACAGTAGATTTTGTGTACAGGGAACAACTAGTACTTATGTTTTCACAAATATCTCTGGTAATACTATCATATATCGTCCAACAGGTATGCACTTGAATTTGAGTTTGGTCATACCGTGTTTCTGCAAGCAAACAAAATCAAAGATTAATTGATCTTAGAACTATATGGAATGAGAAGAGAATTTAAAGTTTGTTTATTGTGATGATTGATGAAAGCTTATGACATTTAACCTTGGTCCGTATAGTTAACCGAATGTCATCTTTGAAATTGACCATGGAACTAATTCCAACTGAGGAATACTTAAATTTTCTTTTCTGTAGAATCTACAGAGTTTTGTCTGATAGATACAGTTGTCAATGAGATTTAAACTAATTTATGTGTGATTTTCATATTCTTTAGAAAATATATGATATGCTGAAAATAATCAACTTTCTGGCATGTTTAACAGTTGGTCTAAATATTATTCCAAAAAAAAAAAGGGTTGGTCTAAACATGTTTCAGTCTTCTAGAAGTTGATAAACTCCTATTTGATGCCACATTTCCTTTAAAAAATGGATTTTCAGATTCAGTAGAGTAATTTTGCGAGATTCCGCATCAGCGTGGGGCCTAACTTTTGATTTGCAAAAAATGTGATACTAAAGTCCATATCTAGCTTAGTTTAGACTTCCAAATGCTGCGTATTAACCACAAAATTACAGGGGTGAACCGTTATTTCACACTTTGCAACACTGACTACATAGCAATTGGCGGAGGAGGTCATTTTGCGCTTTATCTGGATGGTGATCTGTAAGGACTTCGTATTTTTATTGTGATCCCTTTCTTATTTCTTTAAAAATCCTATAAACCTGATTTTTTGTTATTTTAAAGATTGAATGGCTCAAGTTCGGTATCAGAAACATTCGGGAATCCTTGCCTTGCAAATTCTCAGGACTTTGAAGTCAAGGAAGTAGAGGTACACAATAAACACACACACACACACCTCTCAAACTTTAATTTTCTTTGGATTTTTTTTTTCAGATACAAGCTAGTTGCTAATTTAACAGACATTTATAGAAAGAAAAGCTAATTGGTCTGTGATCCATGCAGTTGTGGGGCTTTGTACAGACTTCAAGATATGAGGAAATGCTTGCATTGAGCAGAACTGAGGTGCCAGGGATCTGTCGATGGTAAACATCTCTGAATATTTACCTGATGTTAATCAAACAACCTGTGGCCGGGATTTCATCGAAAGGTCACTTCCTACTGACAGAACAATGCTAATGATACCGAAGAAGTTTTCATGTATCCAATTATGTTTCAACTAACAAATGTATCTGACATCTGTAAATATTTACACAGCCTGTGTATACAGTCTATGCACATTTTTGCAAATTTTGTACACAATAAAAAGTGGAGTAGGTTTATTTGTTTTTACAATTTGAAAAGCTAATGATGGACAGATAAATATTCTATAGAAACTTTTGTTGTTTACACGTCGGACATGTTTTAGTACACTTTTGCTATCTCCTGCATAATACATTGGATTCATATCTATTTAGTTAGAAGACTTTTAACATGGTCAACAATCTGAAATCGAGCAGGAGGGAGAATAGAGACTGATGGTTGAATATAACATCAATGATGATGCAGCGACAAAAATGGCAGCGCAGGAGATGAACTGGAAACTGTTTAGGGGGGCTATAGATACGAAGCAATAGAAAAGAACAGTTAAGATATAGTCTATTACATTGTTCAACCAGCCCCGCTGTATAAATATTTTAGATGTACATAATCAGATCACTAAGTTGTCTTTCTTACATCTCAGCCATTGAAATTTTTAATGATTAAATCTATGGCTAAAAGAGTAATAGACTATGATGGGAAAATTTAAGCATTCACCCATATTAAAAGAAGCCACATTTTTAGTGTATATATATGATAAAAGTAAATCATAAATATTATTAGCCTGCTGTAAATTTCTAAAACATTAATTGTACTTGGTTTGTGAAAAATTAGAAGAAAAAACCAACTCTTTTCAGTAGTTTCATTTTCATCTACTTGAATTTAAATCTACGAGTCACATAATATTTTAAATTTTACTCGAAAATCCATCATGGACTTAGAGAGATTTGTTGTTGGTCTCGGCTATTTTGGTATCTACTGCATCCTTGTATGCATCTGCATGAACACCGAGTGCGGCACGTCCAGAAGGGTCAAGATTTTTGGACCATGCTGCATCCCATTCCACAGCTTTTGCAGTACTGCATGCCACACTAGGACCTCCTGGCACTGATAGCCTGGCAGAATTCTGTTCAAATGAAATGGTTCAACATAGTCAACAAGTGGTTTGGTATGGTTGAAATTTGTAAACAACTCCATGTTCTGATGAAAATGTATTACTTTTTTTAATAAAAAAAACTATAAAATTCACCTTTGGAAATAACTTCTCAAAAATTGTTCTGTAGTGGTATCCCTCTTTTGTGGTAGGAGTGTTGTCAGGGTAAACAAAGTTGGCATGCTTCAGCATTGCATCTGTGACCTGGTCATTTATAAGGATAAGGGACAGAAACAAGAATAATATCAATGGAATTCTATAAAATTGGTCATTGAATTCAATGTCACAGGTAAAGAGCCTACTTGTTCACTGGCATGATCCTTCAAACCATCAATCCAACTGTATCCGACACCATCACTGAACTGTTCCTTCTGCCTGTACAATATGTGCTGAAAAAGTACAAGAATAATTATATAAAAAATCCTTAAAGACATATGAATAAGCATTATGCAGCAGAAGTTGATACAAACCTTTGGCAAATATGGAGTCTTATCATCATCAAATGCATTGCGCAATACCCATTTCTCTATCCTTCCAAGATCAGGCCTTATCTGTGGATTTGGTCATAAATTTCATGAGGTGATTAAAATGAAGTCAACAAGAGTAATTTCACATACTAGTAGTGAATTCAATTTCATAGAGACTTGTAAGAAACTTAGAACTGTTCATAACCATGACTTATGCAGTAAGTAACATCGTGTGTCCTAGCGAAAGTGTCTTGCCTTAACTTAAGGGTAGAGGGAGGACTTGATGCAACAAGAAGAATCATGATACAGGATCATCAAATGAAGCAAACTCGAACATTTAAACTAAAGCAAAAAATTGAAATTATATTTAAATTTATTTTACATCAAGTAAACATAATCTCTATCAACAAACAATGTAGGCAACCAAATCATAAGATAGGCAGGAGCTGTATGCTGCATGACAAGATGAACACCAAGACAGAAGTAAGATAAAATACCATTTTCCAATCCGGATCTATAGCCATGGCTGTGTTGATAAATTCTTTATCCAAGAACGGTACACGTGCCTCTATACCCCAAGCTGAAGTTGATTTATTGGCTCTCAGGCAGTCATAAAGATGAAGTGCTTTAATCTGTCAAATCATCAAAGCCACCTAAAACTTGAATAACGGGTAAAAGTACACAAAGGAATGATGAAGCATAATAATTAGATCAAAATATGGGGGATAAGCATAACAATTATGGTATATTACTTTTCGGCATGTTTCTTGATGAAGCTCTTCCTTGTTAGGTGCCTTATGGAAATACAGGTAACCTCCAAATATTTCATCTGAACCTTCTCCAGAAAGAACCATTTTTACTCCCAATGATTTGATTTTTCTGGACATAAGAAACATTGGAGTACTTGCTCTGATAGTCGTTACATCATATGTTTCAATATGGTAAATGACTTCCTCAAGTGCATCTATACCTTCCTGATATAGCCAAAATAAAATATTGCCTATGAGTTAGCAATAAAAATCTCATCTGCACAAGATAAAAAATGATGAGATAATGAGTGAGATATTCACCTGAACCGTGAAATGAAGTTCATGGTGACAAGTGCCAAGATAATCTGCTACCTCTTTTGCAGCTTTCAAATCCGGAGAGCCCTGAATGGTGGAAAATTCATGTCATGAAGCATATAAATGCTAATATATTACTAGTTGCGGTCATTGAAGAACAAGATGGATAATACAACTCATTTTCACCTAACACGGTTGAAAGAATTCTGACCTTTAAACCAATGCAGAAAGTATGTAACTGTGATCCCCACTGACGAGCAGCATCAGATTCAGCAAGATATCGATTGGCCACTGCAGCAACAAGTGATGAGTCCAATCCTCCAGATAAAAGAACTCCAAAAGGTACATCAGTCATCATTCTTTTAATTACAGCCTGCATGATATTATATTTAAATTAATAAATACTAGTTAAAAGCGGTGTTAATAAGCTTATCAGTTAGTATGTGACTCAAGTACACCAAAAGAATCACTAAATGTAAAAGGAACAAAATGGTTCTTTTTTTCTTCACAGACTAGCACGCAGTAATCAGTAATCAGCTCCAAATTCCAACCCAGAGCTTATAGTCCACACATATAAGCAAATAAGCAATGTATCAAATAATTTAGTGCATGAAAGGCCTACATCTTCCACAAGTAAGATCTTGCGATCACTTATTAATTATTTGGACATCAAGTTCAACAGATATTGATGATGTATCATTCCTAAAATGCATGTAAGTTTTTCCAGAATTTAAGTATACTTTCTCAAAAGGCACTATCATGGTGCATTTTGGTTTCATCACCTCTAGTTATGACATGACATTCCTAAAATTGTTGCAAATTTAGAGGTTTTGTGTTCTTGTGAAAATGATATAATAGACAAAATAAGTAACGATGCTCTAAAATTCCAGGGAGAGTTGAAAATATTATGAAACATTTCTTTAAGCACATGCAGTAGAACCAGTGTTGTTAATCATGAATAGCGGAAAATAACAGTTTGTTCAAATTCCGCTGCACAATAATGTTATAGTGCTATAACCGCTATTTGACAACATTTTGTACTAAAAAGACAAATAGTCACGAACAATAGCAATTTGTTCAAATTCGACTATGCTATTATTGCGCCGCTATTTAACAACACAGGAGAACTTTCTTTCTAAACTAAAAACAGTGACCGAAGTCAATGGATAAGACAGATAGCTTACCCTCTCAAAGGCCTTACGCAAAACCATCGGATCATAGGGTATTGATGGAATGGTCTCTGAGAACCATGGTGGATTGTACCAGCTTCTTAATCCTCCTGCAAATACAACAAATTTTAACAGGATACTTAAATGTGTATGATATCTAGTGTAAAATTTAGACAGTAAAAGGAGGGGGAAAATGGGAGATACAAGAGTAATCATAAACAGAAAATAGAATAAATGACATTATTTATACCCTGTTTGCTTGAATATATATGCCCCGGAGGAAAAGGTATGAATCTCTCACAATCGTCCATCAGCGCTTTCATTTCAGATGCAAACCATATTGATCCTGCATATAAATCAGCACTTCCATCGATAATATATCTAATTCGTTCATTTGATAAAGAACCATGTCAAGCTTATGTCACACTGTTTTCTCAGATCAACACATTGATTTAAACCTTCAAAATTCATATAGGAGCTCATACATGGACGATTTATTTCAGTTTATTGCAAAAACAGTAAGCAACTTAGCATATCCAAACCCAAATTTCATATGTATCTCTCGAACCGACTTAAATTGAACAATAAATAGCATTTGAGCGGATGAGACGCCAACAAGATTACAAGCATGTTTGGATTAGCCTATTTGAGTTATCTACAAGATATCTTATGAAAACAGTTTATACTTTTTACTAGCTTATATGAAAACAGCCTGACTTCATTTTAATTTCTTTTATAATAATCACTTATAAAGAAGTACTTATATGATATGCTAGCTATAGGCGCTTAATTAAGTTGTTTATAATGTAAAAATTACAATTGAAGAAGGCACGTATATATTTACCATCATGACCCCAACCCAAGTAAAGAGGGGTAATGCCGATAGCATCACGAGCAGCAATAAAACTTTTATCTCTAGTATCAAGTAGCACAAATGAAAACATCCCATCCAGCATATCAACAAATTCTTCACCATGTTCTTCATACTAATCACATCATAATAATCAATCATCAATCATCAGAATAAATAATTTGAAAAATAGTATATAATAAATTATTAATAACCAAAAATCAAACATATTATATTCCAAAAAACACTTACAAGATGAGCAATCACTTCACAATCACTACCAGTTCGAAATTTATGAGAACTCAGTTTCTCTCTCAATTTCTTGTGGTTGTATATCTCTCCATTTACCTGTCACCATAGTTTCAACACAAAATGAACCAAAAATGTATATTCTATTTGACACACCACTGTAAAAAAATAAAATTATTTTACACTGTCAATTGAATGAATGACGGTAACCTATGAAGCACGGGCACTCACACACGACACGGACACTTACGGATGATTTTTAAAAAAAAAAATGATATAATTCAATGTAATTGTGAGTGTCGGTGTCGGACACGTCCGAGCTTAAATGAAGGGAACTACTTCTTTATCTATAGACAGAAACATATGAGTAGTAGTGATTTTTTGACCTAAAAAAAGCTGCATGCAATGCAAGTGTACTATTTTGAAGTACAGAAAAACAATGTAACAGAACATAAATAATGTGAAAAATGATTGACAGTAGTACTACATACGGTGACAATAATGGTTTTGTCTTCGTTGTAAAGAGGTTGATCTCCAGAAGTAGGGTCAACAATAGCAAGACGTTGATGAGCAAGGTAACAATCTTGATGAGAATGCAAACCACTCCAATCAGGGCCTCGGTGACGCAACCTGCGAGATAGTTCGATTATGCGAGCGCGTTTCAACTGAGAGTTGTCGACCACGCCCAACACTGCTAAGATTCCGCACATGATGACGGCTGCGCCAACAACAAAATGAAGAACGAGGTGAAATTGAAATGATTTTTTTGTTACTATGGAGGATAGTTTTTCAAGATTTATGCTTTGTTTGGTAAGATTAGAATAATGAATGTGTTTATAAATCAAAATAACTTAAAATAAGTAAAAAAAAAATAAGTGAAATTATGTGTTAGTTTACAAAATTATCTTTCATTAATGATATGTGAGATAAATTATAAAATTGAAAGAAGAAAGAGAAATAATTAATTAAAGGTATAAGAAGGAAAAGAAACATTAAATAATGTAAAACGACATATATTATGGTACAAAAGTTTTTCTCAAAATAATGGTTGTTTAATATTTTTATACGATTTTTAAAGAAATATTAATTGTATTGATTTTAATATAGTAAAATTGGTACTTCCTCCGTCTCAAAGTATAATATATTTTCAAAAAAAGTTTGGTCTCTAAATATAAATTCTTGGCTAAATGCATCTCTGGGTCATTTAAGTTTTCAGTTTATACCACATAAGTCTTTTATGTTATTTTTGTAACACATAGGTCCTTTAAGTTTTTAGTTTGTACAATGTAGATCCTTTAAAAAAATTTTTAACACATATGTCCTTTCAGTTTTAAAACTATAACACATAGATCTTTTAATTTTTTTTTTGTATAGGCCAAATGCTAAAAACATTAATTTTGCGTATGTGGCACTTAGGAACTTGGTGGTTTTGGTATGAGATCCAATAGGAAAACGTCATGTGGCCAGTGACTTTCTTTTTCATCGCGTGCGGAGCTTCCTCCATCACCGTCTCCGTCCACATCACCGGTGATCTTTTCAATCACGAAAGCTTACGAAACGATACCCCAAAACCTATGAAGCTCCGACACGGCTAAAGTAGGGAGTGTCGCCGTGTCAGACACGTGTTGGACACCGACACTCGTACGACACCCGGACGACACCTATCTGTCATGTTTTCAATAATTTTCCTAAATTAAAAGTACTCAAACTGTTTTGATGGATTCTCTTCTATGGTTGATTGAAAAAAGTATATATAGCTGTGTCCGTGTCCGTGTCTGGGCTTCATAGCCCAAAATCTCTCGTTATTCATGCTGAATCCAAATCTGGTGTCTGTTTTCTCAATAGAGACTTCTACCTCTCGTTTTTGACATTTTTCTAACAGTTAGGACCAAGTAAGTTAACGGAATGAAAGTTAGAGGACCCAAAACGGAATAAAAAATAGTTAAAGAACCAAAGTGAAACCTTAAAATTACTTAGAGGATCAAAAGTGTATTTAAATCTTCTTAATAAACATGAAATCGGTCAAATTGGCTATTATGATGGGACAGATGGAATATTATTTACTAAAATACCCTTATTAATTATAGTTGGTAGAATAGTTAAGTTGGATGAAATTTAATAAATACATATATAATAATGAAAAAAATAGTAAATGTTGCATTAATATTTTAAAGAGACAAATAAAAAATGTTAAACAGCAAATTATTTTAAAACAAATAGAGTAGGTCAAATTAATCTACTAGTGTTTTTTAGTATTTATAAGTACTTAAATTCGAAGAAAATTAACCTATGCCCTTTAACTTTGTTATCATTTTAAAGATTATATGCTACAAAAAATGGTTATATGGTAGTTATTTTTCGACATTTGTAATTGCTACTGACAGAATTTGATCATTATCAAGAATTGTAAGTGTCATACTATCACAATACTTACACTTTTAAAAGTCATTTATCAAACTCAATAAATGTGAGAGAATTTTCAAAATATATTGGAAAGGTTGCGATGGTTAGTTGAATTACTAATCAACATTACTGAAAACTTTTAAGAGTTGTGTTCTTTCACCAATTGACATAAGTTTCTCTATAAATAGAGACACTTTATAGGCATAATCAAGAGTAAAAACGATTGTCATACTTGTATGAATAAGATCTTGTCTAAAATATCTAAATCATTCATTCTTTTCTCTAGTGCACGAGAGGAATTGGATGAACATTATTCTGTAAACTATCATTGACGATACGCTTGATATGAGTGTGCGATTCATATCAAGGATTCCAATAGTATCCTGAAGTGGATTCGCCGGTTATCCCATTTGCATCCAGTTTGCATACACTGGTGGGGGCGAATCGAACCTAAATAAAGGTTAGTGTTCCTACACGCTTTGGAATGTATGTGCAGTTATCATCATCTTCATGTTCAAGTATTTGCAGCAGATCCCCAGAAAATGTTCCAACAATCTTTAGGTTCGATTTACGATTTATTTGTGATTAATGACTGC
Source organism: Trifolium dubium (assembly GCA_951804385.1). NCBI lineage: Eukaryota > Viridiplantae > Streptophyta > Magnoliopsida > Fabales > Fabaceae > Trifolium > Trifolium dubium. Next base: position 11,090,887 of record OX638076.1, read on the forward strand.
AATTTTAAAGGAGATGATGGATTGGCTTCAAGAGATAAGTTTTATTATATATCCTTATTTTACGTGTTTGAACATTCATAATATTTATATATGCTTGAATATAAATTATATGATAAAATATTAATGCACAAGGAAAGTAAGTATAGCATGCATAAACTTTGTCAATTCAATTATGTTGTTATATGATTTTGAAGTTCAATTTGTTTTAAAATTTTAAAGTATGTATGTACGTGACAGTAAAAATCATACTCGAAGTTTATTGTCTTTGAATTTATTATCCTTGCTGATTATGGGTTGCTAACATTGTTTAGAATTCTAATGTGAATGTGTGTATGATTGAAGTACCGTACTTTGGATTGAATTAGCATATTACCATTTCTTTATGATATTTGATTACCATAATTACATTTGGATTGAATTAACATGTGGTTTGAGCGTTTGGCACTGTTAATCAAATCATGATTGGAGTTACAATGGTTCAATTATTTGTCGAAAAGATATGTCATTTGGTGAAGAAAATCATATTGGTTCATGAAGTGTTGCAACCGAAACTACTCTATCTTCGGTTTGTGTGAAATTTTGACAAATAATGTTGAAGGAGAAATAACACACATACATTTATGAATATGGTGAAATGTACACAATTTATTTGTCTTGATATATAGATGATATGTATGATATAAAAACTATTCAAGTATGTGAATTTTGATAAGTATGAATAAGTTCGGTTTATGAGACATGTTTTAATGTTGTCTTATTTTAATATAATAGTGGTGTATATGACTTGTCATATAAGTATGAAATGCATATTATAGTAGTGATATTATTTGTACACGAAGTTTTTAAATTTAGAATTGATGATGTAATATTATCTTTACAATATATAAAGGGGATACTCAATTTTGGGATGGCTTTTTCATATTTCCACAACTACCCTTAACGGTTTTTTTTTTAAAATTTTAACTTCTATTGTTTTTTTTAAATTATTCTTAACTTCTATAACTTCTTAACTTCTATCTTAATAATTTCTATACATTTTAATTTTCATCAAATCATTAATTTATTTTAAAATGTTCTTTTTCATTAAATCATATCACACAGGCGGGCACAGAACGTGCCCGTCTGGCCACTAGTAAGTGCATAATGATATGAAAGTTATTGTTGATTTCTTGCATTGGTATTTGGTTGGTATTTTAAAATTATTGTAAGTTGGTAAATGTTTGAAGGAAATTAAGTTATAGAAAATGTTAATGATTTTGGATCATTGTTTTATTTTTCTATTGTGATTATTATTTGAATTTACTATATATGGATTAGTTATGTGACAACTAAGTAATATGTAAAAGTTTCTATTAATAAATTCTAAAGTATTGTTTTAAGTTCGTAGTGGAATGTGTGTGTGACCCATGTTATGGAATTAAAGTGTGGTCATGAGAGATCTTAATGATCATGTTTAATGGTGTTATACATATTTAATGAAATGAGTGTATGGTGTCTTGGATACATTCAAGCGAAAGTAAAATTTCAGATTGAAATATTAAATATGTAATAACAAAGGAGAATGACAAAGTTTGGGCATATGACACAATAAAATCAAATGATAAAGTGTCATGATTTTGTGATAGTTGGTTTAAACTATCAATGATGCATTAAGAATATTCAAAGTTTTGAAAAAGCATAGCTATGTGGTTGATTGAATATTCAAAGTTATAAAGTAGAAAATCATGCAATTCTTTGACGAAAGAAATGACAAGGATATGATGTTTTCGGACATGATCTTAAGTCATTAAAGACATCATTAGGGATGTGAAAGAAGCCCATATTTAGTTGATCATCAATGGTGAAAACTCAACTCACACTTGAGTAGCATCAAGTCTTGAGTTCAATGATGAAAGTACACTATTAGAGTGATTGAAGTACTTGACAATAATAAATACATCCCAAGGAGTAAAAGTACTTGGACCATAAGAATAAAGTGGTAGGATGAGATTTTTCTCTTAATAGACATATAGCATATGTTTCCTTGAATGCATAATTATGGGTGCATTTATGATATAGTCTACCTATATGAGGATGAAGTTGGGCCGCTTCATTGAGTTTCAAGGGCTTGACTCTTAAATTCTCATGAAAAGGATACGAGACACAAGGCCTTAAAATGTGTCATATTTATAATTCGATCAATGGTACCGAGATTTCATGTGTGAGTTATGCACACTTGTTCTAATGGATAATTGGTTCAAAGCTTGTCTACCAATCTATTCGGGGATGAGCGAAAACTTAACTCACTAGGTAATGGTTCAAATCGTAAGATACCTTTATTGAAATCATGAGATTTCCGGAATAATGGATTTAGATATATTTTGAAAATGGTGGGGGATTGTGGGAGAATTTCCAAAATATATTGGAAAGGTTGCGATGGTTAGTTAAATTACTAATCAACATTGCTGAAAACTTTTAAGAGTTGTGTCCCTTCACCAATTGACATAAGTTTCTCTATAAATAGAGACACTTTATAGGCATAATCAAGAGTAAAAACTATTGTCATACTTGTATGAATAAGATCTTGTCTAAAATATCTAAATCATTCATTCTTTTCTCTAGTGCACGAGAGGAATTGGATGAACTTTATTCTGTAAACTATCATTGACGATACGCTTGATATGAGTGTGCAATTCATATCAAGGATTCCAATAGTATCCTGAAGGGGATTCGCCGGTTATCCCATTTGCATCCAGTTTGCATAAACTGGTGGGGGCGAATCAAACCTAAAGGTTAGTGTTCCTACATGCTTTGGAATGTATGTGCAGTTATCACCATCTTCATCTTCATGTTCAAGTATTTGCAGCAGACCCCCAGAAAATGTTCCAACAATAAATTGTCCTCATTTTAGGATATTTTGCACCTTTTTTTGTTAGGTACTATAGTGGATAGAATTACATTTTTTTTGTCGGTGTTGACTGTTTGAAAGATGACTACGAGCTGAGATTAATCTGCTTAGATTTCTATTCTACTGTTGTCCTATCAACTTTAGGGTTACAGAGCTGCTTTTTTTTATTCTGATGGCACAATCACTTTTGATTAAAGATTGAGAGTTAACGTCTAGTGGTATCTTTTTGAGTCGGATTGATGTATTCTCTGGTGATATGGAAGATGAGGAGTGTCCTTCTAAGTATGGAATTAAAACATTTCTAAGAATGAGATTGGAAGTGGATCTCTATTAGGTGGTGTTTGTTTTGGTTATTTTTATTGGTGTTCCGCTTATATACGACATCTTTGTTATGCAGTTCGTATTTTACTGGTCTTTATTCATCTTGTATGGAGATTTAATTATTAATAATAATATAGTTGCTGTTAAAAAAAAGTGGGCATATCTAGTTTGAGCTCCCAATCCCTACACATTACCAATTGAACTAAGTTAATAGAGACAATATTATATTGTTAAAGAAGTCTTACACTGATTGCAAGATGACGTCAATGCGTGTTTATAATAAAGGAGATGCAACTTTCATGTTACAAGTCTATTTAAGATGTACAATGGGCCCAAAATCTTCAAGCCCAGTAGCGCATAAGAAGCAAAGCCCTGAAATCTCCATTTCCAAACAAACAGAACTGCGAGGGTTCCATTGTTACTGTGAGAGAGTGAAATCGAAGTTCACAGAGACGAAAACAATGGGAAGCAGATTAGGAAGAAGAGTCATACAATTCGCAAACCTACCAATCAAGCTTCTAATGCCAACAACATTCACCAACATTCAAGAAATCGCACTCAAAACCATTCCATCAGCCACCAAAATCGAGATCAAACGCGTTCTCGAATCTCTCTACGGATTCGAAGTCGAAAAGGTTCGAACATTGAACATGGACGGAAAGAAGAAGAAACGCGGCGGAATATTGATTGCTAAACCTGATTACAAAAAAGCTTATGTTACCCTAAAAAACCCGCTTTCTATTGACCCGAATCTTTACCCGATCCGAGTCATTGAAGAGGATAAGAAGAATTTGAATAAACAAGCTATGACTAGTCTTGTTGATGAAGCTCCGAGTAAAAGTCATTGGCTTGATGAGAACAAGGCTCAACGGTTTAAGCCGCAAAATGGTTATCACAGGGGACGGTTTGAGAGTTCCGGTTCGAACCGGGATAGACGGGGACGGTTTGATCGGACTGGTTCAAACCGGTCTGATGATGGTTCTGCTGCTGCCAAGTTTCCATGGAGCCACATGAGGTCTGGAAGGAGCAATGTTACTAGGTAGTTTTGTGTTTGTTTGTTTTGAGCATGGAAATTGTGTTATGGGCTTTGGTGGTTTAGTGGATTTTTGTTGTTTAGTGATAATGGTGTTCATTTTGATGAAATAAATGTGTATGAAATTCCACATTTGAGCACCGATGATTATGATATTGCATATTCAGGCTGTTATTAAATTGGAAAAACATGTTGAACTGAATTGGGAAACAATTTGTTGTTATTGATGAAATGTTAATTAGTTGGTATTTTATTTAGTAAATATGTTTAGCAGACAAATCAGTAACTATAGATTTTGCTTGTTTTAACTGATATCACTTGTTTTTCATTTATGTACTTGTTGATATGTATTGTTTGTTTGGAAAATATGGTGTCTGTGTGTTTGTGTGTAATATTATATGCTCACACGGTCTATTGACTCTATTGTATCAGCCGTCTCAGATACCAGGAGGTAGTTGCAGCTGTGTTTTCTCTGGTTATGTTTAAACTTTATGATCTATATTTTATGAGTTTGGTACTAGGAGTATAAGATTACGGTATGATGAACACAGTCACAAATGTTAGCTTTCTTTGGTTTGGTTCAAAAAGGTTTTATGAACCGATTCAGTTCAAAAAGGTTTTTAGATTACTTTGACTCGTTTTTACTGCAATTTTATCCTGACAATTGTCTTGGATCCTCTGTTTCATTCTGTTTGTTGGGGGTTATGATTATGAAGTCTAGTTGCAGCATGAAATGCATGTTTGCTTCCTTTGGGAATTTCTTGAGTAATAGTACAATTTACACTAGTAATGCATAACTGTTAGCATTTCTAATAAATCTCTATTTCTCTGGGAAAACTGAAGAGGCGAGGAGTACTTTTTGTGAGTTTGCCTATAATATTTCACGAGTTAGAATTAGCACTTAGGTGTTAGGAGCCTTGAATATTAGCACTTAGTAATGCTAACATCTTTTGATCAATTTTTTTAATTTGAGATTATAATTAGACATCAATGATGGATAAGAGTAGCATAATTAGTCCTTGTATTTTATTTTGGTTGGTATTGGACCATGGTTGGGCCAACATGATGGGCTTCTAAGATGTTCCTCTTAATACATTAGTTGACTTCTAAGATGTTCCAAGTGTGTGAGTTTTTGTTAAAAGCGTAGTAGTATGTGCTTCTTGTTATACTTAATTTCCCTTCATTGTGATGGTTTTCCTGTAATTAGTATATTTAGTAATCAAGGGTTGCGAGTCTGATCATTATGTCACTTGTCGCACACACAAAGATATATGATGTATGATATTATATTTATATAAGGAAACCCACGTGTCAGAACTGTTTATTTTTTTGCTGCTAAACAAGTTGTCATTGATTGAAGTTCTTCTATATATATATATAGACACGCACACACTCTTCTTCCTGTACTTCAAATGCTTCATTAATTTATGAGGCAATTACTTTAAAGTAAATACCTTCAAAATTGATTGGAGATTAGTAGTTAAGGTATTGAATGTTTCCTGTTTGACATTTTTAATTGACAGTTGTGAACTCCAGTATCATATGATTATGCTATATTCATGTTTGGTTGGCCAGTGCTCATAACATTTGCTTCTTCATGTAATTTTTTTGTAAGGCAATCAGTTGAATGTGGTATTTTTGCAGCAAGTAAGAATGTATGATCATATTCTTGAGTTCAATGAGTTGAATGCAACTAGTGGATTTTGTTTGAGATTAACAAAAATATGTGTAATTATTATTCATTATGTCTAGCTGGATGATGCTTCCTAAGTTGCCATATTGTGCTTGTGTATTTTGATTTGGTGGTCTTTCTTCTAAGATTCTCTTTTCATTTAGAAAAACAGTTTGGTTCATGTGATATGGTAGTACTGGTTTGATGCATATCTTAACAGTTCAGTGTGTTCAAGACCAATTTGATTGAAATTGTGGTTCGGTGTCTAGAACCGGTTCACCTGTTTAAATAGGCTTGCCCCAAATTATTGTTATTTTCTGTATACATATATATGTTGATATTGATTTATTGATGTGTTTATCTGCTAAAAAATAAAGGACTGAATAGAACAACTTTTGTTGTATTGTGTTTAATTTTAAAATTGTTTCTCAGACTGGACAAAATTGGGGGTCAAGAGACTGGACAAAAACATATATTCTTGTCCTCCACTAAACTACGGGACAACTTTTTATCCTGAGTACAAGTTGTCTAAAACATCAAAATAATATTTTCTCCAACAAACATCGTACAAAACAAAATTTGTTCAATATTTCAAACGGTTGTGCTGTTTTTCTTGTGCTGTTTTGTCTAATATTTATATTTTAGAGATCAAACATATCCTATGTGCTTGTATATATTTAACACTTTTTTAAAAAAAAAATGTTCATGTCACATCACATACCACGTCACAGATTCTACCTAGTCATATTTTATTGACTTTGACCAAGGAATAATGCGCAAAATTTTATATTACAAAGGGGGTAAATCAACAAAAAAAATTCACGGTAAAACAACTTTGATCTATTTTAGAGTTTGATCTATTTTAGAGGGAGTAAAAGATAATTAACCCAAATTTTTATCTACCGTAAAGATAAATTATTCCCGCAAGGATTTGAACCCTGAATCTTCCTCTACCCAATTCATATGTAATATCCCCCAGCTCTTACCACTTGAGCTATCCTACGAGAACAGTTTGATTTTGTTTGAGATTCAATTATTTTGAAAAGAAAATATAATTGGTCTTAATTACTAATTTACCGTGTTTCTAACAATTATCAAGAGAGAAAATAAGAAAAACTGTACCAATTGTTTCAAAAAATAATACTTCCTCCGTCCTAAAATAAATGTCACAATTGACCAATTTACATTTGTAAACGCACAATTTTGATCATTAATAGCTTTAATTATATAACTTAAAAAATTATAAAAATTGTATATCTTAAAAATATTTATCGAGATAAATCAAACAATACCTTAAATGCTTATATTTACATTTTTATATTAGTACAAAAAATAAGGTCAAAGTAAATTATGTAAATAGTGCAAAATGGTAAGTGTAACACTTATTTTGAAACGTGGGAGCAGTAACACATGTATAAAACAAAATAGTAAAATCTTACCGGTATTTCTATAATATTCCAGAGAAAAACGACAACTATTTATTAGGCTAGAACCTGCTGTCTATTTTAGGCTAGTTTATTGACACTTCAAACTCAATAGCCTATCTAAAATAAAAACACACTTGAAACTAGGAGTAGTAAACTTGTAATGAAAGAGTAAAGACTTCCAAGGGGTTAATTTAATCTAAAGTAAAATATACATCTCACATTATGCCAAATCAAATACTAATAGTTTCCAGTTTCCACTATAGTCTCAAATAGTTTACACAAAATTTGTAGAACCTTTCCTATCTACATTAGGGACTGCACATGACTAGATATCTGAAAATATCAAATTTGAGCTTTTGAAAGTGTTGGAGTCAACTTGAAGCTGACATCACCATAAGGCTCCTCTTGGTTTACATCAATAAGATCACGAGTCTTTAACACCTGTAATGCAACATAAAATAAAACTGTCACATAAATCATAAAACAAAAATTTGCATTTCATAGAAAAATTAATCGCTAGAGTGGAGCAATGTAGTTATGTAGCTGTAATCATGTTGATACCAGAAAACAGAATCCTTCAAACTTTTTAAAAATCAAACCCATAATTCGACATTCCACAAATATTATAGTTCCTTGGACATAATTGAAGTTCATGAAACTCACCAAAACTTCAAAGAACATCCGAGCAGCGATCTTTCTAGTTTTTCCATCCAATATCTTGTTCAAGCTGAAGTCTTCAGCAGGATGCTCCGGAATTGGGGTACACGGAGAATAATCTTTTAAATATTGAGCTAGACCCCTGGAATTAAACAAACGAAAAATATTGGCAAATATATAAAGGGAATAGCTAGTTAACTCAAGTGTTTCGGTCGATTTTTTTACTGAAAGTGCTTTTCTAGTTATCAATATTAAAATTTGTGTCGGTTCTCAAGCCAAGTGGAAAGCATTTCTAAGGGCTTTCACTAACGTGATTTAATTTATATTATACAATACTAGTAATAATGGATAAGTACCTAGTCCTCCCAGACAATGAGCTAATACTTTTGCTCGTACTTGGTGAACCTGTCGTTAAAAGTTAAAACATTCATGTCAACTATAATATAATTGTCATTGATAGCAGAAATCGGCTATCTAATATTAACTCATCGTTACATAATACAAGTAACAACACATCAAGTAAAATACTGTCAAGAATCAAATAGTAGATGACATGAAAATAGAACTTACTGGTTGTGGCCGGTGTGTTGTTCTCTGCTTCGAGAAACCAAAGCTCCTACAAGGACAAGGTTGATAAGATATTAGATTACTTGAAATGCTTCAATTCAAGAAGAGAACTCGTCACACACAAATATTCATTAAACAATGGAACAGAACAGAGACTAACAAGTAACAATACATCATGTGTCCATCATTACCGATCATATGAGAGCCAAAAGATGCTAATATAAATATATTTCTCATTCACAAATTTTCCGCTCAGACTAAACATCCTAACAAGAATAAAAGTTTTATGATGGGAGGAAATGGAATGTGATTCACCAAGTAAGACTGTATGAAAGCATTCATAAAGAAACATTAAATCGTACTTCTTTTTCAGGAGAATTGACCAGCTGATCAGTATCTGGAATGTCATAGTTATGAAGTATGGTATCTTGATATGTGCTTGGGCTTCTAATTTCCGATACATGAGCACGAGGTGATGTTGCACCATATGGTATCTCCACTGTCTCAGAAACCGAAGTAGGAGTTGGAACATCTCTAACAGGACTCTTGTAAGTAGTACCTTCAATAACGGGTTCAGCGTCTATACTAAGACTTGGGATAATGGAAGGAGGGGCATCAACAACAGAACAAATGTGTTCAATATCCTCCACACCAGATTCATTAGCAATAATCTCAGGTGCATCAGTCCTTGGTTTGTCAGGGACTTGGTTAGTTGGAGGAGTACTAGTAGTAGTATTATTAGCAATAATCTCAGGTGCATCAGTCCTTGGTTCGTCAGGGACTTGGTGAGTTGGAGGAGTACTAGTAGTAGTATCATCCGTATGATCTTCCTCAGCGATGACCAGGTGGGGTTTTGAAAGTATATATTCTCTTTTGTGTATGTTTATAAGTTCCTCGCATAACCCTGAATAAGAATCCACAACTTTCAAATGACGAATTCATAAATGTTGCAAGTACCAAAATCTGTAAATTAAACGATAAAGTACAGCATACCTGTAAATATAGGCTGGTCAAAAATATTCTCCTTCAATCGTTTGCTCTTCAATTCCCATGTATCACAGGTAGTAACATCCTTTCTCTTCCGCCGTATTTTGCGAGTATCATTAAGGGTTTCTCTCATGAATCTACAGAGACATCCAAACATGAATGAGCAACAAGCATGGGAAAACCGGACATTTCTCAAAATAACTATATGTTGCAAGACGCGGAAGCAGTTGAATCAAACAATTAAAAAATTACTTATTTGTTAACACTATGGGATCATCGAAGAATTGTTTTCTCTTCCTTCCTCTTTGTTGCCTCTGATTCTGTCCCTGATCCTGTCCTTGCTCCATTTGATCCTGTCCCTGCTCCGCTTGAGGGGTAGGAATCATCCCAAAATCAAAAGAACCATGCCCTAAAGTTTGTTCAGAAATTTCTCCTAAGATTGAGTGAGAAAAATCAGTTACGAAATTCTAGGATTCATATGTAAATCAGTAAATATAAGAGACAGATAAGCAGTAACCTCCAAAAACTTGTGCATCTGAGGCACCACCATCGTGAATAGAAACTGGAGTTGGTGGTCCAGCTGGTTGAATTGGTGGTGTTTCAACATGGATCTCAGCCATTTCGGCAGTCTGAACCTCTTTACTCACAGTTTGATCGACATTTGTAGTGGGTTCAGTATCATTACACCCAGGGTCTGGTAGATTTCCAACAGTATCATGATCAGTGGATGTATTACGAAGAGTTTCCATAGGCATTGCCTCTTCTGTATTGGGATCCTGAAAGGTATGTAGGTTATCATCGCCATTATGATCGATAGTATGTGACTCACTACGGAAACTTGGACCACCGTCTTGAACATCAGCTACATTTGTCGATGGAGATTGGGAAATAATGCTACAAGAACAAACAATGTATTATTCTATTGGTTCATAAGGGAAAGTAGAAATTAAAAAATGCAACTAAATCACCAAAACCAACAAAGCTTACACTTCCTCTGTTTGTCTTGGCTCAGAATCTGGCTGCGGTTGTTCGTTCGAATAACTAAATGTTTCCCCCTAAAAATAAAAGAAAACAAGTAGATGATATAAATTTGTAACTCAAGAAAACAATTATTCTAATTATTAAAAACATGAGTTATACATAGATGAAAGGAATGAGAAGGAAAGAAAAAAGAATGCACCTCATCGAAACGTATAGTCACATAATTATCCAGTATAAGAGGATTTTCATCTGCACATGAAGAAACATTAAAATATTTTAACTTCCATGTGTTACTTCAAAAATACATAATTAAGATTATGGATCTACTCAAAAAACCTGGAATAGTAATCTCCTCTTGACTCCTCGTGTGAACATCCTCATACCTAAGACACATCCAATTATATATCAGTTGTATATAGATTTTGGTAATAATTTGAAAAGATAAAATAAATTCTACCTGTTAACATCTACTTCATAGTCCAGGTTAAGCATATCAAGGTCGAAAGTGGCGGGCATCGTAATGGAATGAATAGGTACTTGTCTTGTATCCTCAGGTAAAGTATTATTTGATACAGAAGGAAATACTTTGTACAGAACATTACGAACAGCATTGCAATCGCTAAGAAGATAATCAACTTTTTTCGAATAAATACGAACAACACCTAAGAGTAGGTGAGCTGACATTCTCAATGCAATTGGAACCCCAGGATCCATTATATGTACTGAAAGAAACATTCAAAAACAATAATTGATCACAACAACAATAAAAACAACAATATTGCTAAACTTTGTTGACAGCAGAACCGTACAATTCCAAACAAAAAGGTAATAAAAACTGAGCTACATTGAAAGTTGAACGAACCAGATAACCGGTCGAAAACCAGTGAAACAGGAAAACACCTGGCGGTTTAAGTGGTTTCACCGGGTGGAAAACTATTTTTTTTAGGCTTTTATTAACCAAATCACACTATTTTGTTGAGCTCACTGATAACATTTTGAAACTATCTAAGACTTTTAAAACCTACTTTGTCTCAATTTTCAACTTGAGCGAGCGCATATCCTCAAGTTTTTCAATTTTCAACTTTGAAACTATCATATTATTCAAACATTAACACTAAAGTTTTTCTCTCAACTGTCATAAACACACCGCAAGAGTAACCAACACACTCAAACATTCTTTTTGTTTTCAATTAATAAAAAATCAATTTTTTTGTGGAAAATTTAAACCTAGTAGAATGAGTAACATTGTCCATCAAAGACTCTCAACCGAAAACCCAGATGGGGTTTTGATAAAAATACAAACTTTCACACTTTGAGATAAAACAAAACGTTTTATTTTTTCCTAAATGCAAATTAAGAACAATATAACAAAGAAACAATATCAATAAAAATTCAGTAAATAACATACACATTCTGAAATTACTAACTTGAAATCCCCTCTAAGGCTCTAGATTCTCGAACATTCTTTTTTATTTTCAATAAAGAAAAATTGAATTTTTTTATGGAAAAACTTAAACCCAGTAGAATGTGTAACAATTTTCCTCAAAAAAATCCCAAACCCAGATGGAATTTCAATGAAAAATACAATCTTTGAAAAACCCAGATGAATTTTTTGATGGAAAAACTTAAACCCATTAGAATGTGTAACAATTTTCCTCAAAAAAATTCCAAACCCAGATGGAATTTCAATTAAAAACACAATCTTTAAAACTTTAGATCAAAACAAAAAAAGGTTATTTTTTTTTTTGCATTTGAAGAAAAAGGGACTTACGAACTGTTTTGGGAATGTCAGTGCAAGCGTACTGAGATTTCTTCAATCTGTGTTGAAGATGAGCGGCAATCCACACTGTGGAGAGTGGTCCTTTACGAGCCAAGAATGTCTGAGAGTAAAACATTCTTTCTTCTTCTTCTTTTCTCTTTTCTTTTCTGTGTTGTTGTTAGTTTCAGATGAGAATGTCGAATGGAGAGAGTAAGAATATTTGGGATTTTAGGGTTTATAAGTTGCAAAATTATCGCATTCGTGCGCGGTTTTATTTTTGGGAATTTTTTGGCGCGCGTATAAAAAATTAGAATTTTTTTTTTTTTTTAAGTTTCGTGGGAATCGTGTCGGGGAAGCGGTGTGTTGGATACGCTGTTTTGTTTGGACTACTTTTGGTTTCTCTACTTTACCTTTGGTTTAATGAATCGTATATTTATTTATTTATAGCTTTGTTTGAACTTTTTTTTTTAAAGTAAAAGAGCTTAAAAATAATAAAAAGAGTTTTATAAATCAAATAGAAGTTGTTTGTTAATTTTTTTTTATATTTAGAAGTATTGATTTTTTTTTTATATTTTAAATTAAATATTTTGATATAGTTTATACTTTTTACTTATTTTTTTTTTATATAGTATGTTTTGATTGTTTTTTGTGGAGACAAATCCCTATATTTTTTTCATTACTATTAACACACTTTTTGTTAAAAAGAGCTTCATAAAATATGTGTTTGTTTTGCTCCTACTTATGATTAAAACAGAAGTAAAGCTAAAATAAAATTGGGACAAACAGACGCTTACAATAAAAACCATTGGTAAAGAAAAAAAAAATCAATTTAGTGTAGTACTCTCTCGGTTCATTTTTACTTATCGTTCTAGAAAAAAATACCAACATAAGAGAGTGTATTTTTGCACCATATTTTTCTATTATACTATTTTTTTTAATATATATCATATTTTTAATCTACCAATAAATTCCTACTTTTTCACAAATATTATCTATTTCTAAAAAAATTGTAACAAATTTTATTTAAAAACAAAACAAAATTTGTATACAATAAAAAAATTATATTTTTCAAAAAAAATTATATAAAATTAGTCTATAAAATAAAATAGGAAGGAACGGAGGGAGGGAGGGAGTATTTAATAAACATAATTTATTTTTAGTCAAATAGAGTAAACATAATTTTTTCTAGAAACATAATATACAGGTCATTTTTTTGGTTTTCACCCTCTGGTTCTTAAGAGAAGGGGGCCTTAGTAGTTCAAAGTTCGGCCGCGAGGTAAGTAAAGTCTGGCCAAGAAATTGTTCCACTCAGGAATCGAACTCAGGTTCTCCCGACATTTGTCCTTTATTATATCCCCCGTTTGTTATAGCATTTTTTAGAAAATAATCACTTATTTTTAAAAAATAATCACTTTTAACAAAATAATATATGTTTGTTATAGCTTTTAAAATAATCATAATATGAAAATAATCTAAACACTGCTAAAAATCTGAAGCTGATATTAGTTGCTTTTTTTTATAGATTTTTTTAGAGGAAAGAGAAAACAAGTGTAAAAAACTTTTAGACAAAAATATGCTTAATATTATTCTAATATTCCAATAATATCTTGTTTAGAATTTATAGTATTAATTTGTTATTTTTAGAAGATAAGATTTAGAAATTTGTTGTATTCGTAGCTATATATAGGGCTCGTTTGTTATAGATTAAAAAAATAAGTGATTTTTTTTGTCGAGACCGGTGTATCCACCGCCCGAACGCAATCACTATTCCCTCGCTAGATTGGAGGCACCTCAAATAAGTAAAAAAATACATCATAAAAATAATTATTTTTTTGTTGGTTGGAATTGAATCATGTTCCTCTTGCTAAAACTCATAATTAAATATATGTATTATAAGTAAAAAAATATATATCATGTAAATAGATTTTTTGTTGTCGGTGGGAATTGAACCATGTTACTCTTCCTAAACCTTTTAATATAATCTAAGTAAAAAAATAAAATTTTTGTTGTCGGTGGGATTTGAACCATGTTACTCTTTCTAAAGCTTTTAACTAAATCTAAGTAAAAGAAATAGATTTTTTGTTGTTGGTGGGATTTGAACCATGTTCCTCTTGCTAAAGCTCCTAACTAAATCTATGTAGTATAAAATAAGGAGGAGATGACACGTAGGATTATGTTAATTGAGAGAATGCCACGTAGGAAAAAAATCAGGAGAGAAACATCCTTAAATATATTATATAGAGATAGAGATATATGAAAAATACTCAAGTTCTTGTTTTTTGGTGTGGTTATGGTGCATAAGTTTTTTCCTTATGCACCGTGCATAAATAATGAAAATTGCTTAATGCACCATAGATTGCTTAGCACACCTCTCAGATTGCTTAGTGCACCCCCTAAATTTCTAGCGCACCTCCTATAAATTTGGGGGATACACTAAGCAATTTGGGGATACACTAGAAATTTGTGGGTGCGCTAATCAATTTAGGGGGTGTACTAAGTAATCTGAAGTATTTATGCACGGTGCATAAGCATATGGCTTATGCACCATAACTTGTGCCTTGTTTTTCATTATGGTCATATGCCTTTATATATAGCTACGGATAAAACAAATTTTTAAATCTTACCTTCTAAAAATAACAAACTAATCCTATAAATTCTAAATAAGATATTATTGGATGTTAGAATAATATTAAGGATACTTTTGTCTGAAATTTTTTAACACTTGTTTTCTCTTTCCTCTTAAAAAAATCTATAAAAAAAAGCTACCAATATCAACTTCAGATTTTTTGCAATTTTTAGATTATTTTCAAATTCTGATTATTTTTAAAAGCTATAACAAACAGATGTTATTTTCTTAAAAGTGATTATTTTTTAAAAATAAGTGATTCTTTTCTAAAAAAAACTATAACAAACGGGCACATAAAGTCATATAACCATAATGAAAAACAAGAATTTCAGTATTTTTCATATATTAAATTTATTAATTTTATATGATATACTATATTTGAATAATTGTACTTTATGGTAATTTTATTATGCAAAATCTCTTTTATATGGTTGTATCCAAACAAGTTAAAGATTATTTTATTATAAAAAGTAATTTTTTTAATGGTCAACAAACACAAAATAGCTTATGATTTTTTGTAAAATCTCTAATAATAATCTCTAAATTACTACCTCTGTTCATTTTTACTTGTCGTTTTAGAAAAAAAGACCAAAATAGGAGGGGTATATTTTTGCACCTTATTTTACTAGTATGCCCTTTTTTAAATATATCATATTTTTAATCCACCAATAAATTGCTTCTTTTTCACAAATATTATCTATTTCAAAAAAAATTGTAACAAACTTTAATTAAAAACAAACAAAAAATTTATACAATAAAAAAGATTTTATTGTTTCAACAAAAATAATTATATAAAATTTAGTCAATAAAATAAAATAGGAAGGAGGATATAATAGGCAAAATATAACCTAAATTGCTAAAATGACAAGTAAAAAGGAACAAATTTTTTTTTCTAAAACGACACGTAAAAAGGAATAGAGGTAGTATTTAATGTCAAAATCATTTATTTTTTAATCTATAACAAACGGGCCCATTTTTTTTTTTTAAAATAATCACTTATTTTTAAAAAATAATCACTTTTAAGAAAATAACATCCGTTTGTTATAACTTTTAAAAATAATCAGAATTTGAAAATAATCTAAAAACTACGAAAAATGAGAAGCCGATATTAGTAGCTTATTTTTTATAATTTTTTTTAGAGGAAAGAGAACAAAGTAACAAATTTCAAACAAAAATATCACAAGTTTATTCTAATATTCCAATAATATCCTAGTTGTCCTATCCTTAAGTAATTTTTATAAAGGTAAACAAAGAAAGTGCCCGTTTGTTATAGCTTCTTTTAAAAAGAAATCATTTAATTTTAAAAATAATTACTTTTAAGAAAATAACATATATTTGTTATAGCTTCTAAAAATAATCAGCTGAAAATAATCTAAAAAATTCTAAAAATTTGAAGCTGATATTAGTAGTTTTTAAAAAAAATAAAATTAGAGGAATGAGAAAACAAGTGACAAAATTTTAGACAAAAATATTCTTAAATTTATTATAATATTACAGTAATATTCTGTTTAGAATTTATAGGATTAATTTGTTATTTTTAGAAGATAAGATTTAGAAATTTGTTTTATTTATAGCTATAATGTAAAATAAGAACTTAATTATTTTTCATTTTTTATTTTATATGATATATTACATTTTCATAATCGTACTTTATGGTAATTTTATGATACAAAATCACATTTATATGGTTGTATCCAAAAATTTAAAGATTATTTTTTTTATAAAAAATAATTTTTATAATGGTAAACAAACACAAAATAGCTTCTCCTTTTTTGTAAAATCTCTAAAAAAAATCTCTAAATTATTTAATGTCAAAATCACTTACTTTTTAATCTGTAACAAACGAGACCAAAATAACTTCTACTTTTTTTTATAAAATCTCTAAAAAATAATATCTAGATTATTTAATGTCAAAATCACTTATTTTTTAATCTATAATAAACGATCTCATAATTTCGGCGTATCAATTTTATCAAAAAGACAATAGTTTGAAACAATTTCCAACAAATAAAAATTTCATTTTAATTAATTAGTATTTTCTCTACGTGTGTTAGAAAAATATTAGGGAAGGTATGTTCATTTTGAAAATTAGAAGGAGTGTAACTAGCAACACTGTAAGTGTAAGCTTATTTTTGGTCAGCTTTAGTGACTAAAATTTCATCATTTTGAGGCGAGTAAGTAGGCGAACTATAATTTGATTTTTTTTTGTTGTTTTTTCTTTGCATTGGAAAAGGGCAAAACCTAAGAAGAAGATTACACAAAAATAACACAGAAAGTAGAAACTCCCATTAGATCAACTAAACACAAATGTTCAATCACAACTACAAAATCTTCATAATAGTAAATTCCTAATTTTTATTTATAAGAATTGTTAATTCCTACTCAAGCACAACCTAATGCAGCCAAAACATCAACAACTTTGTTCGCTTCACTGTGAACGTGGACAATACGAACATTCCAATTATGCAACAATAAATCTTTAATTCTTCTAACCATCTTCTTGCCATCAACACTACCGAATTTTTTTAGCAAATTGGGTGCGGAACAAACGACTGCAAAACCCTAAATATATTAAAAAAGAGAATAAGGAAAATACAATAAATTAGGGAGACAAAAACCAAACCCAATAATCCCATAAGGGCATACAAACAAATTTAAAGACAACAAATGTGGTTAAAAAATAGATGCAAAGATACAAACACCACAAGCTCTATCCAGCTAATCTGTGTACGGGCGCGAAACCAAATAACAAAAAAAAAATATTATGTAAGGGTCTTCATATCTCAAGAGGCAAATAAATCGACCATCAACACAGACTGATTTACGTACCAACAACTCCCTGTACAACCACAACAATCAAATACAACGCTTTCGTGCCGAAAGTCCAAGTCTACAAACAAGACGAGGATATACAGAAACAGACCCCAATATGAAGCAACACCGAAACCGGTTAGAAAAACCCCAACTCTTCGACGCGGAGGAGGACAACCAGAAGCTGGAAAGACGCAGAACCACCACCAACCACAAGAGGACTGAATACAACACCACCACACGATCCTTGCGGACTTGAAATCGACGAAGGCCAAAGGACGATGATGAGAGGTTGGGAAACCACGTGGAAGCTTGAACTGACAGAGAAGAAGGGGTAACTACACAAACCAACTACAACCACCGTGAGGGAGGCGGTAACGTGGTGCTGCCTCAACCAAATCGCCGCAAGCTGGTAGATCCGAAGGACACAAAGCAAATCTGACACAACCCAAAACAAACCATGAACGAACCAACAAAACCACCAAATGGCGCCGATCTAGACACTGTGGTGCGGAGAATCGCTAAAACACCATTGTCGCACCACCACAACAATGTGTACATCTTGAAATGAAACTTTGGATTAAGAAGGGAGAAGAAATGGGACGACGGATCTGATTCTTACATATTATGTGCAATGTTTCTACAGATTGAGCTCACAGAAGATCGTAAATGTCATTTAACAATATAATATATTTAGAGAGATTAATGTAATATTTTAATATACTTTTTTTATGAAATTTTTTAGGAGACAATAAAAAATGTTATACTTAAGTGATTACACATCATGTATACATAAATTAATAGTAATATTGATACTGAAATTTGATTTATATATCAGATGAAGTGATCTTGTTACATTATTCAACATGTACATGAAGAAACAAACAAATAGAAAGAATAACAAAAACTACAGAGGAATGATCAACGCGATTCTGCAAGCAGAAAATGAGACCAATATTCCTTGACAGGTGTCTTGAACAATGTTTCTTATCTCTTCATTAAGCTCATTGGCTAGTCATACTCTGCCAATTTTCAAAAAAACGCAGACAATTGGTTTCATTTTTTTTACATGTGACACTTTATGTGCGTCACAAATTTTCAAAATCTTAAATAAAAAATATCGACTCATTGTTTATTTCCCTCTAACTATGTGACTGCAAGTATGCAACCATATCATCATATTGGCAAGGATTATGCATCAATTATCTTTTATATAAGAAAATGTTTATGGGGAGTGAAGTACCTTAAAACTCTAAACATAAACTTACCATCACTTATAGCAAAAACCATATTTCAATCCATCATAGTCGATATCCGGTGTGCTACTGTGATCACAATAGAATATGCTAAGTTAGTTCTAATGGTTTTCGGCAGAATCAGATCCTTTCAATGTAGGAGTAAAAATTTTAACAAAAAAAAACAAAACAAAATGTTACATTTTGAGAGAAAACAGACAAAAACTTAAATTAAGAGCTACAAATAAGGAATTGGACGAGGGAAATGACTTGCTGTTGTAGAATGGTAAAAAGAAGATAAACACTACAATAGGTCATCTATATAAAGAAGAAGAAGAAGAAGAAGAAGAATGCAACATCATATTAAAAGTACATTTATAAAGGGTGAGTTGAATTTTAAAACATTTTGAACTGTAAATGGATTTAGATTGCAAGACCGTCAACTTCATCAAAAAGAAAGACAAGAAGCCCTAATTCAAAAGCATTGATTGACAATTGGACAGTAACAGAGAAAATGCGGCGTGATGGAAGTAGAATTGAAAAGATATGTCAACCAAATTGAAATCAATAATTTTAATTTATTTTTATTTTATGTGATTGAAGAAACATTAAAAGTATTTATTTTTAATTTTCCTGTTTCTCTAATCCCATAAAATACAAATAAATAAGTATTGATTTCAAATTTATCGACATACCTTGTCAATTTTACTTCCATCACGCCGCAATTTCTCTATTACTTTCCAATTGTTAGTCATTGCTTTTGAATTAGGACTTTGTCTTTCTTTTTTATGAAATTGACGAACTTGCAATATAAATTCATATATAGTTAAAAATGTAATAAAATTCAACTCACCCTTTATTGGTCTTCTAATATGCTGTTGAATTCTTCTTCTTCTTCTTCTTCTTCTCAAACAAATTTTCTATGTTTCAATTTAAATTAGGACATTTAAAAAGGAACGAAGTTGAGGTTTTGAGAGATCTAGATCAGATATTGAAATGTTACGCAAATACGATCTAGATCGGGATATCATCATTCACTCTATACATCCTAAACATCACATGTAGTAAATATATATATAGGCAAAAACTTGGTGGTAAAATATTACAGTGACACAACACAAACAAGAAATGAATAAAATAAATAATAGATAAACAACAAAACCAAAAAAAAAAGTAGAGATGAGATAACCTGTGATATAATGAAATGAATGTGAATAATTGATTTTATAATAATTTTTTGCACTGAATTGAAAATGAAGACATGCATAAACACTAAAAATGAGGATATTTGTATTAAGGTTTAGAGAGATTTGGATTGAAAGAAGAGAAAAGAATATCTAGTATTGATATCAAGGTTTGAAGAGATATTTAGATCTATATTTAGATATTGATCTAGATCGCATATTGAAATGTATGCAAATACGATCTAGATATCGATATCATTATATTAATACTTATCAAATAAATTTTCTATGTTTCTTGTACCCAAAAAAATTCAGTGTTTCACGTTAACTTAACACTTTTAAAAAAGATGATGCAACAATGATTTAGAGAGATATAGATCTAGATCTAGATTGCATATTGAAATATTAAGCAAATAGGATCTAGATCTCGATAACATCAATCACTATATACATCCTAAACATCATAGTATATATATATATATATATAGGCATAAACTTTGTAGTAAAAACTCACAATGATATAACACAAACAAGAAAGGAGAGAAAGACAAAAATTAGACGAAGCAAAAAAAACCAAAAAAAAAAACAAAATGAAAAAAATAGATAAGAGATATATCTTGTGGTATAATGAAAAATGAGGGTGTCTTTGGTTTTATAATGAAAATTTTGGATTGAATTTAAAATGAAAACTTTTATAAACACTGAAAATGAGGATAGATTCAAAAGGGATGAAAATGAGGATAGATTCATAAGGGGCCAATTTGATTTTTCTTTGAAGATTTGTAATCTAAATTTAAAAATAATAATTTTTTTAAGTTGAAAAATATAAAACGTTGTTACTTTTATTTTTATTTTTTGAAAAAAAAATTGTTTCTTTTTAGATGGGAATAAAATAATACATTTGTAGAGAGAGAAAATAAAAATAAAATAAGTAAACAAACGATAGAATTATTAGAAGAGTTAAACCGGCACAAAAAGAATAAATGAAGAGAAATGTAATGTAAGGAAGAATTTATTTCTGCTCATGACTCAAATAGGATGTTAGACTATTTATAATGATTTTTTTTGTTACAACTATTTATAATGCCATTTATCAATACTATTTTATTTTTATATTAAATTTTATATATGTAGGATTTAGAATTACCTTTTGATTAATCAACTCAGTCAAAACAACATTTATTTTTTTGATAAACTGAATTGTTTTTTGACTAAATAAATATCTAATATTCATTAGTCAAGTCAATGATATTTTTTGGTCAACAGTCAATTCATTGCTTTTATAGAAATGGAATAAGTTAAATTAAATTTTATTTAATAAACATAACATTAATATTATTTTTATATATTATTTAATGCTACGTAACTCCCTCTGGTCCTTTTTATAAGAAAAAACTCACTTTTTAGATTCATTAAATAATTAATGTATTTGGTCTATGATTTAAATTAGATAATAGTTAATGTATTCAATAAATAATTAATGTAAGTGCACCAGTTCACCTCCATGTTTTAATAATTGTCAAAACACATGAAAATAGAATACATTTTGGGTGAATTAAACTTGCATTGACAGTGAAAAACCTTTTAAAACATTGAAAAATCAAATAATAGGTCATTTGGATCGATACACATTCGATTGGATCGATACAGATGGTTTGAAATTTGTTCTGGCTGAAAAACACGTTTTTATATCGATACAAACAATACTTGTATCGATATAAAACTGATCTCAAGGAGACATAGGAGCTCCTGTGTATCGAAACATGCTTGCACGTATCGATACATATCAGTCTCTCCTTGAACCAGAAAGATCATCATGTATCGATACATGTTGGTATGTTTCGATACATATCAGACTTTCTTTAAACCAGAGAACCTCTTATGTATCGATACACATTAAATATGTATCAATATATATCAGTCAAATTTCAAATTTTGTGTTGTCAACATATTTGTATCGATACAAGTAAATACTTTGATCGATACTATCAGTTAAATTTTGCTGAAATTTGCTCCATTCTATTTTCTCTATAAATAGCATCATGGGGTTTTGTTGTATGTGTGAGAAACTATTGAAAAACTCTTTTGATCAGAATTAAGTGGATATTTTGGATCAATGAGCATTAAAACCAAGTTCTTCATATTCTCCCGTTTCTCAATTACTTCAAGGTTGAATATGGGTTCAATCAAGGGGTTCTAGTTCGATTGGAAGATAACGTTCGACACGTATTGCGGTGAATCAGATCGTGCTCGAGTTGAATTGGTTTTATGGAAGGTGTCTCATCGGGTATTTGAGAAGGCATCGTTCTTGAAGGATCGACGTATCAACGAGGGAATCAACCGAATAATTGTCACGGGGTTCTTTGTGGAAGAACAAGGTGAGGATAAATTATTGTAGTCAGAGGTTGAAGTTGAGGATTACTTCGAGGTTTGCGCAAGTTGATCGAAGCTACACAAGTGAAGAAAGATTGAGTCTTTTGTATAGTCTATGTATTGTAGTCTTTTGAATTTGTGCACTTTGTAATATTCAAAGAGATTCTGAAAAAAAAAATCTTAATTCGGTGTTTTTACCGAGTTGGGGGACACGTACCTGCCGAACGCAAGGACGACACGAAATCCAGGGAACTCCCATGTCACGCTGTTTGTGTCCCTCTTTCCCTTAATTTTTTCATTCTTTAATTCTTCTAACCAACTTTTTGCCATCAACACTACCGATTTTTTTTTAGCAAATTGGGTGCGGAAGGACTGCAACACCCTAAATATATTAAAAAAGAGAATAAAGAATGGAGAAGAAATGGGACGACGGATCTGGGTTCTTACATATTATGTGCAATGTTTCTACAGATTGAGCTCACAGGAGATTGTAAATGTCATTTAACTATATAATATATTTAGATAGATTAATGTAATATTTTAATATACTTTTTTTATGAAATTTTTTAGGAGACAATAAAGTTTTTATACTTAAGTGAGTTACACATCATGTATACATAAATTAATAGTAATATTGATACTGAAATTTGATTTATATATCAGATGAAGTGGTATGGTAACATTATTCAACATGTACATGAAGAAACAAACAAATAGAAAGAATAACAAAAACTGCAGAGGAAGGATAGAGTAACTCTTTCGATCTGTAGCCTTGCCCTCTATTTCTTTCGGATTACTCAATTTCATTATTTGTGCTGTCTTTCCATTCCAACCAACTTTAGAAACATATTTTACATCTTGCTCAATTTTTTTAAAAAATTGCTAGTAAAAAGAAAAAATGATCAACGCGATTCTGCAGACTGAAAATGAGACTAATATTCCTTGACAAGTGTCTTGAACAATGTTTCTACTCTCTTCATTAAGCTCATTGGCTCGTCATACTCTGCCAATTTTCCTAAAAACACAGACAATTGGCTTCATTTTCTTTACATGCTACACTTTATGTACGTCACAAATTTTCAAAATCTTAAATAAAAAATATCGTACTCATTGTTTATTTCTCTCTAACTATGGGACTGAAGTATGCAACCATGTCCTCATATTGGCAATGATTATGCATCAATTATCATCTATATAAGAAAATGTTTATGGGGAATGAAGTACCGTAAAACTCTAAACATAAACTTACCATCCCTTATAGCAAGAACCATATTCCAATCCATCATATTCTAATGGTTTTCTACAGAATCAGATCCTTTGAATGGAGGAGTAAAAATTTTAACAAAAAAAAAACAAAATGTTACACTTTGAATGAAAATAGACAAAAACTTAAATTAAGGTCTACAAATAAGGAATTGGACGAGGGAAATGACTTGCTGTTGTGGAATGGTAAAAAGAAGATAAACACTACAATAGGACATCTATATAAAGAAGAAGAAGAAGAAGAAGAAGAAGAAGAAGAAGAAGAAGAAGAATACAACAGGATATTAGTAGTACATTTATGAAGGGTGAGTTGAATTTTAAAACATTTTGAATTGTATATGGATTTAGATTGCAAGGCCGTCAACTTCATCAAAAAGAGAGACAAGAAGCCCTAATTCAAAAGCATTGATTGACAATTGGAAAGTAACAGAAAATGCGGCGTGATGGAAGTAGAATCGACAAGATATGTCAACTGATTTGAAATCAATATTTTTAATTTATTTTTATTTTATGTGATTGAGGAAACATTAAAAGTATTTATTTTTAGTTTTACTGTTTCCCTAATCCCATAAAATACAAATAAATAAGTATTGATTTCAAATTGGTTGACATATCTTTTCGATTCTACTTCCATCACGCCGCAATTTCTCTATTACTTTCCAATTGTCAGTCATTGCTTTTGAATTAGGGCTTTGTCTTTCTTTTTTGTGAAATTGACGAACTTGCAATATAAATTCATATACAGTTAAAAATGTAATAAAATTCAACTCACCCTTTATTGGTCTTCTAATATGCTGTTGAATTCTTCTTCTTCTTCTCAAATAAATTTTCTATGTTTCAATTTAAATTAGGACATTTAAAAAAGAACGAAGTTGAGGTTTTGAGAGATCGAGATCTAGATCGGATATTGAAATGTTACGCAAATACAATCTAGATCGGGATATCATCAATCACTCTTTACATCCTAAACATCACATGTAGTAAATATATATAGGCACAAACTTGGTAGTAAAATATTACAATGACACAACATAAACAAGAAATGTGAAAAATAAATAATAGACAAACAAGAAAACCAAAAAAAATAAAGTAGAGATGAGATATCATGTGGTATAATGAAATGAATGTGACTAATTGGTTTTATAATAATTTTTTGCATTGAATTGAAAATGAAGACATGCATAAACACTAAAAATGAGGATATATGTATTAAGGTTTAGAGAGATCTGGATTGAAATAAGAGAAAGAAATATCTAGTATTGATATCAAGGTTTAGAGAGATATTTAGATTTAGATCTAGATTTAGATATTGATCTAGATCGCATATTGAAATGTATGCAAATACGATTTAGATCTTGATATCATTATCCTAAAACTTATCAAATAAATTTTCGATGTTTCTTGTACAAAAAAAAAATTCACTGTTTCACGTTAACTTAAAACTTTTAAAAAATATCATGCAACAATGGTTTAGAGAGATATAGATTTAGATCTAGATTGCATATTGAAATATTACGCAAATAGGATCTAGATCTCGATGACATCAATCACTATATACATCCTAAACATCATAGTATAAATACATATATATATATATATATATATATATATATATAGGCATAAACTTTGTAGTAAAAACTCACAATGATGCAACACAAACAAGAAAGGAGAGAAAGAGAAAAAATAGACTAAGCAAAAAAAAAAAAAAAGAGAAGAGATATATCTTGTGGTATAATGAAATGAGGGTGTCTTTGGTTTTATAATGAAATTTTTGGATTGTATTTAAAATGAAGAATTACATAAACACTAAATATGAGGATAGATTCATAAGGGATTAAAATGAGGATATATTCATAAGGGGCCAATTTGATTTTTCTTTGAAGATTTGTAATCTAAATTTAAAAATCATAATTTTTTAAGTTGAAAAATATAAAATGTTGTTTCTTTTATTTTTATTTTTTGATTTTTTTTTCTTTTTAGATGGGAATAAAGTAATATTTTTGAAGATAGGATTTAGAATTACCTTTTGATTAATCAACTCAGTCAAAACAACATTTATTTTTTTTGATTAAACTGAATTGTTTTTTGACTAAATAAATATCTAATATTCATTAGTCAAGTCAATGATATTTTTTGGTCAACAGTCAATTGTTTGCTTTTATAGAAATGGAATAAGTTAAATTAAATTTTATTTAATAAACATAACATTAATATTATTTTTATATATTATTTAATGCTACGTAACTCCCTCTGCTCCTTTTTATAAGAAAAAACTCAATTTTTAGATTCATTAAATAATTAATGTATTTGGTCTATAATTTAAATTAGATAATAATTAATGTATTCATTAAATAATTAATGTAAGTGCACCAGTTCACCTCCATGTTTTAATAATTGTCAAAACACATGAAAATAGAGTAGAATACATTTTGGGTGAATTAAAATTGCATTGACAGCGAAAAACCTTTTTAAAACTTTGAAAAATCAAATTACAGGTCATTTGGATCGATACACATTCGATTGGATCGATACAAATGGTTTGAAATTTGTTATGGCTGAAAAACACGTTTTTGTATCGATACAAACAATACTTGTATTGATATAAAACTGATCTCAAGGAGACATAGGAGCTCCTATGTATCGAAACATGCTTGCATGTATCGATACATATTAGTCTCTCCTTAAATCAGAAATATCATCATGTATCGATACATGTTGGTATGTTTCGATACATATCAGGCTCTCTTTAAACCAGAGAACCTCTTATGTATCGATACACATTAAATATGTATCAATATATATCAGTCAAATTTCAAATTTTGTGTTGTCAACGTATTTGTGTCGATACAAGTATAAACTTGGATTGATATTATCAGTTAAATTTTGCCTAAATTTGGTCCATTTTATTTTCTCTATAAATAGCATCATGGGGTTTTGTTGTATGTGTGAGAAACTATTGGAAAACTCTTTTGATCAGAATTAAGTGGATATTTTGGATCAATGAGCATTAAAACCAAGTTCTTCATCTTCTCCCAATTCTCAATTACTTCAAGGTTGAATATGGGTTCAATCAAGGGGTTCTAGTTCGATTGGAAGATAACGTTCGACATAGATCGCAGTGAATCAGATCGTGCTCGGGTTGAATTGGTTTTAAGGAAGTTTTCTCATCGGGTATTCGAGAAGGTATTGTTCTTGAAGGATCAACGTATCAACGAGGGATTCAGTCGGATAATTGTCACGGGGTTCTTTGTGGAAGAACAAGGTGAGGATCAATTATCATAGTCGGAGGTTGAAGTTGAGGATTACGTCGAGGTTTGCGCAAATTGATCGAAACTACGCAAGTGAAGAAAGATTGAGTCTTTGTATAGTCTTGTGTATGGTAGTCTTTTTGAATTTGTGCACTTTGTAATATTCAAAGAGATTTTGAAATAAAATCTCAATTCGGTGTTTTTACCGAGTTGGGGGGAGACGTACCAGCCGAATGCGACGACGACACGAAATCCAGGGAGCTCCTATGTCACGCTGTTTGTGTTCCTCTTTAATTTGATCTTTTAATTTCTTTTATTCATTGAATTTGTATCATATTGTATTTAACGCACATCAAGTGCTTGATTAAATTCAGTTCATTGGCTTGATTTGCGATACTAGTAATTCGTACCGTTGACTTGTTGTGTTAAAGTTTTAAATCAATTGAAACGATTTATCTTAGTAATTGATCGCAAAACGTCACTTAAACTTTGTTTGTATCATCATTCCTATCAAGGTGTATACTCATTTTCCTTTGATCAAATAGGTGCAAAGTAGACTACCAATCCGGTATCCTTCCGTGTGCTATGTTTTTAAAATCCGTACTTGTTTGTCGGTTCACTTATTTAACCTCCCCTTCTAAGTGAATAGCCGTATAATCTAACAACATTAATTATTCATTGGACTTAAAAATTTAATTTTTTCTTATAAAAATGATTGGAGGTGGTATATTTTTGTACAACATTTAACACTATTGTTTAATTACATTGTCATATACACATTCTTCGTACTATTTAATATACCTTGTTTGAATAGTATTTCTCTTTTGTGCAGCATAACCCACTGACTGCACAAACTGAATAATTTGCTATTTTGTGCACAAATTGATTATGCCATTTTGCACAATGGAATGAATGAAAGAAATGGGGAAATGGGACGATGCACTATTAGGCCACCCTTTAGAGCTTAAACAATGTAATGAATGAAGAAATGGAAGGACGAGGATGAAGGATGAGGGAGAATGATGGAATGGAAGTAAGGAGAAAACTATTGTATTCTGTTTCTTCTTTTTTCTTCTTCTTCTTTCTTTCTAATTCTAATTTTATTAATTATAAATAAACAAAAAACATAAATAAATAAAACAATTAATAAATATTATTAATTCAGACTTGGCAAAAAAAAAAAAATTAAATGCCATGTGGCGTGCCACGTCAGCGATTCTACAAAGTCAACTTTCGTTGACTAAAATCTGGGGGGTAAAACACATAATCTAATATTAAAGGGGTATCACATCAAATTTTTATTTCAGGGGGTAAAACAACATTAGCATATATTACAGGGGGGTAAAAAATAATTAACTCATTTTTTAATGAATCTAATAAAAGTATTTGTCTCTTATAATAAGAAACATAAATAATATTTTTAATTTCTTATGATTTATTTGAATGAAAAAAAGAAAGAAAGGAAATTATCAATGATAGAAAAAAGTAATTTTTTTAAGAAAGAAAGAAAATTATCAGTGATATAATTTTTTTTTATAATTTATTTGGATAAAAAAAACTACCAATAATATATAATAATTGATAGTTTTAAAATTGTTATTGATAATAACAATTTTAAATTAACTATTATATGCGGGATAAAATATTATTGATAACAATTTAAAAATTATTATTATTATTTATAAGTCAAGTTTTTTTAGTAAAAACACAAACTAAAATACATTATATATAGTACCCGTATGCACGGGTATTTTGCTAGTTTATTCATAATTTTTTAACATTTACATTCTTTTTTTTAGGTACATTAACATTTACATTCTATTCATCTCAAAATCAATAATGAAAATTGCGTACATATCATAATATCAAACAAAATGATTTTGTCAAAATAAAAATATATAGGTTTCCCTTTATTTAGGACAATCAAAAAAATTAATTCAGTTCACAGTAGGCCTTCTATGATCACAAAATTAATTAAATCCAATTAATCCCTGTTAGTAGGCGGAGAGAAAGATCCCTTTAGATTAGTCAGTCTTTAGGTCAGATACCAAGTTTAAAAAAAAATCCAATTAGAGAAGACCAATAATATGTGAGAGTCACTTATCTCAATTGATAAAAATATTACACGTACATTATATAGTATTAGTATATATACATAGATCAATAATGTTCGAATACATCCACTAATCCAACTTTAAAATTCTGACTACCTAACAACACCAAAAAATTGTTTGGGCAAGATTATAGTTGTCAAATGGGCCAGTTCGGCCCAACCCGACTTTGCACTATTTATGGGTTAGACTGGTCCGACCCATTTTTTGTGGGGCCATGATTTAATGAGCCCGGCCCGACCTATTTTTTTTGTGCAATGATTTAATGAGCCCGACATGGCCCTGAAAAATCCCGACCCAACTTGGTGGCCTTATGGGCCACCTCGATCCAATTTATTTTACTTTTTCCAGTTTATTCGATTTTTTTTAAAATGACTTTGATATATTAATTCTTTATCATTATTAATTTTATTAAGATATAACTGTATGCAAGTGTAAATAATTATAAAATTATTTTTTACTAAAGTTTTAGATAAATATAACCATTTTTATTGAATTTACACGTTAAACTATATTTTTTATAATATTTTTCAATTAAATGATAATTTTTTATATATTTATTGATATTATTTTTATAAAAATGATATAAAAAATTTGATAATAGGTCGGCCCAAAATCCGATGAGCTAGCCCAGCCCAGTCCAATTCTCATAAGGGTCACATGGGCTTGTGCTAAAAAATCCCGATTGTATTTGGGCCAACTTTTTTAAAGTCCAGCCCACTCAAGTCTATGTCCTAATAGATCGGTCCAGCCTATTTTTGACGGCTCGTAAGATTTATAGTAGGAAATAAGAGTAAATTGAAAAAAGAAAGGGTGAAATTGGAAATAAAAAAAAAGTGAGCACGGTAGAACTAGTCATGATCATCAATAAATACATACATGATGGTTGGCGCTCAGTGGTGGCAATATATATAAATAATGTTGGCACTTTGAAATTGCAACAGGTGTCGTTAACTGCATTTTCTCCCTCTCTTCATTTGGTTTAACTAACTGTTTCTCTCTCGAATTTTGAGATCTCATCCATCGAAGAAACAAAAATGGCGACTGTATCTCCTCTCGCCAAATACAAACTCGTTTTCTTAGGTGATCAATCCGTTGGTAAAACCAGTATCATCACTCGTTTCATGTATGACAAATTCGACAATACCTATCAGGTTATTCATTCATTCATTCCACCATTCTCTTCTTTTCTATTCTAATTTATTGTTAATGGTAGATTTCATTGCTGATCAATCGTTGATCGATCCATTCGATCGATTCTCCGTTTCAATTTTCATTTCAATATGTCACAATTCCGTTTCTATCAATCTGGATCGATTTGTTTTTCTGTTGATCTTGTATTTACGAGGATCAACATTAAATAGAATATTAGAGTGTTATTGCCATTTTAATCATGAATTTTTTTGCTAATTTTGTGATTGTTTTGTGTGCATTAAGAACAAAGACAAAAGGATCGTGTCATTGATTTGATTGCATATTTGAAATTTGTTATTTATGTTGCGTATAGGAAACAAGCATAACTCTATCTTTGTGTTTACAAAATTGCAACACTTGATTAGGATTTAGGAGAATCAGAAGATATTTTATTCTGCAATGTACGTACTCTAGGCGATGCTTTACTCGTGTAATGATCATATCTGCAGGTTTATGTTTAAGTTTGTGAAGGGCTAGAGTGGGAAGAAGAGATTTTATTAGTGATTGTGAAATTATTTTCAAGGTTTAAATGTTATAAATTAATTGAATTTAGTTTCATGGGAATTTATGAACTTTCTGCCATTTTCGCCATTTTGTTAATGGAGCACAGGCACAGACAAGATACGAGTATCAGATATTTATTGTATCCAATACGGGGATACGCCATTCCTTGAAAAATTTAGGATTCGATAGGTTAAGGATAGTTCATTTGTAATGAGTAATGACTAATGCTCCTTGTTTATGTCAGTTACCAACTTATCATACAAGGTTACTTAAAATAGAAAAATATGTCGTCTCTTTCATGTTGTTTTGGTCTCAACTTTTGCATTGTCTTTTTCCCCTTTCCATCTGCAAGTTCTTGACACATTTTTTGATCGTATAAAATTCAGGCCACTATCGGCATTGACTTTTTGTC
Source organism: Trifolium dubium (assembly GCA_951804385.1). Taxonomy (NCBI): domain Eukaryota; kingdom Viridiplantae; phylum Streptophyta; class Magnoliopsida; order Fabales; family Fabaceae; genus Trifolium; species Trifolium dubium. The sequence goes on from OX638076.1 coordinate 11,122,139, forward strand.
AAAAACAATGTACCTTGAAGATCGAACAGTTCGTTTGCAGCTTTGGTAGGCAGTATTTCTCTTCAAGTCATATAACATCATCAGTCTGTTTATGGAATATATGTTTATTTATATTTTAAAATTTCAAACTGTTATGTAGACACTATTTTTTACCCTCTTTTTTTTGTGTGTGCATATTTTGAGTTTAATCTATTTTAACTCAACAGGGATACTGCAGGGCAAGAAAGATTTAGAAGTTTAATTCCAAGCTATATAAGAGATTCTTCAGTTGCAGTTATTGTATATGATGTAGCCAGTAAGTATTATGTTTATAATTAGGAAAAACCCCAATAAGTATTAATTTATTTGTTCGTTAAGAAAAATGAAATAGCAAGTTTTTTTCTTAGTCTTTATAGATTTTCTTGTGACATAATTATTCCAAATTATTTGCTCATATAAAAATTTTATAGCATGTGAACGCTTTCTTTTGGAACAGAGTGGGTATAGAAGTTAGTCACAAGTGTAATATTCATTTTGGAACATTGAATGTAGGCACACTCACAGGTAGATCAATTAAAAGCACCAGAAATTAGAAATCATGATCATGAGAAGGATAAATTTTAAGTACTTGCAAAAATCTAGATGAGTAGAAGAGAAGGATAAAGAACTACACGCGTTAGAATTCAAGATTTGAAACACTGGAAAAATAAGATCTAGGTATTATATGAAAGAAGTTGTGTATATTAGTACAAGGTTAGAAGATATGGTCTCATGACAAACCTTTGATGTTATCAATGCATATGCATTATGCACCACAAGTAAAATTAGAAGAGCAATACAAGGTGAAGTTCTAAACGGAGGGTGTGAGAGTGTTTAATGGAATACGGTATGGTATATTGGGAAGTAAACAGCATTTTAGATTTTGTTATAATTATTAATCTTCCCGCAGTTAACACTTATTTCAGGAAAAAAGGACATGAACTTCGATGTGCTATCAGAAAAGAGTTTGACCATCCAACATAGGTTTTTTAGTTATGGATATCCAAGTTGAGAGAGAGAAAAAATAATAATTGTCAAGTTAACATATCCAAACTAAGAATACAGAAACTACATTTATTGGAGAGAAAAATTGGGTGGTTCCCTTTGTAGAGAAGAATTAAAAGCACTGGTTGACTGAATGGAGTATAGTCTAACACAGGGGAATTAAGAAAAGTTATAGGCCAAACTAGTATGAGGCTTAGAGATAAACAAACTATCTTAACACTTAATGTATGACAGGAAATTCTGATGCTATCTGATCTAGGTAGGTATTCCCCAGTTAGTGGAAGCTAGATTTGCTGTTATATTAAATCCATTCTTTTAAGATTGATTTTTGTCTTACTGTTATGATCTTTATATATCAGAGAAGCACCACAGAATGATTGAAAACGTCAGCTCCCCAATCCCTACCTCTCTATTTGTGTTTTCGATGTTACACTATGCTCTGTTTGCTTGTGGAATTAGACGTGCTTAATTTTTTTTATCAACCTATGAGACAAATCAAATTATAATCATCAAGTTTCTTAACAAGCTGTTCTGATGCAGATCGGCAATCATTTCTGAACACTAACAAGTGGGTTGAGGAGGTACGTACAGAAAGAGGAAGTGATGTTATTATCGTTTTGGTTGGAAACAAAACTGATCTAGTTGAAAAAAGGTGAGCAGGGAGTCAACCAGTCAGGACATTGAGCATTTTTATCAAGTTACATATCCACTGGTTTGCTAACTTGACATGATTTTTTTTTTCAGATGCTTTTCTTTGTGCATTAGACACATGGTTTTTATTTACTGTTTCCATACTATGTTTTCTATAATTCTTTGTTAGTTTATGTTCTGTTTCAATACTATGATGGTAGGACAAAGTCTCTCCTTTTGTTGCCTAACAACTGATTTGGTTTAATAATAATTTTGTTAAAAGTGTTTGATTATGATTGTTTTGCGAATAAATAGATTATGTAACACTCAAACTTCAGACAGGTTTACAAAACTGCCATAACTAGAAGTTGTTATTTCAAAACCATTTTTATTATTAGGTACATTTATAGGTCCATGATGATCATATTTCATTATTGGGCACAATGTTTCCAGTTAGCTTTGCATATGATGTTTGCGATTTAACTATTTTGATATCACTGTCTAAATATTTGCTAAAGAATAATTATTAATACAAAAAGAAATTTGTTATTGTTGTAAGAGTAGCTGGTTTTTTCTTTCACTTTTCATGTTATCATATTCTGCGTTTTTCCCCTCTTCCAGTCACATATCCATACGGTTCCTATGCTAAATGACAATGTTTTTTACTACACTTATAATGCCATTATAATGCTTAAATAGGCAAGTCTCTATAGAGGAAGGAGATGCCAAGTCGCGTGAGGGCGGGATCATGTTTATCGAAACTAGTGCTAAAGCAGGATTTAATATCAAGGTGAGATTTTGTTGATTCTCCAAGTCACCCCATATTTTTTACTTTGTTATGCTTCTGAATAATGAACTTTGTTTTCTGAATGTTTATATCAATCTGAGAAACCTAGAGTTATTCCCTGCTGCATCTTCATAAAACGTAAAGTAGACCGACCATTCAGGGATTTTAAATTGTGGTCAACTGTCTCTCTATTTGACAAGTTTGTCTCATTTCATATGTGTTGCTCTCGCATCAATTCACTGTGCCCGTATTAACTAACTCAAATGAATAAAACGTTGCAGCCTTTATTTCGCAAGATTGCTGGATCCTTGCCCGGGATGGAAACTCTTTCTTCAACAAGGAATGAAGACATGGTTGATGTAAATTTAAAATCCACTGCAAATTCATCCCAGACAGATCAGCAAGGAGGAGGCTGCTCATGCTAAACAAGCGCTATTCACAACAAGGCCGGCATGAGTCTTTTCACTTGGCACAGTTATTGGCTTGACCAACTAAAATGGAAAGATGAACCTAGGCTAGACGTGCTTTTGTACCAACGCTCTTCAGCTTAGTTTGGTAGGGGTTAGCACTTAGCAGTAATGGTTTCGATGTAAGATAAAAAAAGAAGAAACTAAAAATAATTTGATAATTTATTGTTTTAATTTGTTATGCAGTTAGCCACTTTATGTAAGAATGCATATAATAAACTGATCTAAACATTGTTTACCAATTGACATATAGGAAACATCATCAAGTAATGGATACTTTTTGATAAAGGTTCACAATGGAGGTTTGTTGGAAGCATTTTATCAACAAATGTTATCATTCTTCATTGCAGAAACTATGTACTACATACATTTTTATTTTTGTTTCTTATAGATTTTCTCCACCAAAAACAGTCTTATTTAAAATGTGTTGGACACTATGTAATGTTAATGTAATGATCTAGTCGGGATTTTAGTTTTGATTCACCATGTTGCGGGAGTCTAGTCCTTCCACTAGACACATTTCCCGTTGATACATTATATACAATTATTTTAAACAGGATATTGGTTTTGCATTAGTTCCATGGTTTCATCTCACGAGCTTCCATAATCAAAGCTAAAGGATGGCAAAAATATGATCAGAACACATTTATTCCTCCGTGCACCTCAAGTCCAATTGGGTGATTAACCTCGAGTCCAATTGGGCGATTAACGGTCTTTATGTTTCCATTCAACCGTCCTAGTTTGACTTGCTGCATCATTAGATTGTCGGGTTTCATTCTGTTTAATACTACTACAGTTTTGATTAAGATTGCGTAGTGTTCATTTTAAAAAAAATTGAGTGAACTAAAATTTATAATGAAATGAGCTTCAAAGGCCAAAATACCTTTTTATAAATAAAAAAGAGGAATATTGGTGAATGAAAATAATTAACAGTACTCTATTCATATTCATATTCTAAAATAAAAAATAATTTCAAAATAAGAAACACTATTTTACAACAAAAAGAAAAGCTCTATGAGACGGAGGGAGTAAATAACAGAGGAAGCTTTAGGATAAACGTAATCTACATTTTCGTACGAAATAGCACTTCCCAAATTCTATCTTCAACATCACAAGGAACTCTATTACAATTCAAAAGACACATTTATGTTAAAAACCATAGAAACTTAGAAGTGTACACTTAAACAGAAGGACTGGACCTTCAAATAAGAACAAACCCTTCAGCCTTTTGCCTGACCCTCAATGTCAGATATATCAATACCAATGTTCCCAAACTTGACCTGCAGGGTAATTGATTTATTTAGTAAATTGGTCAAATTTAGTAGAGAAAAAATAACAAATGTACATCTTAAATAAAATACAAAAAAAACATAGACACCGGAGAAACATGGCAAAAGTATGTCAGTTCCTTGGAAAAATGACTACGTGCATTATTTCCACTGCATGGAATATCCACTCAGAATTTGTTAGAGTGCAGTATGTATTTGACAAATAATTAATTGGGAATCTTTCAGCTAAAATGAAACACATGTTAGCATTCTTGAAGTGGCATCTCTCATTAAGTTCACAGTTCACAAGACATGCAATGCAAAACAACAACTCACCCTTTACATTATGAAATGCAAGTTTCAAAACGGCAAAACCATGTGTATAACCATTTATGAAGATTTAGGTTGTCTACAATACATGAACATAACTCCACAATTCACAAGATATGCTTTGTCAAAAAACAAAAGTTCACGAGATATGCAATAACAGCAACATAACTAAGATAAAATGGATTTGTTGAGATACTTTAGAAATGAACATAACAAAGTGATATTATAATGTGTTTAATTGGTTGGATGTATGTGTAAAACAATTTTAAAGTGTCAATAATAGTAAAGTGAGATAGACAAATAACTAAGTTAAAATGTATACAGTCATGTGGATAGCTATAATTTTATGTCGAGCTTTACTGTTCGATCTGCTGTAACTTACAATATTGAAAACAGAAGAGCAACTTTTCTGGAATCGAAGGAGGTAGAGCGCTTATATCTTCTCCATTTGTTACTCGGCAAATCATGTAACTTTTCAGTGACTGGTTTATCTGTAAATTTAAAAAATAAGAAAATTAAAATAAATCTGGATCACAAACCTACTGTGTTCTGCACACAAATTTATGAGCATGAGTCCAAGTAAAAGAAGAGAGTAATTGATGGTTTAATCATATGACAAAATGAATTCTAGATTAATGATAAAGAAATATTTCTTTATCAATGTTATTAACAATGGAAATCAAAAAGTTTATGGTGGACAATTTTAATTTTGAACGGAAGATACCCTTATCTTCTTCTTCAAGTTCAAATAAGCCGTTATTGTTCATTTGCACTATGAACATTTCATATCCTTTTTCAATTGCACAAGCCAATGCCAGAACAAAACCCACTTATATTTTACCACACCAGAAATCTTATACTAGTTGATTTACAGGACCAGACAGAAAGTATCCAATTGGCTAAAAACATGCTATAATTCTTTACATGACATATTGACATAGAGTGTGAAGTTTGCTATTCCTCATCACATGAGACTGAGAAGATATATCTATTTATGATCCTCATGCTATAAACATATTTCTTTTGTCAATCTAGCTGTTTGTATTGGGTGGACAATATTTAATTCATCTCTAAACTATTCTGATTACTTTTATTATCATTATCTCCCAACTATGTAGTTGATTCCCGTAAAGAAAACTACACAGGCAAGGCTTATCTGAAATGAAAATTATTAAGATACCCAATAACGGCACAATACCTCTTGGATTGCTGAGGTTCACTAAACTCTGCATAAGTTTTGCCCCTGCTTTTAGACTAGATTCTCTCCACAGTACGCTCTGCAATGTAGTAAAATATTAGCCCTAATATATTATGGATATTGATACACACACATAGAGACTAGAGAGAAACATACACACATACATATATGTGTAAGGATTAGTATTTAATCCGCAGTTAACAAAATCTATCTTGTACATGATATCTTAAAAATCAACAGTGAGGAAGATGAATTTACGGAGACTTACTGTTGGTGAGTTCCCAGTTTTAAAACTTTCAACTCCCTCTTCATAGGATTCAGGTGAAACCGAGTTTCCGTTCACATTAGGTATATCAACTATGCACTGGGTATAAGTATCTTTGCTCTTCATTTGAAAATCAATGTTGTTTTGGCAATTTATATGAGCATCTAAACACATTCCACTTTTAGCGTGATTAGGAACCTCTACAACGCTTAAGAAAGCTAGCGGTGAAGCACTGCTTGCATTTTTGCCTTCCTCTGGTACCATTGAAATACTATAAACATCTTGGACCTGAAAAAAATGGAAGGACACGTTTCTGAAAACATATTTTAAGATGTTTCCCAAGAATCATTTATTGCACAAATCAGTTGAAGCCATTTAAAATAAGAAGGCGGTTCAAAGAAGAACCGTGGAAAAAGCATTTGATTTGTTTTTTTTTTTTTTGACAGAAAAACATTTGAGTTTATATGTCTCTTTCGTCCTTGTTAACACTTAACAGTTTAAGAAAAAGGAGCTTCAGTAATTCCCATTTCAAGATACCATTTGATCCAATATAACGTGACTAGCTAACCCAATTCTAAATGGAAATTCTGGTCCTAGCAGTGTTTTTCCTAATCAGGATGTAACTAACATGACTGCAGACAAAGATTTTTCAGCCTCCCCTCAATCTGATGTTTTTAACGATCAGTATTCAGTAACATAAAAGGTTGAAATGCAATACAAGATATACCAGATTATAAAATCATTACCATTAAATCACACAAAATATGCAATGCAATAAATTCACAGGTCAAAAAGTAAATAGAAAGAGTTAGTTAGCTGTATGGAAAGCAGTTTTGTCAAATACCGGATATAGCAGCGCTATAGCATAGCAGAATTTTAACAAAATACTATTGTTCCACGATACACGATTTAGTAAAAAAGTATATTGTCAAACAGTGGCTACGACACTGTAGCATAGCAAAATTTGAACAAACTACTATTTTTAGTGATCCACAACAATTCACAACACTGATGGAAAGAAGATCAAGAAACTAACCTGTGAACCGTGCAATCCTACTGGAATAGAAGTTTCTTCGACCAGAATTGGCGGTATATCTGAAGTACAAAACAAACAAAAAAAGACAGAAATCAGCTCAAATAGCTGTAAATACTAAAATAATTTCCGCACATTAAGTGATACTAATACTATAACTTAACGAAATTTCATAAATTAAATTAAATTAAATTACCTAGATCATCAACACTTGATTTATTTAACTTTAAACACGAACAACCTTCAGATACGTTTCCATTTCCCTCTAGAAACTGCGGAACTCGATGATCTTTCTGCAATAAAACCGCAAAATAATAATATATTTAAAAAATAAACTAAATCGCAAAATCGCAATTAAGAATAACATTATATATTAAACAATGCAACTCATCAATTAGCCAAAAATAAAAGCTAGTAGAGAGTAAGAACTTTCAAGTTTCAACCTAATAACTTGATCTAAAATAAACCTTCAAAATCCGTGTATCTTATGTAAAATTTCTAAACTAAAATCAACTTGAATTTCAAACTGTAAACTAATTAATGAAAAGCTAGAAGAAAAAAAAAAGAAAAAAAAATCGTGTGGTTTGAGTTAGAGTTTGAGTTCCGCACACATGAGTCTCGTTGAGATTTTGTTTCCAACTGTTTTTGAATTGAAAGTATATCAACATTATGGATAAACGTCGATTTCGATACTGTAAACACAAGTTGTTAAAAAGAAAGAAAGAACAAGTTGAGATTCGGATTGGGTTGAAAGTAGTGAGAGAATTGGAAATGTGGATGAGAAAGAATAACCGAAAATGAGGTTGAAATTGAAATCGAAGAAAAGAAAGAATGTTATGTACGGTTACCTGACATGAGGAAGAATCGACGGCCATTGTCATGGAGAGGAGGTGAATGAATGAACGAGTATTCGGTGGTGGTGCTGGTTATTATAATTATAATTTATTAATAATATTATTTAAGGAAAAAGGTTTTAATTATTAAAATAATAATAATGAAATGAGATAGAGATTGGTGCGGCGGATATGAACGTTAGGACATCGGAGAAGAGTGAAGAAGGAAGGAAGAAGGTTTTATGTGTCTGTTTTTGTACTTTACTTTGGCTTTCGTTTGGTTTATTACTTGGGTCTATGGTACTATTGGCTAAAAATATTGTATTGTTACTATAGGGATTTTAACTAATAAAATTGTAAATTTTGTAGTTAGTAAATTGGTCAAACATAATAGTTCCAACATATCTAATTTTATGACACATGTTAAATGGCTATTGGACAACACATTTAATATATTGGTACATGACTATTTTACCATTATACCATAGAATTCACCTTATTACTACTATCCCAAGTTATAAAAATCATTTCAAACAAAACTTCTAATCTTAAAATATAAATTTTTTACAAATAATTAGGTGTATTTATTACATTTTTTCTTACACATGCTCTTAATTATTACATAAACTAAATATTATGGAGAAGTTTTACATTAGTTAAAAATGTGGAGACTTTATATGAGCTTCCACTAGAAGGGAAGCATCGGTAGACTCACACTTAAAAGAAGAGTGTTGAGAAATTCAAATGTCAAATGTGAATTACTTGTAAACTCATAACATTTTTTTGTATAAAAGTGTAATGTTCAACTCATTTATAACATGCTCTTAGTCATCGTATAAATAATTCTCAAACTACCTCTCATGCTCTAACAATAATTACATTATTTATTTTTCTTAGTATATATGAAATGAGTCAGAGGTATTTATATTATGAGACGGAGGAAGTAATACATTTAAATTTAACAAATGTATATAATATTTCTAGAATAAAAGAAAGTAATGCAATTATACATTCATAGCCTCACAGTTGCTAGCTCCTTATGAATGCGACTTCGACTGTCACGACAAAAACCCTCTCTTGATCCGTGACCATAATTTACCTTTCCTTTTCACCTACTTTTGTTTAGTAAGCAAAATATTATTATTATTATAATTGAGATTTAATCATTTAGAGCATCTTTAGTAAGAGTAAGCTAAGTGGGTAAATTAAGTTATTTTGTGTGGGTTTAAAGTTATGTGTAAGATTAAATAAATTTATAGTTGATTTAAGTAGTTTTTACTTTAATGGTGGTTGTTTATAAAAACCAAAATTTGATCCCACATATTTATATTTTTTAGGGTTAAATATGTTTTTAATCCCTATAAACATTGACTCTTCTACTTTTAGTCCCTCTAAAAAATTTTCCCACTTTTTGGTCCATACAAAATTCTCTAACATGAATTTTGGTCCCTACTTTTAAGTCAACTCATGTATACTAATTAAAATTTAGAAATATGTATTGCAATAATGTTTAGTATATTAAAAATTGAATTGATTTGCAAAATTTAAATTTTTTTAATTAGTGATGAATTAAATATGAATTTTTGAAGTGTTTGCGTTTAAAAATTCATAGTTAATTCATCATTTGTTAAAAAATTATGAATTTTGGTTTGAGTAATTTTTATAATATTATAAACATGATCACAAAAACTCGTTAAAAAATTTGAATCGTACACATAGTTGAGTGAAAAGCAGGGACCAAAAATCATGATCGAAAATATTTGGAGGACCAAAAAGTGGGACAAAAATTTAGAGGGACTAAAAGTAGAAGAGTCAGATATTTATAGGGACTAAAAACATATTTAACCCTATTTTTTATAGGATTTTAATTGAAATGATATAATATAATATTTTTACTTGTTTGGAACAACAACATTTGTAATAGTTGCCGTTGGCAACTTTGTGGACGTGAGCTATTAAAGTAACATACCAACTGCCATGCCACTTGAAGTTTAATGGCAATAGCTAATAGATGATGGTATTTATAAGGAATCCACAACTTAAAAACCTGCATTATAGATGATCTTAATAGATACTCATAAACTTCATCAAATAAATGGACAATAAAGACCGGAATTTAAACTCTGAAATACTCTATTTATTCACTTGTAGAATTTTTAATAGATACATAGGCATAGCCGTATAGGGATGACAAAAACAAAATACATATCAGCTTACCAAAAATAAACCCAAGTTCTTTCAAATTCGACATTAATCATCTGAGTTCAATATCTTAATTGATATTTGAACTCTTTGTTATTTAATGAATATGAGTGTGAATTTATCTCTTATAAAGTAAAAGAAAATAAATCTAGATTTTCTAATTTCTACAATATTTTATTCCTCTTTGTGTTTAATTACTATAGAAGTATGATCAGACATGAGTTTATAGTTTGAAACTCACAACTAAACATGCACTTCTTCTCCTTGTTACTTCAACAACACCTTCACAAGCGCCACTTCAAATTTCGTTCCCTATCACATCTTCAAATCACAATGTCCTTCTTTGTGTTGTCACAACTCGCAATTGCTAGTGTTTTGTTTATGTCGCATAATAATTTTGTAGTCAAATTGAGTGTGAAATGCATAATTGTTTTATGTGCTGATTCATTTTTTTTTTGTCTTTAAAAGAGGATGGAGAAATTCTAGGTGTATAATTACAAAATGTAGTAATTTATTTTAAAAAAAATCCATTTATTTTATAAAATGTTATGTATGGATCATATGTGTAAATATCTGCGGATATTTCAAAATTCATAGATTATATCCGTTTAAGAATGCCCGTACATGTATAAAACAGATGCAAATATCATATTTATTCAATGGACACAAATATATACTATCTGTATACGTGGATATTCATGTCGATTGTCATGCATATATTTGCAATCGCATAATAATTTTATGCTTAAGTCACAAATAGAAGATCTAACCACAATTGATTAATAAATTTAGGGTTAAATAAATTTTGAGTCTCTAAAAATATAGCGAATTTTAATTTTAGTCTTTAAAAATAAAAACGGATTTTTAACCCTTTCAAAAAAAATTATTTTATTGAGTAACCAAAATCAAAATTTACTATATAGAATATTATAATTCATTATTTGATACCTTTTATTTTGTCTCATTGTACAACAAGTAGTGTCTAAAATTAATTAATATTCTCTTGTCTTTGGCACTTTAAGCATTTTACTTTTGTTTTAAGTGATTTTGAACCGAATTCTACATACCTATAAGAGTCAATTAGATCAAACTTGTAATTAACTACTTGTTTATGGAGTTTAAATTTTTTATCACTTAATTTAATTTATTATTGGTAATTTAATTCTTTATTATCTCATTTTTTTTGACAAATTCTTTATTATCTCATTAAAATGCAAGAATAAAACAAGATGATCTTATTGTATATCACATACAATATAATTTGATAGTAAAACTGTACACTCTACAGTCACTATTATAAATATATATTTTTAAAAATTTATTAAATAATTAATATATTTAATTTATAATATGATTTAAATATATCAGTTATTTAATAAATTTTAAAAATATTTTTTTATAATAGTGGTTAAAGAATGTAATTTTTCTAATAAAACAATGTGGTGGTTGTCTGCCAAATTAATTAATAACACTACTCTGCATATTAAATTGTAGAGACAGAATAATAAATAGCTGAAATGACTAGTGGGGACTTTGGTGGATTGCCTTAGTTGGCTACATAATGAAGGGCAAAATTGGTGAATTGTAGTGAAATTAATATACATTGGTGTTTGTTTGTTGGTAAGGGTAAGGGATGCAATCCAATGCATGTGATTTGGATGCAAAGAAGAAGCTGTGAAGGGAAAAAGGTTAGCTTGGGTGCCATGGACAACGAGACAAAAGTTAGTAGAGAAGAGTAGTCACGGGTGTGTTAACTATTTTCCACCCTCAAATCTCTCTATTTGTCTATGGATCGATTCTCTTCTTGACTATAAAGAAACATTGTACTTGTAGTTGTAATCTAGTCTTGTACTATGATTAAACAAAATATGAAGCAATCAATAAAAAATGTTTTTTCTTTTTTATTTTATTTTATAAATAAGTGAAACAAATCGCTTAAATTTATGAATATAGTAGAGAAACTAAGGAATGTGTCTATTGCATGATTCATGCATGTATTCAAAACAATTGTGGTCGTTACACTAAGATGAAACCAACGATGACAATTATTTGAATGCATAAATGTGACAAATAATCATTATTCAATTAGTAGAACTCAAATTTTAATTAGAACGTTCATCATTCGGTTTTATTTATCAGCACTAATGACCATTTTACAATTGTCTTTGATGGAATTTGACTCGGCGCCTTGAAAATACAATGCTAAACTCTTACCACAACTAGCACTTCAAATGTTCCTCTTAATTGATCTTAAATTTACGGAAAGGTTAAGAAAGAAAAAAATACAATGATACCAAAAACATTGTGTTATTATGCTAATAAAAGTAATACCATCCACTCATCCAATACCACAATAGTAGTAAAAATTAAAATAATTTCTTTTCAATCAAAACAAGAAGAAAACAATTCAGCTACTAATTAAACTTGAATTATCGCATTATCTAAGTGTTAATTTGACGTGATCTAGTAATAGCCCCATACTGCTATGAATATGACCAATCATCTGTGTGGGTTTATATGACATCAAATTTTAATTAGATGATATGATGGGAATAATCAATTTTAGGAATGGTGATATGAATGCTGGTAGCGTTTCTAAACTGAATTACTACAATAATACATATTCCACTTAATGAGTATCAATTTACATAATGCTGTTAGTAGTCACATTTCATTATCAATCTCTTTCTCTCCATTAATTTAATTAGGATAATTGTTTTCCACTTGCTTTAATTAACCAAAATTTAAGACTTCTATTTTTTTGGTACACCAAAATTTAAGACTTAATAGTCACAGTAAATAAATCCATAGTTTTCACTAATAGACTGCTAGTGAGGTTTCACTAGATAGAAGAAAAATATTCAAAAATAGTCGCAATGAAATAATGAAATATATATAATTTTAATAAAATAATAAGACTATTTATTATAATACATTTGCTTACGTGCGCGTTAGAATTATGGTAAATTTCATACATTCACGGTGAACCATTATGATTTTGAAAAGGACCCGCTATAATTTTATTACATTCAATGTAGTTCTAAAGATTCAAAATGCGAAGCAAATGCAATTATCAAGAAATCTCATGTTGTTAACTTAGCTTGCGTTTTACGACACATCAATGAAAACCACGGTGAAAATTTACGAATGCGGAAGCACAAATTTGTAGCTCTTCAGAATTTTTACTGTAAACATGCATTGGGGCACAATATTTGATTGGCAAACGCGGATCTAAACACTTACTTGTAAATATTTCCATATATAGTTACTAAAATTTTATTTGTTTTTGTTGCACATCCTAAGAATGAATGGGTCCAAATTAGGATATAGACATATAGTACTAGCATATACCATTGTACCAAGTGGTGTATCCTTGAGGGGTACAATTGGTGTCATCAGCCACATGATCAAAATTTAAGGCTTCTTTTATCCTTACAAAGTTTGGGGTAAGCATTCGATGTTCGCATGACATTGGAGATTTGGATTTTGGAGGTTGCAATGGTGGATGAAAAAATAATAGTATAAGATCAACAATTAATAAAGTGTTTTTTTTTAACAAACCAAAATAATATATATATATATATATATATATATATATATATATATATATATATATATATATAACTACGAAAAAGTGGCTCCAACACAAGGTGTGTTAGGGCAAACCAACATTTTTTACATCACAGAAGTAGATCAGGAAAAGGAAAAAACAAAAACAACAAAGGTCAACAATCCAAACATAGCAAATGATTCAAACACCAACTATGGAAATAAACTGTTAAACCAAGATTCATGGACCTCACCACCAAAAGGATCAATAGCTACATAGTCAATGACTCATTAAAAGGATCAATAGCTAAACATACTAAGTCAATGACCAGTTCTGCTACACACAATAGCTAATTAAATTAAGATTTTCAAGAAAAATAATTAGGACAAGTTTTAATCTATCTTTTTACTCCACATTGAAGAAGAGGTGTGTGGGTAGTAGAATACAATGTTTTTTCCAACAACTACAATTGGGACCATTAGAAACTATAACCTTACTATTTGCATGTTTGGAATAGTAGAGTTTGATAAAATGATTGTGACACTAAAATTTTATTAAAATTTTAAAGTAGCATTAATTTTTGTTAAAATCGTACTGATTCACTGCAATTTTGTCAACTCAATGCGAATCAAACATGCACTATATATGTCGCTATACTCCGGTGATTGTTCGGATGAAGCTACTACAATCTCTTTGAAGTTGTTAACAACTTCAACAGCAATGTGACTACGGCCAATAAAGGTTGAATGAATGCTCTGTGGCAAGCAAGTGTCAATTTAATTGTATCATTATGGTCCTGCTCTTTGTACAGATTTATTGCAAACATGGCCTCTTTATTATAAAATGAATGCTTGATAATTTTTTATATTTTATGATTAAAATTTGTTTTCTGGAGTTGTATGCACATAAGCAGTTTATATTTAATGTAACCAATTTTTTTTATATTTAATGGTGTTTTTTATTGGATTCATAATTTATTTTGATCTGATGGAAGAAAAAAGAAGATAGTTCAGGGAAATTTATCATTTCATTATTAAGGCTTAATTTGAAGCTTCTTCCTCCTCTTCTTTCTTGGATGGCAAATAAACCCAAACCCGTGGACTCCACTCAAACTCGAATCCGAGTTAACGGGTAAAACTTGAGTTGATTGAGTTTGGGTTCGGGTGACACCCGATATTTTGGGTTTGGGTAGTTTCAAATCCACATTCGAAACCCGAAACAACATCCATTATATATTAAATTATATAATTATCTCTTTTACATTAGCATATTGTAGACTATTTTAATGTTGTAAATTATTTGTCATCTTTATTTTAATGTTGAAAACAATTTTAGCATAGACCGTAATTTCAATGAATTTACCGTATTTTTTTAAGTTTGTTAATGTAAATTCGGATTCGGGTGAGAAAAACCCGAACCCAACGGGTATGGGTTTGAGGGTATTTTGGGGTATTTTACCCCCAATTATCATTTGGGTTTGGATTCGAGTGGCCATTTCGAATTTGAGTAGTGTCAAACTCACACCCGACTCTACCCATTGCCCTCGATACTTCTTCCCCTTCATTTATTGTTCAACATTTGTTTGTGGAGAAATTATGAATGACATTATATTGCCATCTAATGCTACTGAATCTTTAGTGTCTCATCAACATCAAGATTTCCTATATCTTCATTGTTACATTTGGGCCACATTTACAGCTGTATTTGCTGCATGTATTTACACTTCTCAATAATATTAAATATAATTGACACAATATTGTAAGTTTTGGTAATATGAGGAATTAAGATCCTCTTTACGAATGGAGAGTCATGTTAGATTTGATCCTCACAAAAGTAAAGGGAGAGATGTTTGTTTAATGATATATGACGATATTTTAACAATAACAAGATGAGTGAAAAAGAAAAGAAAAAGTAACAGGAGTTGAATTCATGTTCCATGAGACAAATCAACTTCTTATCAATAAGATCAACTTTCTTTTGCAAGTACACTATAATCCATTTTTCTAATACTAGCAGAGAACCCACATTGAATATTCAATTAAAAATAAAGTTGCACTCAAAATGACAGGGAGAAATGGTGCTATTAACTCTAAAATGTATGATGCATATTTGTCTGATCTTCTCTATACAAGATTTTTTTAATAGCAGAATGGTTATAAATACAATTTTTGTTCATACTTGATACATTAATCATTAGATTAGTCTTAGTGAACGCTTTTCGATGACAATCTCTCGTAAAATAAAATGTAGAAAAAGAACTCTACCATTGCATTGTGTTTCTAAATTCTAATTATTTGAACATTTAACAGTTAACACCATAAACACATTGTCGGTGAAATTTTCCCAGCATGTATATTGTTGTATCTGTCAGTGAACAGTTAACAAAACAAAAAACAAGTAGCAGTGCTTTCGCTATCAACTGTACATGCCAACCACCTAGTATACATTTTCACAATCGTACCTCAAGCAATTTAAATAAGGGAAAATGTACAAAACAAAATTTGTAATCAAACAGATGAAAATGTCAAGTCCAAAAGATTCAAGTACCTAAAACTTGTAAGGCTATCCTCTGTCTAGTTTCTGTTAATGCTCTCATAGAATAAAATGTAACCATGGTCTGTATTATTGTTGAAGTCTTGTGTTGACCCAAAGAATGTCTGAACAGAAGCTTCATCAACCGCTTCGACAGATTCGTCATCAAAACATAACCAATGGTTGTGATTTTTTACAAGGCAAACATAATGCCCGTGGTTGGGCCCACTCCCAACATGGACAACTACTGCAAATAGAGAATACTCAATATCTGCTTCTTCATCTGTATCACTCAACCTGAGTTCAAGGGGAAAGACCACACGGTAAGACAGTTTCTTGTAGCGGCCCAGCTGTTCCATGTACTTAAACCGCTTAAGATGAATGACTAAGACATGGGGCGGTCTCTTTATCTTCATCCTCTTTTGAGCTTCTTGCAAACTAATATCAAAATAAAGTTTGCATCTCGGTTATTAACAGAACATGAAAAGCAAAATAGACTTCTTGCAAACTAATATCAAAAGAAAGTTTGCATCTCGGTTATTAACAGAACATGAAAAGCAAAATAGATGTGTACATGCATATTTTTACAGATTTACATTGATATGACCATCATAACCCTTTCAGGTGATAGATGAAAAAAGTGTCAATCAATGGAGCGTAAACCTGTCAAGGTTCCTCTTGCTAGTGATGTGGTCAAAACTCAAAACCATAAACCCAGAAAACATCATATAACTAGTAATAACTAGTAAATAAACATAAACAGCAATCTATTTTCAATTTAAATGACAGGACAAATTGCAACAATTAATACATAATATTAATATCATTGACATAGCGCTTCATCATCAAAAACCCTCTTACTAAAAGCAGTAAAAGAGGTCAGCTACAAAAACAATTGAAAACGGTTGAACCGACCCTTAGCTATGCAATAGTACTCATGAAGTAGAATACCTACCATCGATGCCGCATAAATAATATTCAGGTAATTATAAAATCAAAATTCATGTCCAAGAATAAATGCTATATACCTGCAGCACTTGTCACAAAAAAATTTGTCTTCGGCATTCAATGTTTCAGTCGAACTGAAGTTTTTCAAACAGCTAGTAATTGAACTGTTTTGTTCAATATCAAGACTCAAGTCGAAAAATGTTTCATCCCTAGCGGTTACTGTTTCGCATTGCAAGCACCTTGTCTCATTGGTAAGTATTCCCTGATCAAAGTAATTTACAACAATGAGATTCCAAAATGAAAATTTTAAAATCTTATTTTTGTGGTCATTATGGAGTGTGAGTAAGTAGAAAATAACAAGTTCACATTTTATGGTTTCTCCAAGCTTTGATGCTAAAAGAGAAACACTGAATTGCCAAATCACCTGAAAATTTTTGTGCACCCAAGTAGCTAAAGGCGGCTCTTTTTTAGTACCATTAGCTAAAGCACTCTTCAGTCCATTCGCAATCTTCTCAGAAGGTAGTAATGTCTCTTGATCGTCTTTGGCAGCCTGAGCCTCTTTCTCCAGAATGTCAACAAGTTCATTTAACAAATAGTTTAAGAATTCATGGGCGTCCTGCCAGAAATGAGAAGATTCACAATGACTTCTGCTTTTTAATTTTCATACAAATTCTTTTTTTAAAGAAATGCATTAATAAGAGACATCATACAACAAACGACACATTTGAAAAATCAGGAACTGACATTCACTTTTGAAGTAACTCAGATAAGGAAGGAAACGCCTAGTAAACAAATAGATGGAGATATACAATACAACAACCTTGTTTGAACTAAAAAAATTCATTATTCAACGTCACAGAATGTGTTAAGGAAACACAGGTTTTAAAAGATCGCATTTCCACAAAGGCATATAATAGTCAATAAAAATCACTTCCTACACATGTTCCAGGTAGAGACATCTTGATACTCATAATATAATACAGGTCCTGATCACGTCAACAGGTTCTCATCTTATGAAATGTGGCTTAAAAGATATTATTTTCTATCGACGGCTCAGCTAGCTGACCATCATCCTAACCATGGTATCAAATTTAACTATAAGCTCAAAACCATTTTGCTATCAGGTGTGACAAAGTGATACAACAACAGTAACTCTGATGCCACCAATGATCTACCTGTTGAAAAAATGTGACTTGACGAGCATCTCTACCTAAGTTTCATATTAAAACCAATTGCATCTGAGAAGCAACTAAGCAGGGGCATTCATAAGAGATGTCTGTATGTATAAACTATAAAGATGGCCTAATACTGTGCACAAGCACAAACTAATATTCTATGCATTGCTCTCAAAGGAAAGTTGATAATTTCTAGAACAATCACACATTTACTTTTGTGGTCATTCTTGTTAGTTTAAACATATACCTGGTGCATATAGCTACGGAAGAGTTCATTCTGTTTTTTCAACCTCTGTACAAATCGTTTGGGAGCAATTACACCTGTTTTCCTCTTCTGGGAACTTATCTATATCAAAAGATGTAACATAGTAAATTAAAAATCGTTAAAGTAATAAACAAGCAAGAGAGTACATTAACTGGACATCTGAAGCAAGATACATTACTGTTCAGAATGTTGAAAATATACAAAATAAACATACAACAATCAGATTTAGGCAAGCATGCAATCATCTCAGCCAATTTCTTATATCACAAAAGGAAAAGCACATATGGGAAAAATAAACTAAGCACCATCACATATACTTCGAAGCAATTTTTCAAGAGAAAATAATAAGAAATGTAGACTCAAGTATAGTTCATCAATGATTTAGACAGGCATGCAATTTCCACTCGCTGCAAAGGCCTTGTATAATGGAAACAAAAAAGAACAAAACACAACAGCTAACAAAAAGGAACATAAATGTAACTAAGGAAACATATTTTAGGCCCTACAAAACAAGTAGCTAGTCAAGTTTTGACTTTTGATAAACTTCACCGATAATAAGGTATGAAATTTCCCTAGTAACAACGCGGAAAGGAAAAGGCTTCAACAGACACGTAAAGAATGAAATATGGGTTTTTGCCAAGTTACAGTGTGCGTCTAAATAATAACGATAAACAACGTATGGAGATGGTCTAGAGAACTCGGAATGTATGTTACTTAGCTACAATTTGCAAATAACCATATTCTATATTTGGACGGTCACAAGGGCAACACTGTCTCGCATTCTTACAAATTTTTCTTTCATAATATCTAGGATAAAAATTAATTGGTCTAAATGTTGTTAATAAGTTACAAATTTGGTGGACTGGGTTGCGTCATCCATGTAAGCATCTAACATCAACATCATGTACCTTATTTACAAACAACAGAACCAGTATAAAATCTACAATGATTAGCCATGGTTTAATGAAGAGGCCTCATACAATCAAGCGTTATCTAACTGTAGATTCCTTACCTGCGAAAAAAGTTCGGCTAAGCAAGTCAAAAGATTTTCCTCCGTATCTGTCGTGCTTTTGTTTTTTCCATAATATTGTAGCAATTGTTCTCGAAATGGAACACAGAAGTATAGAGCCTGTAGAATAAGAGGTAAAAAGAAGAATAAGTCATTAGGATAAAACTACAAAATCAACATACTCAAAACACTTATGGTATCCAAACACAGTTCTTTAGGGTTTAAAAACATGAAAGTACTCTACAAAGCTCGTTTAACAAATTCAATTATCGCTGTCTAGATATTCTGAAAATGCAATTACCGATAACATTGATTCTTCTAGTATCCTTTTCGATATCGAGAACTAAAAGTATTATTCACATTTATTTCAATACTCAATTATATAAAATAAACATCGGCAAATGAATTTATTTCGGAGGCAACATAATCAAATTCCTTACTGAAATGCAACAGATTCGTCATTGTCATTAGGTATTTAATAAAACACTTAAATTAAGCAAAACAGAAATAACAAGTTCCTAACATATTCACATTCACGTTAAGAGAAGTAATAATCAAATCAAAGTGAAATTAAGTAAAAGAAATGAAGTGATGAATTTGTAAATAAGCGATGAAATTATGAAATCTGAAAGGAAAAGATTTGAAACCTGCAAAACGCTGTTGCAATAACAAGTATTGCCGAAATTCTCGAGGCCAAAGTAATGTTCTCCTTCAGGGAAATTGTCACCGAGAGCTTTCTCGAGTTTGGAACCAGAAGCACCCATAAGCGCGTGAAATCGAAGATGAAGATATTTTGGATTATTGAAAGTAAGAAAAGAAGGGTTTGTGTTGGAAGAGAAGAAAATAAAATGCAGAAAATAGAGAGAGAGAGAGAGAGAGAGAGAGAGAGAGAGAGAGAGAGAGAGAGAAGAGAAGGGGGTTTTGAAAAGAGAAAGAGAAATAGAATGGAAGGCACACCACACGTAGAAAGTGAATACTTTCCTACAGGATCGCCACAATATCCGACGTCGTCAACCGGTTTTCACTTTCTGTTCTTCTTTTTTGTAATAACAAACAGGGATTTAGGCCAAATAATTTTTATTTTTTTTTATCTTATAGATCCTTTACATTATGTGAATTGTGAGGAATGAGGATAGATCCTTTTCACTCCATACGTAAGAAGAAAAAAAAAATAATCTTATTTATTAAAAAAAATTTTTTTAAGAATTTGAAATATGGTTTTGTGGAGTTTTTCTTGAAATAAATTGCATAGGAAGATGTAAAATCATTTTTTATTGATTATTGTTTATTGAGAAAATGAGAAAAAAAGAAAGTTAAATACTATTTATATTTAATTTTATGAGAATTAAAAAAAATATATTCTTAAAAATGATTTTTCTTTTATATTTTTAAACAAAAAAAATGATTTTGTTCCCTTGTATTTCAGGAGGAAGGGAGTATTTTTGTAATGGATAAAACTTAAAAGGATAAAGGTGCAATACATTAACCTTTTAAACAACCTATTTATTACATATAAAACTTAAAGAATTTATTTAATACAAACTTAAAAGACGATTGAATGTGTTTGACATAGAGACTACTTAAGGAATAAGCTAATGGGTGAAAATGAGATTACGGTCTAATATTAAGAGAAGAGATAATTTTCGTTAGTTTCACAAGTATTTACGAGTGAGATAATTTTTTGTTTGGATATCAGATAAATCTAAAATCATTTGAGGTGTTATTGAGACGTATTAAAATTAACTTTCAATTTTTTTTTTGGTCTAGCGGCTAGAAAATCTACCCATAAAGTGGATAAGTGGGATGACTAGGGTTCGATGCTTCGATCCCCGATCCCCTGCATAAATTAACTTCAATTTAACTATATATTTTATAAAAATTTATATCAAGTAAAATATTATTGAATAGCTCAGAGGTAAATACCTTAAAATTATGAAAAGGTAGAGTAGAAAAAACCTTTTCAAAATTACTTTTGACAAAACTTTTGTAAAAGTTACAAACTATTATATATTTACAAAATAATAAATAACCAAATCATAATAAAAATAAAATAAAACTAGGTAAAAATTACTTTTATCTTTTGCTAAAGAAAACGTGTAAGAACATCTTCAAAGATATATGACTTTGAGTTTTATATATTACTAACAAATAGTCGATATATATAATTTTATGTCATACTTATATAGCTCATATATATTTTTTGATTCAATGATACAAAATTATGCAATTCTTAAACTAACTCATTTAAGTAAGTTGAACAAATAAAACAATAGACACATGCTTGCTAACAGCCGCCCTAGAGAAACAAAGTTCTCTTCTTCTCTTTTGTTCATTGGACCATTGGAGGAAGTGATTTTAGGTCATTTTTTGTCTAAAATCACCCCTCTAAATTTGTTTTTTTATTATCTTTTAATATAAATAAGTGGTTTTCGCATCTACCACATTTTTTTGTTGATTTTGTCGTCTAAGTGCGATGTTGTGTTGTTCTTCGCCTTGTGCGGCATTGTGTTGTTCGTCGTCTTGTGCGGCGTTATTTGATTTCTCGTATTGCTACGGTGTTCATTTGATTCTTTTTGGAAGATCGGTTTCAGTTAATTACAATTTCAACCAATGATTTGGGCATCAAGGTTGTAGATCCGAAAACATGAATATTCTGGTGATTTTAGTTTTATCATACGTAGGCATTTTGCCGTTGTATGTTATTAACGTGGATGTTATGCGTTTGTTTGCATATCCATGTTTTATGCTTTTAGCGATGTTGAATGTGGTTGTATTTGATGTATTTTACCAATTTGAATGTGAATATCATTTTATTTTTGTCAAAAAAAAACTCATTTTTTCTTTTTGGTATTCAACGGGACCTAAGCCCAAAAAAAGAAAATTACACTGAAATTAATCGAGGGAAAGCAACACCCCTAACATCATCATCAACAATTTGTATCACCTTTGATGGAGGATGAGTAAAAAACTCAATCCCAATAATACCATCACTATCCATGTTGGTAAGCATATCCGCACATCTATTTACTTCCCTAAACACATGCATAACATTAAAAAACTCAAAATGTCTACCACTTAAACCAATTGTCATACTCTGATTTACCAAAAACAGAAAACATAAAATAATATAAACTTATTGTATCTAAAATAAGTAAATCAATTTAAAAGGAAAAGATTAATGTTAGTCCAATAAATCCACAATTAATTATGTATTTTGCTTCCTTAATTTTTATATCCACACCTCCATCGTGAAACTGAAAACTTATATAAACACCCTTAGTTACATTAGTGGCTCTACATTGAAGTCTAATTCATCTAAAAATATAGTATAAAAGGGTAAAGAAAAAGAGAAGAATGAAGCGATGCAAAGAGGTACATTTTATTTTTCTTAATTCATTTTTATGTTTTTGTTCAGGTCATATATTGTTGCTGTTCTTTTTGTTTATTTGAACTTGGAAAATAGTTTTTAATTGATCATCAGAGAATTTTTATTAAAGTCACACATAATAGTCATTTTACAATTGTTCTTAAAAGAATATAAACTTTGTCTTTTGAAAAATGAACTAATCCATTTTCGTTCTTATATATCTAGCAGGTGTTTTTTATTATGAAACAATAATAATATAAACGTTAAATCACAATATATTTCTTCTTTATTTTTGTTAAAATAACCTAGTAGAGAATTACAAATTCCAATTTGCATTATAGGTTTTTACATATACCAACCGTATTATATTTCTGAAATAAAATATAATATATTTCTTCTTGTTTCTATCAACTAATTGAATATCTAAACTTTGATTTCAAATAGGTATTTAGGATTTTTAAAATGTTTTTTTGCTATTAAAATATTGTTTTGATGGTGTCTACATTGTTTTGAATTACTCTCAAATTTTAGGTTGTTACGACTTACGATATCTAATCATGTAGATTTATTAAGACATTTTAGGATGATAATCAAATTGACACTATTATGAAATATATAAACCATAAAAATTATTTATGTAAAAAAATTCATAAAAATAGTGCACAATGATTAAACTCAATTATAAATTAGATCCAATTTAACCTAAATTAAAATAAATAAATAAATAAAATATAATTCCAATGTAATTTTTCAATCTTTGTCAAATAGAACAAACTATTTTGTCTATCAAAATTTTGAAGTATATCTATCTATTTATTATGTGACATTCTTGCGTCAAAAAAAAATTATGTGACATTCTTAGGTCTCTTAAAATTTGGTGAGACTAGTAACTTGCAGTTAAAAGTTATTTAAGATTTAAAATTATTTTAAAATAAATTAATATAAAATATGATATGTGATGTTATTGGTTTTAATTTTCTCATGCTAATACTAATTTCCAACCAAACACTAAGATCCAAGAGTGTTGGCTGTTGTTTATTTATTTATTATTATATTATTATTAAAATTCAAAAAGAGAAACATAACTTTTTTATTATTTTTTTACTAAAACTCTATTAGGACATAAAACCTAAAAGGAAATCATCAAATAAGTTTCCTTTTCATTTTTCTTTTCTTTCTTAACACTTTTTCTTTTTTTAATCTTATTAAGATGCTGAAGACATTTATTTGATTTAATGTTTAATTATTTCTTTTCCTTTTTTTTCAAATTCATGTATGATAACGTAAATTTATTGTACATATCAATCGATATCATAGACTAATGAAGGAATAATATATAGGCAATAACGATGAGTTCAAGAAAAATTCAATATGGACCAAAGAAACAACATGTTGACGACAACAAAATAGATCTGTTGCAAGTCCTGTCAACCCTACATCCACATAAGATAGTGAAAAAATGTAGGACCAAGATCATTAATCAACGCCTCAATATTGATCATCTTGCAAATTCCAAAACATGTGAAGGCACAAGCAAAAGCAAAAATTATTCTACTGATTCAATGAAATGCATCACAGATTTTGTTATTCCGGGAGATATTCCAGACATTGAATCGTTGATGTTCGATAGTGAATTGTTTGTGGATTTTTTTCTTAATGTACCAGAATTTTAATTAGTATATCTTTGTGAGATGAGGCAATACTTGTCATTGTTACAAGAGAAAATATTTTCAACATTGTTCTTATAGGCAGTGTAAAAATAAGTATTTTTACATAATAACATTTAAACTCATGTTAAGGTGGGAAAATATGTATGTGTGTTGATGCATGTTTCATACTCTAGGAGAAAATATCACATACTCATCTTTATGAGAAAATAATTATAATAATTTATTTTCTTTTGCAATAAAATAGGCATAATGATATTTCAATATATAATTTTTATTTTATCCAAAGATTTTTTTTAGAGGCCAAAAGAGACTAAATTGTTTGAGTTATTTGTTTATCTAATTAATTATAACAAGTATGGTGACACATGTTAATCTTGAGGTGACACATTAGAGCTCTATTTATTTGTTATTTAAATAAGTATAAACTGTCAAATTTGTAGGAATATATATATAAGAGTCAGAGTTCAAATTTGAAATTCTCTATTTGTTCATTTTGTAAGATAAAATTTTCGTCAATAGTTTATTTGACAAGAAAATAGTATAGACTTTTTTTTGACAAAGAAAATAGTATAGACTTAAATTGGTCGTTACTTTAAATATTCATTTATGCTTCGGTTATTAGACTAAATCTGTTTTGAGTTCCTTTAATGATATTTTTGATAATATCATAACATAAGGATGAACATAAAAATTATATCTTTGTGTTTTGATCGCGAGTACTTTTATTTTATTTTTGTTGCAAATTTTGATCTTTTTTTTATTACAAAGCGGGAAAAAACCCAAAAAGAGAAGAACTACAACGGAATTACATGAGGAACAGAGATCCCCATAGTATCAGCAAGCAACAAATGATTGAACCAAATAGTTCATGACTCATAATAACAAATATTTGAATCTAGAGAGCAACCAAGATTAACTAAAGCATCAGCACACTGGTTGGTTTCACGATATGAATGTCTCACCACTACATCCCAATCCAAAGCAATGAGAGTGTGAATCTTATTCACCAAAGCTCTACCCATAAAGCTACCTTCTTTGTCAATATTAATAATATTTGCCACCAACAAAGAGTCTACATTAACTTCAATGGCTCGAAACCTCAGCCTTCTAGCAAACATCAATCCTTCTAATTAACACCCCCCAAAGTCCCGCCACGTACGCGCTACACTTACCAATATTCTTTGCATAACCACCCAGCCATTCTCCATTACACTCTCTTATAAGACCACCACAACCAGCTATTCCATTATCCTTGCATGACCCAGCCATTCTCCATTACACTCTCTTATAAGACCACCACAATCAGCTATTTCATTATCCCTGCACTTCACAACGATTTTGTTATATGGTTTTGTTAATGCACACTCGTTAATATTTATGAAGGTGTGTTATAACAAATTATAACTAAAATGTTGTGATTAAATACACTTTAAAAACGTTGCTAAAACACTCTTTCTAAAAAATAAGTGGATTTGTAAGTTAGTAGCTTGTGTAAACATTTGTTAAACCACACCTATTGATATTTATGAAGGTGTGCATTAGCAAAGCTGTAACTAAAAAATGGTAAATACACCTTGAGGTGCATTCAACTATAATGCACACAAGTCTAAGAAATGGTCACCTTAACAAGAGAATGAATTACTATATTTGTTTGTCTCTTAACAAACTTGACCTTAAAGTTGGATAACGTCGACAACTTATGCTTAATACATTGAATAATTGAACTAAATTTTGAACCTCCTCCACTTGATGGCATTGACTAAAGAAAGAGAGTCACTTTCAAAAATTAAAAAGTTCCACCCTTGTTGAATTGCAAGTTTGCATGTAATGTTACAAGACCTTCATCTTCAAGAATGGGCATATGATAGGAATATTGTCTGGTTTTCGCACAGAGAAACTCGCCTCGCCGATGTGGCTTCTAACACAGCAGACCGTAGTTGTAGTATTTTGGGGCGCATAAAAACATGTATCCACGTTTACTTTGAGCCAACCAACTTGTGTCCGCGTCCAGGTTGTAATGTGTTGGTCCTTGTGCGTCTGTTGCCGCTGGTTTCATAGCTCTTATGCATCAGACCAAGATTTCCACAATTGAAAAGCTTAGATCCCGACCTACTACCATGGTAGAGAATTAAAATCACTCATATTCACCATTTCAATGCCTACATAAATGACTTGATGTTTTTTGTTTTTTTTTGAACTAATCAATGATTTGATGTTGTTATTGTTGTTGACTTCACATAATTTAACACATAAACACATATGTATTAAATGTAAAGATGTATAATTATAAAGTCTTGAACTTGAATGATGTTTTTTTTTGTCTATAAATAAAATACATTAATAAATATCACATAAAATTCTCTCAAATAAAAAGAGATTTCATTGCCGAATGTTAGTTGACTCAGTGACTATTTGCGCTCGATTTGGTAAGGAGTACGATATTTTTATCCTCACAATTATGTTTGGGAAGAGACTGAAACCACTTGATACCAGAAGTTGCCCCAAACTCTGAACTATTATGGCCCCTATCAAAGGGTGAAAAAAAAGTGATTTCATTTGGTGGAATGACCACATTTCGATCTATCGTAACTGCGTCTGAGAGAGATTGAAATCACTTGATGACAGAAATTGTCCCGAACCAAATTAAACAGATGGTGACAACAAAAAACGAGATTTCAATTTAAAATAAAGATATATATATATATATATACACACACATAAATAAAAGGTAAACGAGCAACAAGCTGCGCCGCTAATAATTTGTTGTATTCCGCAAACTTAATTTAGTTTGTTACTCTCATTTATTCACTTATTAAAAAATGAAATTCTTTCTAACAAAGAAGAATAAAAAATTATCAACTATTGCTAGGTTAGACATCATTTGTAAGTTATACTAAATAGTTCATAAATCTTAACTTAACTAACCAAAAAAAATGGTCAAATTATTAAATTGGATATCATGATCAATGTTATTTTTTTGATAAAAAAAAATCCACTATCAATGTTGGTTCCTCAATCCTTCCATTTTGTGTAGAAGTTTATGATATTTTGTTATTTTAAAATATATATATATATATATGAAATGAAACGAGTGCTAGCTCACTCACCACTTGGTCCCCTTACTCTTCTCTGTATCCAAATTCCATATTCCATCATCTCCATTTCTTTCTCTCTAATCTTTATCATTTCTTCCCTACCGCCTTTCGTTGACTATCCTTCCCCTAACCATAAACAACAACATGTCTAAGTCTAATCCCAACCCAGATTCCCATAACCCGACCCGGATACTTCACCCGCATCAAGATCCAAATACCAACGCCGATCCTCATGTTCCGCTTCGGAACCTATCCTTGGTTCGGACTAGAATCGATTCTCTACGTAACTTCCTTTCCCAATCCATCAACTCCAACGCTCCCATCACCAACGATCAAATCACCGTCGTCTCAAACCACATCGTCTCCGCCATCCACAACACCATAGTCAACGCCGCCGCCCTCGTTTCCTACTCTCAAAATCTCACCGGACCTTCCGTCTTCCCGCCGTTGAATTTCAGACCAGAATCCTCAGCCGTGGATAACGGCAAGAAAAATAAGCTCGATTCAAAAATCGAACTCGACGACGGCGACGACTACTTCATCGACGACGATTGCGAAATCGTGGAACTCGACGCCGTGGAATTGCTTGCTGAACATCTCCATTTCTGCGAGATTTGCGGAAAAGGCTTCAAACGCGATGCGAATCTCCGGATGCACATGAGAGCGCACGGTAACCAATTCAAGACGCCGGAAGCATTAGCGAAGCCGTTAAACGACGGAACACGCCGTCGTTTAACGCGATTTTCGTGTCCGTTCGAAGGATGTAACAGAAACAGAAAGCATAAGAAATTTCGAGCGTTGAAATCGGTGATTTGTGTTAAGAATCATTTTAAGAGAAGTCATTGTCCGAAAATGTATTCGTGTAACCGTTGTAATAAGAAGAAATATTCGGTGGTTTCGGATTTGAAGAGTCATATGAGACAGTGTGGTGGTGAGTGTAGGTGGAAGTGTTGTTGTGGGACAACGTTTTCTAGGAAGGATAAGTTGTTTGGACATGTTGCTTTGTTTGAAGGTCATATGCCTGCTGTTGTGTTGGAAGATGATGATGATGAGAAAGAGAAAGGGAAACAAGCTGTTGTGGAAGAGAAGGATGATCCTATGGAGAAAGATAAATGTGATTTGGATGAAGAGTTTTTTTGATGATTTTGGGTCTATTGATGACTATTGTTTGGAAGAAGTATTGGGATTTCGTGGTAGCTAGTTTCACTGACCGTGAAGCAGACAGACACCGGACACAGCGTCACAGATACGTTTTTTGAAAAGTGATATAATTCAATGTAATTGTAAGTGTCGGGGTGTTGTGTTCTTGTGGGTTACTTTTGTTGGCACTTTCTCATATTAGATTCAGACATTACACACATATGCTGTGTAAATTTACTCTATTAGCAGATTAGTAATGCTGTCTATTGTTCAATGTTTATATGATTTTGATTTTTGAGAACTCTGTTTTTGTGTAATTACTGTTATTCTTAGTTTGGTTCTGTCTTGTTCAAAATTGATTTTGATTGGCATGTGTTTGTGATGGTTTCTTTTTCTGTATATTCAAAAGTAGTTCTACATTTCTTGGGAATCAAGGTAAATGATTGTTTATATACAACATTTACACTTCTTAACTCAACGAGATGACTTTTACAAAGAATAAATAAATTTGTGAGAGTTCACACGTGGCTTGAAACGGACAATATCTCAAGACATAGTGTGGAGTACTTGACAGTAGAACGAAACATTGGCGCTAAAAGGAGGGAGTACTACATGTCTCTAGCTCCTGGTGACATGATTTTGTGAAAATTCCTTTTGATGTTTTTGTGTTGCCATAAAAATATATCATGTATACTTAAGTTTCCAAACACATGCTAAGTTCTTGGAACCACTTTTGACTCAACCAAAAGTGATCTTAAACTTGCACTTAGAAAATAAGTATCTCATACACAATGGTAAAGATGAATCTAAAACACTTTTGACTACACCAAAAGGGAATCTTCCTCTATTATCATTCATTATGGTAATTGATATCTAACTAACATTCTCTTTTTGGCAACAGTTAGATTATAGTAGATATATTCTTCTCTTCTAACTGAAGTTTTTTAATACGCAATAATCAATAATTGAACTCTTGACCATTAGAGCCGGCTCTTGACTATTAGAGCCGGCTCAAGGGTCAAGTCACCCAAACAAAGATTTTAGGCCCCAAAATTTTAAAGTTTTTTACTAAGAAAAAAAAACCCAAAATAAAAAGATAAGTTCAATAACCTAAAGTATCATAGTCAAAGAAATAGGCTTCATAAAATAAATTAATGTCTCATATATAGAATAATAATAATAATCACAATTCTCTTTCGCATAAAAGTTTAAGTTCACATATGTTTTTGTTTGTGAAAACTCAATTAAAGGTAACGTCTCACTACTTTATTTATCTTCATACCTCTATATTGTCTTCAATTTGTTAGACTTTCGGTTTCATCAAATTTTTCAATTTCCCCATTAATTTTCTTTTAATTTTATAAATATGAGAAAAGAACTCTACAATTGTACTTTGCATGCAATAAACAATTCATTCAAGTAATTGAAATTGGATTTTTGTGCACTATAACTCTTCAATTTGCAACCATTCAAGTAATTTTGTAATCTTTCTTTGCTACTTTGTAATTTTCCATTTAATATTTTGCCAAATCATACAAGTTGATTCTTTTGTAACAAAAAAAATATGGCTTGATTCTTTTTGAAATGCTTTTATTATGTTTAGAATAATTTCAATAATTCATGTAATCGTTGTTCGGTAGAACGAAAAAATTTCAAAACAAAAAATTAATAAAATCGTATCTTAAATCAACATTGTCTCAACAATGATTAAATTGATTGACTTTATTATCGATTCAAAAAATGTTAAGTGAAATTAATTATAATATTAACAAATGATTTTGTGTTTCAAAAACCTCAAAAAATAAATTTTAAATAATTGTTTTTGATAAATAATTTTTTTTTTTGACACTGATAAATAATTTATTTTTAAAAAGTCTCATTTTTTCTTTAGAAGCATTAGCAATGGCAGGCGCAAATGGTGTGGAATCTAGCATGGACATTGAAGAATGGGAACGAAAAGATTTAGAGCAATATCCACCACCTCATTTACTAGCTCAAGATGATGAAGAAGAAAGTAGCATTAATGGAACCAGAAAGTATACTCAGGACAACAACGTAAAGTATGGTCCTAATAACAACATAAAGGAGCGATTCAGATGTTAATATCATTATCTTGTATTATGAAACACAAGAGATTAGTGTTCCAATGAGTATCCTGAAATTTTATTAAGCGGGGTCAAGATCGTATCATAAAATTTTGGTTTTTTTCTTCTAATCTATCCCTTCATGATTCAATAATGTTATAATCTATACATTTTTTTATAATATAAATCGTTAGATTGAAAGTTAATATCATAAAAATTAACGACGTTTAAATTTTGATGTGTCTCAAATTTCAATGACGTATCAAATGATTTTGTATTTGTGTGAAATTTTGCACAAATTATCTATATAATATAAATTTTCAATTCAACGATTTATTTTATAAAAAAATTTATCGGTTATAACATTATTGAGTAGTAGAGGGGGGTAAATAACCCGAAATCATGAAAGGGTACATAAAATGTCACATTGTTTTTTATAAATTGATATTTTTATCTAAGTAATAATTACAACATTTTTTATGCAAAGTTAATTCTTTTGGTTTCGTAATCCACATTTTTAAGATACTCATTAATATTTTTATTACATTTTTAATTGTGTAATAAATTAATTATTTGAAAACAATAATTTCATATAAGTGAGGTCAAATAACATAAAAATATATATATTGACTTAAAAATATAACAAGCAAGGTGGGGCAATTGACTTCATTGCCCCCATGCTAGATATGTCCCTGCATGGAAATCCATACTACTAGTCAATCTTTATAGTTAAGTCAATAGTTTGACATCTAACTATTTTATTAAAAAAAATTATATACCTTTAATAAATTATGAGGATGTAGTTTTTTTTATCAGGTGATTAAAATTTTATTTTTTTAAAGGTAAATAAGTGGAATTATTAAGGTTTGAACTTAATTTGATTCATGTGCATTACGTATAATATCGTTATCAATTGAGTTAAACTGACAGGATAATTATGAGGTAGTTTATAAATGGAATTTTTTTAGAAAAATTAAATATTGTACTAGTATATATATCGCAAATAATTTAACAAAGTAGCATCACGACACTGCATATACTTGCATTGAAGCAAAGTTAATTTATTATTTTTTTTCCTTGTCTACTCTCTTAAGATTTGGAGTATTTACTCCCAACCACTTAAAAAAATTTAATGATATAAATTTTTATAAAATATACTGTTGAATTAAAAGTTTATATCATATATATAGATCATTTGTGTAAACTTTGAAACAAATTTAAAATCATTTGATAAGTTATTGAGACGCAACAAATTAACAATTTCTGTGATTTCTTAAACACCGTTAATCTTTATGTGTCTCAATAACAAATCAAATGATTTTAGATTTGTCTGAAATTTTACACAAATTATCATATGATATAAACTTTCAATCCACGGTGTATTTTATAAAAAATTATATCGCTTAAAACTTTTTGTAGTGGTTGGAGGTAAATACCCTCAAATCTTGAAGAGGTACACAAGTTGTCATTTTTTTTTACACAATATGCAAAGTTTATTACTACCTCAGTACCTCCGTCCCTAAATATAAGATTTCGTTTGACCAAATTATACACTATTCATTTATCATGTTTTGATCGTATTTTTCTAATAATATATAGATGTAAATATTAGCATATAAGATCTTGTTTGATTTGTTTTGATGAGTATTTTCAAAATATCAATTTTTTATAATTTTATTGCTAGATATAAAGATAGTTAGTGGCGGAGCCAGCGAAAAAAATTTGGGTGGGCGACTAATTCATTTACTTTTTTTCGTCGTAATTTCGTATTGTTAAACTCGTCAATTATCATATTTGAGATGAATTTTTGAGCAATCTTTTCTTCAATATAAACAATTATTGAGCTTTTGAGAATATCATCTCCCGTCTTGTTATGTAGCTTGTTTCTATATTTTTTATCTTTGAAAAGATACGTTCAATGATTTTTGTTGATACAAGAAGAGTCAAAACAAATTATAGTGGACAGATTCTAAAACACTATTTTTATTTATTTTATCTTATTATTACCACTAAGTTTATACTTGACATAGTTAAAAAAAATTTAACAAAAGACTCAATATATATACATATATACTCTTTACAAAAAATAAAACACATATATAATATAATATAATATAATATAATATAATATAATATAACTACTAGTATAAAATATATAGTGGGGGGGACCATAGCCCACCTTGGTCTATGAGTCCCTCCGCCGCTGAAGATAGTAGTGATCAAAATTATGCATTCACATACATGCAATAATGAAACAATGTCTTATATTTAAGGACGTAGGTAGTATTTATATCCATCTACCATGATACAACCTGCAAAACTCAAATTGTATAACAATGGTGGCACTCTTCGAGTGAGTGTAAACTCCTAAGAAAATAAGGAATAGAGAAGAGAATTTTAGTGGAAGAAAATCAATTTCTTTATTATTCAGTATCATTATTCTGCTATCAAGTACAAAATATAAAGAGTAGAATTGCATAATAAGTTGCAGAGAAACAAGAAAGTAACCAAAAATAAAATAGCTAGTATTAACTTCCTTGCTTAATTGTAGCAATGATAATCCTCCATCCAAGCAGGCTTCTTGGATTCACGTTTTCCAAGAAGTGGGTTTTCTATTGTGGTCTCTTTATCAATAATGGGCCCTTCATGGTTTGGTATTGTGTCATCACTCAAAAGGGGTGTATCATTCCCTACACCTTCAGACATCACCTTGTCCTCAAGGTGGATGTTAGGATAACACTCCATAATTGCAGCAAGATCTTCCCATGATGCCTCATCGGGTGGGGCACCCTGCCACTGAATGAGGACTTGTTCCTGCGGCACTCCACTGATCAAAACAGTACGACGATCTAAAATGGCAGAGGGCTGAGCAACTGGTTGATTGTTGAGGCTATCGGAGGGCAAATCACATGGTGGGGGAGTGGCAGAGCTGCGAAAAGGTTTAAGCACTGAGATGTGAAAAACTGGGTGGATGCGGCTTTCCGGTGGTAATTGTAACTTGTAAGCAACATGACCAATGCGATCAAGGACTGGATAAGGTCCATAGTACCTCTTGGATAGCTTGTGATGCTTATGTTGACGCACTGAATATTGACGGTAAGGCTGGAGACGAACCAAAACCATATCACCCACATCAAAGGAGAGATCCCGACGATGAGCATTTGCCTTCTGCACCATACGGTTTTGTGCTTCTGACAAATTCTGCTTGAGCAAGCACAATAACTCATTTCGAGTAACAAGGGCCTCATCTAAAGTTTGAATAGAAGTAGAGCCTCGTGTGTACCATGGAATAGAAGGTGGTTTGCGACCATAAAGAGCTTGAAAAGGAGACATTTTTAATCCACTGTGATAACTAGTATTATAGTGGAACTCAGCCCAAGGCAAATATAACATCCAAGAAGAAGGTCGTTGTTGCGTGAAAGCACGAAGATATTGCTCAAGGCTTCGATTTACAACCTCGGATTGGCCATCTGTTTGAGGGTGATATGCGCTACTCATAGCCAGCTTGGTACCACTCAATTCAAATAGTTTTCGCCAAAAGTTGCTGAGAAACACCAGGTCACGATCCGAAACAATTGAACGAGGGAAACCATGATGGCGAACAACGATGGAAACAAATAGTTCTGCAAATTTAGAAGCTGTAAATGCAGTAGGTAATGCACCAAAATAAGCAGATTTAGACAGGCGATCCACAACAACAAGTATTACGGTGGATCCATGAGATGGTGGTAAACCGGTAATAAAGTCCATAGTAATATCCTCCCATACAGCTTCCGAAATAGGAAGTGGTTGTAATAAACCCGCTGGAACTTGTGTAGCATATTTAATTTGTTGACATATTAAACACGAAGCGACAAATACTTCAACAGATTTACGCATTCCTTGCCAATAGAAGTTAGCTGCAACGCGAATGAGGGTACGTTTGACACCAGCATGACCACCGCTCGGTGTATCATTGAATTCACTGATGATAGTGGAACAAAGAGGTGATGTCGATTTTAAAACATATCTCCCCCTGTGAAGTACCATACCATTAACAATAGAATATGGAAATTCAAGGGTGCCTTGCAACTTTTGTTGATGAAATGACATTAGAAGCGGATCAGACTCATTCTCCCGTAAAAGTTGTTGCAAAATACCAAAGGTTGGAGTAGTTACCAAGGCGAACATTGAAGGCAACTCGATAGAATCAGAAGTTGACTTTGTTGCTGAAACGCGTGATAGTGCATCTGCTACTTTGTTCGACACACCGGGTTTGTATTCAATGCGAAACTGAAACCCCAACAGCTTACGGACATATGCTTGTTGATCTGGTGTCTGAATGACTTGCTGCAACAACTCTTTAATACTCTTATGATCAGTACGGATGACAAAAAAATGACCCAAGAGATATTGTCGCCATTTAAGAACGGCCTCTGTAATAGCGTGCAACTCCTTAAGATAGACTGAAGCACCTTGCATTTTTGGACCAAGTTTCTTACTAAAATAAGCAATATGGTGACCTTCTTGCATAAGCACAGCTCCTATACCCGAATTGGAAGCATCAGTCTCAATTATAAAATCTTGAGAGAAATTAGGAAGGCGTAAGACTGGGGCAGCAATCATGGCCTGTTTTAACGCTGTAAAAGCAGAACTAGCAGTTGTAGTCCAACAAAATGAATCATGACGCAACAAATTTGTTAATGGTGCAGCAATACTCGCATAATTGGCAATAAAACGACGGTAATACCCTGTTAGGCCAAGAAATCCGCGAAGTTGCTTCACAGTGGATGGTTGTGGCCATTTTACCATTGCCTCAATTTTACTCGGATCAGCATGAACGCCACTGGATGAAACAATGTGACCCAGATAATCAATGGATTCCTTGCAAAACAAGCATTTGGAAATCTTGACATAAAAACAATGGGTTAGCAGACATTGTAAAACTTGTTCCAAATGTAATAAATGGTCCTCAAGAGATGCACTATATATTAGAATATCATCAAATAAAACGATAACAAACCGCCGTAAAAATTGTGAGAACAGTTGGTTCATTGTGGCTTGGAAGGTTGATGGGGCGTTAGTGAGACCAAATGACATGACCAAGAACTCAAAATGTCCTTCATGAGTACGAAAAGTGGTCTTGTAGGTGTCTCGAGAATGCATATGAATCTGATGGTAACCAGCCCGTAAATCCAGCTTAGTAAACATTGTTGCTCCACCGAGTTATCTAATAACTCATCAATGGTCGGGATAGGGAATTTATCCTTCACAGTGGCTGCATTTAATGCACGATAGTCAACACAAAAACGCCAAGAACCATCTTTCTTGCGAACCAATAACACTGGGGAAGAAAAAGGATTGTGGCTAGGAATAATAATCCCTTGATCAAGCATTTCACGGATCAATTTCTCCATTTCAGATTTTTGAAATTGGGGATAATGATATGGGCGAACATTTACGGGTTTGGACCCTTCCACCAAGTGAATACGGTGATCAACTGAACGGTGCAGTGGTAGTCCAGTAGGCGTGGAGAACACAGTAGCGAAACGTTGCAGGATGTCATAAACAGGTTAGGGTAGGTCAGAAGGGAAAATATGATTAAGTTCTGATGTGGGTTGTGGTTATGGGGCAATTTGAGTAAGAATGAACAGACCTGCAACATCCTCATTTTGAACCAAGGCATGAAGTTGATGAAGGGACACAGAGTTTGGATCTAAAGTAGGGTCGCCCTGTAGTGTAACTCTTTCCCCATGCCGCATAAATTCCATTGTAAGAGCAGAGTAATCATGAGAAACTTTTCCCAAAGATTGAAGCCATGGAAATCCTAACACCACATCTGGTCCTTCTACAGCCAAAACAAATAAGTCCACAGAGAAGGAGATACCTTGTAGAAGGAGAGGAGTCGCTTTGCAATAATATTGACACGAAAATGTACCAAAAATGTACCGCACCCGATAGCAACACGAAAACGAAGGCAAGGAGTTACCAATAATCCCAAGCGTTCCACCAAAGATGGTTTGATGAAATTATGGGTGCTACCACTGTCGACGAGAATTTGAAATGTGTGATTATTATACACACCTGTGACACGTAACGAACGCCCTTGCAGTTGGCTAGAAAGTGCGTGCAAACTTGAAATGTCACCAGAAATTTCATCTTGAATTGGATCCTCTAGTTCCAACTCATCATCATCATTTGTGCCTAGAAGAAGTAGAACTTTTCCACGGCATCGGTGTGAAGGTCCCCATTTTTCGTCACATTTGAAGCAGAGTCCCTTGGCTCTGCGATCACGAACTTCAGATAGAGTGAGTTGCCGGACTGGGATGCTAGAGGACGGGGTTGGTAGTAAGGGTGGTAAGGAATTTTGTTTAGGATTTGAAATTGAAATAGGAGTCAGGTTTGTTGTGGTGGTGGTATTTTGGGTTACTGTATTTTGAGCCTTATTGTTTGGATATGTGGGTGTTGTGGTTGAACGTGACCAAGGTTTAGAATTGATTGGGTTATCATCCAACCGGGCCTTGTAGGCGCGAGCCATGGCGAAAGCTTCCATTAAAGTTGGGGGGCGGTGAAATTGCAATTCTCGTCTCAAATTTCTCTTTAACCCAGTAATGAAAAAACTGATGAGTAGTGGTTCAGAAATTCCAGTAACTTTATTCATCAATTCCTCAAATTGTGCCTGGAAATCTGCAACGGAACCTGTTTGAACCAGTTTTGAGAGATCACCTTCTACATCTTCATAAGCTGATGGGCCAAATCGGACACGAAAAGCCTCACGGAAAGCTGGCCAGGACAAAATCAGATTATTGCGTCTTGCCCATTGAAACCACGCAGAGGCACGACCATCGAGATGAAATGAGACGATTTGCAAGCGTGACTGTTCTGGTGTCTCATGAAAATCAAAGAATGCTTCAATCTGAAATAGCCAATCTGTTAGATTTGAGCCATCGAATCGGGGAACACTGAGTTTTAGAGCTCGTGATGCTGAATTGGTAAATCCCGGCAGTGGAGTGCGTTGTTTTGTGCGGACAGACGCAACCTTCGAATCAACCTCGACGAGATGACGTTGGAGAGTTGAATGTATCGAATCAGAGTGAGATTCTAGGGATGATTCGAGCATGGTTCGAAGAGAAGCTGAGTGGGCATCAAGTTTGGATTGAAGGGCGTTCATAATCTCAGTTGGGTCCATTGTTCAATGAAAGCACCAATGATACAACAAAACTCAGATTGTATAACAATGACGGCACTCTTCGAGTGAGTGTAAACTCCTAAGAAAATAAGGAATAGAGAAGAGAATTTTAGTGGAAGAAAATCAATTTCTTTATTATTCAGTATCATTATTCTGCTACCAAGTACAGAATATAAAGAGTAGAATTGCATATTAAGTTGCAGAGAAACAGGAAAGTAACCAAAAATAAAATAGCTAGTATTAACTTCCTTGCTTAATTGTAGCAATGATAATCCTCCATCCAAGCAGGAAAGTTACTCTCCCCCCCCCCCCCCCTACACTTCTCAAATACCCCCTGAAATCCAAAATTGCCCTTGAACTTCAAGTGAAAATGCAGTTTGAATTTTATAATCCGAATTTTGTGGAGGTTTTAACAGGTTCGGATTATAAAATCCGAATTTTGTGGGGGTTTTAACAGGCTCGGATTAAAAAATACGAACTTTGTGGCTAATTGGTAGCTAATTCGTAGCTACTGTTATTTTGCATACCAGAAAACCAAACTGTTATTGTGGCTATATTTGTTAGCTATGTTCAACAATTCCCAATTGTTAGCTATGTTCTATACTTTCTATCATACAAATTCTTTGGATTGAAAACAACATCAACACCACCAGGAGCATATACATAAGCTTTTGAATATCACCTTTGAAGATTATGAAAATTTGGGTTTAAGTGAATCTTCTTTTATTAAGTTTGTTGTTTGTTGTCCATTGCTTTTGGTTGGTGATTTTGATTATGAGTTTGTTGTTGTACTTGATTGGTTAAAAAAAATTGGGATTGAGAGTGAATGGATTGTTGTTCAAGTTCCTAAAACTTGTTGTTTTTTGCTACGACATATTTTGTAGCCAATTCGTAGCTAATCTATAGTGAAAACAGTTCGGATTCTGCGAGCCAAAATTTGTGAAGCTTTAACAGGATCGGATTATATCATCCGAACTTTATGAGAATTTAACAGGTTTGGATTATATAATCCGAACTTTTCCAAAAAACCCCTCAATTCGGATTATATAATCCGAAATTTGAGTTTTGTAGCAAATTCTAAGCAAATTGTAAGCTAATATGTAGCTAATTCGGATTAAATAGAATTCGGATTCTGCGATCCGAACTTGTTCTAAACACCCCCCAATTCATATCTAAGGGTAAAATGGGTGGGGGGAAAGAGAAACAAGGGGGGTGCGTAGAGTAATTTTCTCCAAGCAGGCTTCTTGAATTCACGTTTTCCATGAAGTGGGTTTTCTATTGTGGTCTCTTTATCAGTAATGGGCCCTTCATGGTTTGGTATTGTGTCATCACTCAAAAGGGGTGTATCACACCATGTATGACATAGAAATACGGATTGAATATCTAACAATGGGCAATGGTCTTCGTGATACGTTCGTCAAAAAATATAATTTAATGCATCGTAATTTACATGTAGATTGCATAAGGTATAGGGTGCGTTTGTTTTAGATTAAAATATTAAAAATCTATTTTGAAAAAATAGATTTATTTTGTAGAAATTTTGAAAAAATCTAAAGTTGTTTTGTGTTTGTTTACAATTATAAAAATCATTTTTGAGAACAAATACATTGTCCATTTTTAAAAAAAAATAGATTTTGAAAGAATCTATTGGAAATAGCTTTTCATTTTGGACTCAAAAATGATTATTTTAACAAAATGATTTTTATGAAAATCTGAAACAAACACATCAAATATAAAAAAAGTGATTTTTTTAACAAAAAAATACATTTTTTTGAGAAAAAATCTCAAACAAACGGGCGCATAATTTACCAGCTCTATGATCACATTCTTTTGCTATTACTTTGGTCAGACAATTATACCATTATATTGACTTTGACCGGTATTTTCATTGGCAAATGGCAAACCACCATTTTAATATTTAGAAGTATAATTTGTTTTTTATTACTCTTTAGATGTATTAAAATTGCAAATACATTTATGTTGTCTCTTTTGTTAATAATTTTCTGGATTAAATTGACTAACAAAAAATACAATCGAGGACTAAATTGACCACTGTAAACAAATTTGAGGATTAAAATGACTAATAATATAGATATTTGTCGATATATTTACAATTTTAATACATTCAAAATGACCAAAATCATAGTTTGTCCTCTTTGTTTTTTTTTTTTTTGTCTTGGACGTGATCCCATATGTCATCCATGTCTACCCATTGCTAGAAATTATAACACTCGTGCGATAAGAGTCAGAAATTTGAAGTTGAATCAAAAAGGAAAAATGAAGAATATGCTTCTCAGTTTCATGAAAATCCCGTGAACCATTTAAACTTTTAGCAGCCAAAAAAGAACCATGTGTTATAAACATTTCCCTATATAGCTATACTATATATAATGCACGTACGTCCCTCATGTTTTGTACCAAAAATATTTCATTTGTTTATTTATTTAGTTCTCTAAGTTGGTATAAAATTAAATTTTATTAATTTTTGTGAGGGTATAGAAATATCTGAGGGTATAGAAATATCATCAAGTGAAGGATTTGCAATGGCAGCTGGTGTGGATTACAAGGAGAAGAGGTTTAAACAGATAACAAAAGCAACAAAGGCTAAGAAGCATGAGCATGAGAGTGATGATGAGTGGGTGAAATTGAAGATGAGGGAATGGGTTACAGCTGTTGCATCAAATAATCAAACTCAAGTTAATCTTACACTTTCTGAGATTCTTCTTATCATGGATAATCATAAATCATAATCATAATCACATAAGAATGAATTAAACGAGACATGCATGCTAGCTGATAGCTGATGCATGCACTCGTTCTTATTTATTTATTGTAATTAATTAATTTATTCATTCAGTTTATATTATCATTGTCACTAACATTCTTAATTTGTCACTAAACGTCTAAACCTATTTGTTTAGC
Organism: Trifolium dubium; assembly: GCA_951804385.1. NCBI lineage: Eukaryota > Viridiplantae > Streptophyta > Magnoliopsida > Fabales > Fabaceae > Trifolium > Trifolium dubium. The sequence goes on from OX638076.1 coordinate 11,163,100, forward strand.
AAATTATATCAATTATCATTGACTCAAACTCGTTATAACAATTTGCTTTTTGTACCATTTTGTTTGATTACAAGTTTTGAATGACTTTGTTTCACGTTTGTTTTCAGGTGAACACTCCGGTATCCAATTTTTATTATTAGATATGGTATCTTAAAGGCAAAATTCAATACTATAGTATTAGTAAATATTTACATTTAAAAAAAATTAAATCAATTTTGCCTATAGGATTACCATACATGTTGGGTACCAAAGAATTCGCCTTGTTTTTACTATATGATGATGACATCTATAGCTATTTCCAATAGTTGATCACATTTAAATAACATTAGGATTCAATGTTCAAACACACAGTTTGATAATTAACGATCACGGTTTGAACATGTTTCTTACATGCATGCATGGAGTTCAAAGAATTATGGGGTAGAGATGGGTAGGTAGCTCAATTGCTTTGAGCTAAGGATTAAAAGAATTTTGAGGTCTCATATTCAGCTCCAAACAGAGGGAAAGAAAAAAAAAAAAATCTAACAATCTAACAAACTAACAACTAACTAACAATCCCACATAATGTATTCCAGTCTGGAACTCATCTTCATAACAACGGTGACAACAAACCGCTAGAAGAAAGGGTTCTTCAGACATTCAGACAGTAGTATTTAGTCGGATCCACATCTTCGACTCTGGTGGTACTTGGTCGGATTCATGTCTTCAGCCCTGAACATAGGGTTGTACCTAGCAAATCCTTTGACAATCTTAGCAAGTGTAAGGTTTATAGGGTTAAAAACGATGCATTGAACCTAAGCCATTGGTTTTAGACTTTAAAGTAGTAGAATTTGAGTTTTAGGACCCAAAACGCTGGCTTGGGCACTTATCTTAGTGGACAGTTGTAGAAATGTCATGATTTGATCTTAATCGTTGTTGAGAGTTATTAGACGAATCACCGACTAACTTTAAGGTTTAACTACAAATGCGTCAAGACACCACCATTCATTTAGTTTGCCTAGCACACCAAAATTTTTCAGGGTGACCCTAGATATAAGATTGTTGGCCTACATATCTTTCAATCAAATCAATCAATGAAAAGGAGATATTTGTGACGCACCATAAAAAATTGATGGTATAAATTTATGGTCCCTCTCATCTTCCACCCGACAACTCGATGGCATCTTGGTTATGAATTGAATCTTCTCCCCACGCCAATCTGCTTTGCAGTCTCTCGGAGTCTTGCCTCCGAGTAAACTCCACATGCTGCCATTCTACCCACCTTTCAGTTAGACCCTCTCCCTCCAACATTCTTACAACATCTGACATTGCCGGTCGATCCTCTGGCCCTGCTTGCGTGCACAGTAATGCAACTTGTATTATTATTTCAACCTCTTCTATGTTGTAGTTTTTATTAAGATTGCGGTCGATAATAGCATCCAGTCTTTTCTCCCGTTGTAGCTTCTTTGCCTACATAAGACACAAATATTTATTTAGATATAAACAGTAACCAATAAGTATTAACTGAATCTTGTAAACAAAAAGTATTAACTAAATAATAAAAAAGCTTATTTGTTTAAGGATATCAAACATTATGAAGGCAAAATCACATCTCTTTATAAACTAACCAATAACCATCGACAATTTCATTGAGATATAAGTATTCAGACGCAAAAGCATGCATCTTTAAAATGTTATGATCATAAACACATCAAACTTCAGCTTATTGCAAAAACATGCATTCTTTAAAATACCATGATCATAAAAAACACAGCATATTTCAGCTTATTACTAAATTGATAAGCATGCAGAGATGAAGTTATAACCACATAAACCTCTACTTGCTCGTGGAAGCCTATACTCCATGCTTAAATAATTAAAATGTGAAATTGTCATCGAAAGAACAAGCTCAAAGCATGTTCAAACATATGAGAAACAACCACAAAGTCACACAGAGGAACAAACAAGGAGGTCATAATATAAAAATGAGGTTAACTCACATGGTCAAGCAGTAAGACATTATCTTCATCTTCCAAACGTGAAAATTCAATTGCACGTTGACCAGTAACAAGCTCCAAAAGCATAATCCCATAACTAAAAACATCCGTCTTTTCTGAAGATTTTCCGGTTGACAAGTATTCAGGAGCTATATGGCCCATTGTCCCGCGAATTTGAGTCGTCACATTAGTCCTTCGAACATCGACCAATTTTGCTAAGCCAAAGTCACCGACAACTGCTTCAAAATCTTCATCTAATAATATATTAGCTGCCTTTACATCTCTATGAATAATTTTGGGATCACATTGCTCATGAAGATATTCAAGGCCACGGGCTGTTCCAAGAGCCACTCGTTTTCTTGTATCCCAATCCAAAACAGATTCCCCGGGTTTGAGCTCTGGATCGGTATTCAACATGGTCAAACATCACTTTAAAATATGCAAAATTTTAAAGTAGACTTAACACACACAGATCCAAGGGAAATTTTAAGATGGTTCTATATCTGTTTAACTGTATGAATACCTCGTAGTCGAGAAGCAACACTTAAGTTCTGCATAAAGGGATATACTAAGAGGCGTTCAGTTGGTGTTGTACAATACCCAATGAGCCGTAACAGGTGCCTATGGACAGCAACGCTAATCATCTCAACTTCACGCTGGAAAGCTTGATCACCACCGGGACTTTCATAATCAATCAACCTTTTGACAGCAACTTTTGTCCCATCGGCTAGAACACCTTTATAAACCTTTCCGAAGCCACCCTGTCCTAAAACATTTTTCTCACTGAAGTTTTCTGTAGCTATCTGTAGTTCTCTCCAGGCAAAACTTTTTATTTGACCCAGTGTAATTCGCCGATCAACTTCGTCTAAAGAGACAAGAAATACAAGAGAAAATTAAATACAAAAAACTAAATAGATAGTTCAGATGAATCATAGTTTTAATAATGTTATTAAATAATTTTTAACTCTTGAGGATACCTTATCATGTCCCTATCGCTGATGTACTTCTCTTTTATTCTATAAAACCTATTTTTATATGATGAATAGTAATTGTATTATTTTAAGAGTTGAATACTATACACTTACATTGTAAAAGTTATATACAGACGTCCAATAGTATTTTACCATCTTGTCACAAAATAATATTACTTCTTAAAATATGTTCACACTATAGAAAGATAGTTAAATATGAATGTCTGTATAAAATTTGGTGTGTCAGCATATAAAACTTTGATTTTAATAATTCTCTCACCACGAAAAGCATTACAAGACAGATTCAACCAGTACATTCTCCAAGCATCATATTCGATCTTCATAGGACATGGAAGGTTTTAAGGCATAGGAGGGCCAGGTGCATTTGGATTCGTACTCATCAAATCCATAGGGAGACAAGGTGTCAGGGAATGAACGTAAATTCTAATGAGTTTTCTAAGGGTACTAAATATAAGAAATAGAAAATGGAATGCATTAGACCTTCATATTTTTGATAGAAACCGTCTGGTATTATTACTTAATTGAGCGTAAGAATGGATATTATAAAATATTCATACAGTATTCGAGCGACTCTAGACTCTCTTAATTGCCTAAAAGGCCACCAACTATTTCCAAACGATAAGATAATCATCTCTCTAATCACTTCTCTCTATTTATATGCAACGTATCTTATTTCCCTTAACTATCTCACTAATAGACACACTAACTAGTTAACTAATTCCCTAATAAGGAAACTTATTACTGCAGGTCAATGATCTTGATTCTTGACCATCATGATGGATCATTGGATACGAGGATTTCTCAAGAAGAAAAATAATGCATTTCCAATAAATTGTTTGTGCATAATGAGCTTAGAAATAATCATTCATACGAATCAATTTAAAATGTGGTCAATAATGTCTTATATCAAAACGATTCTTGAGTTAACAGTATTGAATAAGTTTGGAATAGAATGCACAGACAGGGTTAACAGATTAAGAATTTTAAATGCTACAATTAACAATCAACAAAACATTGCACAGACCAAAATTGGAACACAAACCTGCAACATCCTCAAAAACTTCACGCTTGTACCTTTTGCGCCAGAAAAACAGTAGGCTACCGAGAGAAATAATAAGAATTAAACCTATAACTGTTCCAACTATAACACCTACTTTTGATTTGTGTGATGAACCTGCCAAGTGAAGGAAAATTAGTTTTTTGCCTGTTGCCTGAGGGGAGGGGAGGGGTTAGGGAAAGAAATGTAACCTTGACTTGCACTATCAGATGCGCAAAGATGCTGATAACTCGCACCACAATCCAACTTATTTCCAGTGAAACTGCGATAAGAAACACAGTGAAACAAGGTTGAAAACTCATTAAATGAAAAGGGAATAGAAAGTCATTAAAATGGAGCTTTAAATATACAACAAAATACTAATTTTCCATACATACTTGTACGTAGAAACTTTGAATAACTGCTCTGGAATATGTCCGCTGAGATCATTTGAGTCTAGCAGACTACAAAAGAGAAGTAAGAACCATCTATTAGATGCTAAATGATAACGAAATGTACTAAGAAGTAGAAGAATAAAAAGCATTGAAGAGTAGTTCATATACACAGTGCTCAAGCTTGGGAGACTGCCAAGTGATTCTGGAATAGTCCCGTTGAGATTGTTTTGACTTAATGTCCTAGTTACAAGATCAAAATTAGCTACTTTTAAAGATTATACAAGGATGATATTGATAGATGCTAAGACTTATCATATATGTAAGACCTCGAAACAGACAACCATACTTACAAGAATTGAAGCTTTTTTAGATTACCAATGGAAGATGGTATTTCACCGGTTAATATGTTTAGATCCAAATCCAATGTCACCAAGTTTGTAAGATTTCCAAGTTCTTGTGGTATTTCACCACTGATGTTATTCCCTTGTAAAGAACTGCGTGATAAATGTATGACTAACATTAATCAATGGTAAGATTCTCAGTAAAAGAAGATAATGACTAATGAGACAAAAACGTGAATCCTACTCCAAAAACCAAAGCAAAAGATGAAAAATGTGGACAAGACGAACTCATGAAGAATGAGAGAAGAGTTAAATTCAGAAAATTCATCAAAGAGCATTGAATAATTTAATTTTTCAGAAGTAGGCAAATTAATGAAATTATATGTACCCCAACACACAAATCCTCCAAATAAGCATACAAAAATAACACTCTAAAGTATCCATATGATTTCACCAATTCACATCATAACAAAACTATATATAATCCAAAACACCGAGAATCATGAGACAAGGAACTGCACTGTGGATACGCGATATATACTTACAGAATCGTAAGGCTTTTTAGAGCTCCTATTTTTGGTGTCAGAGATCCGGTGAATCCCATAAATGCTATTGAACTGCAATGAAGTAATTTATATAATCATAAAGCATGCATAAAATCTTCAAGCATCAATAAGGTAAACATCTTCTACAGATCAAATAACTAAAAGAACAATCATTGAAGATTGCATTAGGAAAAAAAACACTTACACTTGAACAACATTGTTATTCCGGTCGCAATAAACATTGGTCCAAGTACAAGGGTTTACTTGATTTTTGTTCCAGTTAGTAAGCTGGTTGGGTGATGCATTCAGAGACGACTTCAATGAATATAGTGCATCTTCTGTAATGAGCAAGTAGCTCATAAACATTAGTCTAAGATTCAAAAGTCACTTGCAACATTGAAGAAATTAGGCAGATCTTGTTCGTATATAATACATATATTGTTGGGAATTTTCAATAAATTCTCGTACTTACATTTTTTTTGCCAATTTTTCATTATAGATTGATGAATGAATAGAAAAATAGGGCTGCATTAAAGTAAGTGCCATATAGATATAGCTGAAGTAAGATTTATGCATGTTTAGTAAATCCAAGTCTTAGATATGTTTAAAATCGTAACATTTTCTACTGCAATCTAGTCAAAATATGAAAACAGATCATCAGATTCTGTTAGAAAACACTCTCATCAATGTTTTGACCTGAAATAAATACAAAATTAAACTTTTGAGAAGTACATGCATAAATGAAAGTCTATAGTGAATCAGAACAAAACAAACTTTTGTGTTAACCCTACAGTTCCGAAGGGAATAGGGTCCTAGTAATCCCGAGTTCTACATAGAGGTAAGTAAAGTCTGACCAAGATTTGTTCCAACATGAATCGAACTTGGATTCTCACAAACAATCCGTCCATTAGTGAAACTCGTTAACCACTTGAGCTCAATGACTTTGTTAAAAGTCTCGATTTACTAATATTAAGTCGAAATTGAGAACATTCCAGGGATAATGAAATTGAAGAAAATCAAAATTGCAGAGTTAATAGAAGATTGTACTACCTTGTAAATCAACCTGAGGAAGAGCAAGACAAGAAACACTAGCCAACAATAAGAATAGAAGAAAGACCAAGTTCATTTCCACAAACATCAACCACTTCCAAAATGCTCATAGTAGTAATAATCAATAAGCATATCAAAAATCTTCATCACAGAACAATGGATCAAGCATTTAAGCTGCAATAATAATTGTTAATCAATTAAATAGTCAAAAGGACAGTATTTATTGGTCAAACAAACAAACAGGGTTCAACAGTAACAAAGAAAAGAACAAATAAAACCCATAAATAAGTATTGTTTTGAAGTGAACAGTAAAAGTTAGTTTTTGTTTGGCAGTGTTTGTAGGTAAAAATAAATGAGTGGTTAGGTGGAAGTGAAGGGGACATTTGAGTACTCAGATCAGATGATTGAATATTGAAAGAAGGAATGGTAAGTAAGTAAATAAATATGAATAGGAATATTACGCACACACAGCTAATAGTAGCTAGAACTAGAATAGAACATGGATGAAGATGATTTGAATTGGTTTATGAGTTTTTCTTATGAGTTTTTAATATTATATCAATCAATTACTCTCACCGTCTCAAAATAATTGACAAAGTTGATCAATTCATGTTTGTCAATGCATAACTTTGATCGTTAATATCTTTAATTATCTATTTTTAAAAATTATAAAAAATTGTATATCTTAAAAATATTCATCGAAACAAATCAAACAACATCTTATATGTAAATATTTAAATTTATATATTAACAAAAAATTAATGTCAAAGTAGATTATATAAATAGTACATAATTGTCAATTGTGTCAAATATTTTTGGGAAGGAGGGAGTATTAGGTGAGAGAAAAAAAAATAGTTTTTGGTATTCCAATGTTTTTTATTTGTCGAGATTAAAGTATCCGCCGTTAAACACAATTACTATTTCTCTTGCTGGATTTGATATTCCAATGTTTACTATCAATAAAAAAAAAAGTGTGTTATTTTAATAAAAATCATATTTTATCTCTTTCATTTACAATTTTTTTTCTTAAAATGTATGACATAGTCAATTGTAATACAACTGTAATATATTATGGAACGAAGAGAGAGTAAAGGATTCAATTGAAAAAATAATAATGAAATACTTACATAAAATCTATTCTTTTCTTTCTCTCTGATTTGATTTCTACGGAAAGAAAACCTGAATAGTTCATTGTTCGATGCAAGTTGTGTTATTAAGTGGTTTCAATCTTTTCTTAAAGGTAATTACGAAGATCATCGAACCATAATTCTCTCTAACAAGTCTGGTGTTAATCACTGCTAAATCAACTAATAATTTTTTTTATTTTATATCATAAATTTGGGTCAAGCTGTAAAATGAGAGATCGGTAGTGTTATTCTTGCATTTCTTTTGTTTGACCTTCTTAACAAACATTATTATTAATTTGGATAATGTGAGTTTGTTTGTAGATTCATTTTTTTTTCTCGTTTTTAACAATGTTGAATTTGTATTTGTATTTAATGTACTGTATCAATTTAAATGAATAAATATCTTTTATATTTGTCAAAACTTTTTGATACAAAAGTGAGAAAAAAGAAGTTAGGATTCTCTCAATTCCTCAAAAGAAATGATAAAAAAAACATTTAAGAAAGACAAATATATCTAACAATCATTAAATATTTTTTATTTTAAAAGAATTTAAATTTGTTTGTGTCTATATCTTTCTAAATGGTATTTGTCATTTTTTTTTGTCGAGACCAAGATTTGCACCGTCTAATGTAGTGATTATTCTCTTTGCTGAATTGGAGGCACCTCAAAGGGTAGAACAGTTGGCCCAGAGATTTAATTTTTTTCATATCCATGGCGAATATTGAATCCTCAATTCTCGGTTAAGTTAAGATGAATCTCAACCGTTCAACTACACCTCCCAAATTTATTTGTCATTATTTCTTTAGAGAAACTGAGATAATCCTAATTCGAGAAAAAAGATAAACAACACAAATGTTTTGTGAGTTAAAAGACTTATTTAAAAAAATATTCCCTCCGTCTTAAAATATAAAAGAGAAAAACATTTTTTTTGTCCCAAAGTATAAGGGAAAAAACTAAACATTTATGTTTTCCAAATATTAATTTTACTTATTCTCATAAAATTAAATTCTAAAATTAAATACAAATTGCATTTATTTTTCTTTCTCTCTCATTTTATCAGTAAACAACAACCAATAAAAAATGTTTTTACATTTTCTTATATAACTTATTTCAAGAAAAATTTCACAAAATTATATTTTAAATTTTCATGTTTCAAGTTTTTTAATAAATGTGATTTTTTTACTTTCCCTTATATTTTGGGACAAAAAAAGTATATGAAAAATTAAAAAATAATTTTTTTGAAGCGGCCATGGAAGAAATAAAATGTTATAAATAAATAAGAATTAAATGTTTTAAAAAATTTCTTTTGACTTTTTGGACTTTGATTAGCTATAAAGTTTTTTGAAAAGGACTAACAAAAACAATATTTTAAAACAGCTTATAACATTTTAATATGTTAGTAAAAAAAAGTTTAAAATTTTTAGCTTAAATAATGGAAAATGCTGAAATTATTCGGTAGATTGTCTATTACGGAAGTTCGATTGTTAATTACTCCATTTAATGTGCTTTAGTTTATAATGATTTTATTATTTTATCTACGTAAAATAAATACTAGTAAAAAAATATCATTAAAAAGTAAAATAAAGAGAAATACTACGGTACAATAGAGAAATTGTCGTGTGTAGCGGTACATTAACCAATAATTTTTAAATAAATCTAAAGTGAAATGATTATTTTCGTCTACTCATCGTCTTTTGTCTGTTTTCTCTCTTGTAACAAAAAACAATCGTCTTTTGTCTATCTTTGCCAACTCAATCTTCCACTATGCAAGCTTAAGCTTCAACCACTTCATTAATTAATCATTTCATTCCGTTAATCACTTCCTTAATTACACAATCACTTTCCTTCACTCTCCATAACTTCAACAACACATAAAAACAAATGCCTAGTAGCACATGTTTCAGTTTCAGCACATGGAGTAACCGGTGGTTCCGCTACTCATTCTCAAAATCCGGTCTCAAATCAACCACCACTGACCTCGGCGGAGGAACCTTCATGCACTGTTGGGTCCCCAAAACAGAGATAAAACACAAACCTTCTGTTATTCTCATTCATGGTATAGGAGCCAACGCAATGTGGCAATGGAACCCTTTCATTTCACGACTCACGCGCCACTTTAATGTCTACGTACCCGACTTGCTTTTCTTCGGAGATTCTTACACGACCCGACATGAAAGATCCGAACAGTTTCAAGCTGAGTGTGTTATGGGTGTGTTGGAGGGTCATGGTGTGAGTAGAATGAGTGTTGTTGGGTTGAGTTATGGTGGGTTTGTGGCGTATAGTATGGCGGCGATGTTTCCGGAGAAGGTGGAGAAAGTGGTGGTTTGTTGTGCTGGTGTTTGTTTGGAAGATAAGGATATGGATGATGGGTTTTTTCAGGTGAAAAGTGTTGATGAAGCTGTTGATGTTTTGTTGCCTCAGACACCTGAAATGATTAAGGAGTTGGTTAAGTTTACTTTTTTCAAGCCTATTAAAACCTTGCCTAATTGGTTTCTTAATGATTTCATTCAAGTAAGTGGTTTTTCTCTATATAGCACAATTTGCACAAAGCCACAAACACTTATATGACATCGATATCATTAGTATCAATGTCTTATCTTTCTGCAAGAACTGTTCAGAGTGTTTGGATTTCTTTTTGTAGAATGAAACACATTGAACTAAACCAAATTAGTCTCATCCAGAAATGAAGATTGCCTATTTATAGTGGTTGGGTTTTTGGTTACTAGTGTTTTTTTGGGTTACTGCAAAAATCATTCTTGCCAATTACATCGTACAATACTGAGTTAAGATACCAAAATTAAGCCATACTGATTTGCTGAACAATCAGCACCAGAGTTGGTCTTTGTTTGCTGTCATTTGAGTCAGCCAGTAGTACTAATTATATTTCAGATGTGTTCTACTTGCACAAACACTATAGATTGAAGGTGTATTTGGTATCTAACAAGTGTCTTAGTGTTCGAGACACACACCATCACTAGTATCTATGAATGTCGTGTTTGATCACTTTGATGTATGTGTATGTGTTTCATAGGTTACTCTCATGAATATTGTATTGTATGGACTCTAAAATATACTGGACATGTTTAGGAATATGATGTAGCTTGTAAGTTGTAAGACATGTTTAGGTGATAGTGTATGATGTTTAGTAAATAGTTGGAGTTAAGTTTAGGAGTTAGGACCCCTTGTTTAATTGGACAGGTTTAGAATTAAAGAAAATTGAATCTATAATTTGCAACGAATTTCTTTAGCAATGTTATTATTGTTATGAATCCTAGATGATTAGTAGTTGTGTTATGCAAGGCATGCTCGATCGATGTCTGGCACGTGTCTGTGTCCAACGACGACAAATGTAACTATTCAATTAACTATTATCATTATTGACGAGTCAATGTCGCGTTGCATAGTTTGTGTTACCCCATTTGATGTGCTACATTTGGATCTGAAAAAGTCCATGACAATGATGACATGTTATATACTCTCTTAATTTTTAGTCTACCCTTATAGGTGATGTGTATAGACCACCGCCAGGAGAAGAAAGAACTAATCCAAGCACTGCATAAGGACAGAAATTTGTCCAACCTTCCCAAGATAACCCAGGTTTGTTATTAGTTTTCACTACCTCAATTTCTATTTTGAGTTAACTTGATCACATTTGCATTATTGTAATAACCTTTTCAATGATGCAGCCTATGTTAATTATCTGGGGAGAACACGACCGTGTATTCCCATTGGAATTAGCTCACAGATTGAAACGGTAATTATAAGTCCGCAATTCAGATTGGTTATTATTTTGACTATGTTGTGGATTTTACCTGATTGTATTGAATTTCATCATCTGCAATCTTGTGTAGACATGTGGGAGAGAAGGCAGAAGCAGAATTAGTGGTAATTAAGAATGCAGGGCATGCAATAAACGCAGAGAAGCCGAAAGAATTGTACAAGAATTTGAAATCCTTTCTCATTGATCCCTTCACAGCTTCTAAACAAGAAAACCACAGCAATGGCCATAAGGTGGAGTAGAAAGTTCAAGCCTAAGAAATACTACTAAGAATTAGAATAAGTTCTCTGCATTATTATGGATTATCTAGTATAGTATAGTATTTTTGTTGTATCATAGGCTAGTTTTGTTTATCATCTCCCAGCATATTGGAATTTGGAACATAAAAGTGTGTAATGTATTGTTGAAAATTTCAAATGTTTATTTCTTTTTGAGAAAAAATGTTTATGACTGACATCAGTGTATTGCAAAATGCTGAATGTGTTGTTAAATAATTAAAAAAAATTCCGACCTGTCGGATTCGAACCAGCGACCTAAGGATTTCAGCATTCCAACTACAGTCCTCCGCTCTACCAACTGAGCTAAGGTCGGTTGTTGATATCTTTTCCACAATTCCATATACATAACATGTTAACTACGTAATTATTACTTATTTGTTCTTCTTCTTTTTTTACCAGTTTTATTTGTGCATTTTTAAAACTGATTTAAAATAGTTTATTTATGACATAATTTAATTTAAAATATTTTTATTCATCATATTTATATACCTTTCAGTTCATAAGTGAAACATAAGTTCAATTTCTAACTTTTGCGTGTTAAGACACATGTTTTTAATACACAAGTGAATGTACGTTTAATTCCTGATTTCCTATGTAAAAACTTAAATTTATTCAAATAAGCATAACATAACATAGTGAAAGTGACATAAATACTACTTAACTACTATCATGACTAAGTGTGTGATTGGACCGGTTGGATCAGTTTCAAGTGAATCTAATGTTCGAACCAATGAATTTTTAATTGGTTCAGTTTAGATTGGTTTGGTTTGATTTTCATAATTAAATTCAATCTAAACTGGTCGGTTTGGATCAGATACTATAATCGGTTTGCAACATTTGTTTTTTCCCTATAATATATGCTAGTATTATTTTTTCAAACTATATATTTTAAACTCTATTTTACAGTATTGGGCTGGTTCATATTGAGTCTAATGAGCTGTTGTTATTGGCCGATTCAGTTCACCGATTTTGCGGAATGCAAAACTAAAATCTGAGCACTGATCCAAACCACTTCGGTTTAGATTTGTTCGGTTCGATTTGGATCTGAACTAAAATTTGGGTTTTCCCGGTTTGGATTGGATGGGATCACCGATTCAAATCGGTTTGACCGGCTTGATCGGTACCCAATAAGTATCCAACGAGTACTCATTCAAAATAAAAAAATGGATGTATCGTCAATGCATACCCAATGACTACTAGGTACTTACCGGTACTTGATACATTCCCAGTACGGGTACTCTCCATAAAATGAAATATCCGTACATCACTGATTAAAAATAAAGTCTTGATTAAAAAAACACAAAAACTTTGAAAAAAATAAAGTCTTGATTAAAAAAACACAAAAACTTTGAAGTAAAAATATTTTGTTGAAATTATAAATAACTTCAGTAACATAAAAATACTCATCTTTGTAACTAAATTAAAAATTATACATTACATTGACATTAAAATCCATAAAAAAAAAATGAAAATCACTACTACTACTACTACGTAGCATTGGAAATGAAAGAAAGACGATTGGACATTATTAGGGTTCTAGAAAGAGCGAGGACAAGGCAACGTTGGTACCTACAAACATACATAAAACCAAAGTACCAAACTAAACTAAACTAAACAAGTTACAACAAAACTCGACCACCAGGTTCCTTTTCATCCCTCACTCCCTCCATCCTACAAACCAATTTTTAGAGAGAGAAAGAGGAAGAGAGAGAAACTACTTCACTTCCCTCTCATTCCACCTTCTCTCACACACACACCAGAGAGAGAGAGAGTCTCTCCCAAACAGAGCGTTTCAACAAAACCACCAACAGGTTTCTCTTTTTCATTCAACTTTTAATTCAAATTCAAACAAACATCCTCGTAGTATCTTACAATTACCCGACACAAACATCATAACTAACTATTTACTTCTTCATTATACTAGTACTAGATTCCACTATTGTCGTTTCTGTTTCTTATCCACAGTAACAAGGGTTCTTATCTTGTTTAATTGTACTCCTCAAATTACGATTTTCTATTTTCCTCGTTCTTTCCAATTTCACTCTTTTGTAATAATTCATTACTCATTAAGGACTAGATTCATTTTCAGTTTCTGCTTCGTAAAGTGCTTTTTATTGCCTTATCTTATTTTTTTTTCTTTTTCATAATATTTTTTGCAGCCAGAGGAATTTCATCAACAAATTATATTTTTTTATTGTCTTTTGAGCATATTTATTAGATGGCAGTTAATACATCAGCTACTCAATGGGGAATTCGTCCTCAGATTATTGCCAGATCTAGTACCATAGCCAAATTTGCATCGCCACGCGACAAGTGAGTTGTTTCATATCTAATTCTTAATGTTTATTTATTGGAAAGTGCTATACTTTTAACTTTTAAGCTTGTTTTATGTATCATATTGTCATTTGATATAGTCTGAAAATTAGGTATGAAAATGTCATTTTGTTACTCTAATTGTCAACTATAGTAGCTCAACTTCTGCATATTGACTCAGATTTTCAGAAATTGAAGACCATTTCTTATTAAATCTCAATCTCTCCCGGCAATGGTTTATTGCCGGTTTGGTTTAAACCCTAAACTTCTATTGGAATTGGGAAAAATCTTGATTTTGAGAGAAGTTAAACTTTTTAGCTTTTCTGCTGAGTAGAATTGGTTCTTTGCGTGAGACCTGCATAATTATTCACATTTACACTTCAAACGTGATTATACTTCATTATCCAAACAAAATCAGTTCCCTTAAACCCCCTTTCATGCACCCGGGCCTCTTACTAGCCTTCACATCCTGGACATGATTGTTCAATGAGACAACTGTCTTGTTTTTTTTTCTTTCTCAGTCTATTCTTCAGGTCCTTCAAATAGCAAGTGGACGATTCATATCATGCGATGAATGCATATCTAATCATGTTATTTTTATCACCAATATGATTTGCACAATTCAACAATTTATGTTTTCATCTTGCTTTTTTCACCAATTCTCATCAAAGAATTTGAAGAATCAAACAACTTATATTGTTAAACGTAAAAAGAAACCCTAATTTAATATTCCATACCTCCATTATTATTCTTATAAAATGGGGGCCTTCCAAAGTCGCTTGATCAATTACTTGCTCGCACAAGGAGTTCACACAATTACTTACTCACAAATTTGAGTTCGTTTTTGGTTACCTTTGGTATGTTTTTGTTTTGATTTATGATATAAAACCTTATGATTAAATTGGTGGGTTCCTCATTTTGAAATCATTACATTATTAAACACTATACTTACACCATTTATATGATATATTTGATGTTATTTTTATCTTACATTATGATACAATAAATGACTCACTCGTCACTAATCATATAGGTCTGCAATTCACAGTTTTATAACTTTGACCTCAATTAGGCGCACAGTTTTTCAACATAATTCATTCTGTTGGAGAGTGTAATTTAATCCAATCATTTTCCTTCCAGTGTTACAAGCAGGGTAAACTTTTTAGCTGCCTCAAGTTCAACCTTTTTTGCGCGGGATTCCTTGCGTTTTAACACAAGCTCATATCAAACTTTGCATCGTCGAAGGGGATCAAGGTTTATAGTTAGAGCTGATACAGTAAGTTTTTATTACTCATGTTTTCTATGCAACAATTTGTCGTTTCTGGTTTTTGCTTATGAGGGTTCCTTGTGAAAGTATTTATCTTTTAAGTTATATATATAATTATAACTCTCGTGAACATTCTACTAAATCTAATATGTACCCACATGCAGGATTACTACACTGTCCTTGGGGTGTCAAGAAATTCTACTAAATCTGAAATTAAGACTGGTATTTTTCTGCAGTTCCTTCTTTTCTGGCTAATATGATTATGTCTTCTCCATCATCATTTTCTCATTAGTTGTTGAATCCATGAATGACCAATGTTTAGCAAGGCAGTGATCGGATCTCTTATCTTCCAAAACGAATTACACCAATAGCCGCAGCCTGTTAACAACGAACAATTTTCTCCTTTTATATAACTCTTGCTGCTTCTTTAACATCGTTTAATTGAAATATTAACACTCAAAAAGGTTCAGATAAAATGCCTGTAAAGGATGCAAGATAAGTATTGATAATAAAATCTGACATTTAAAACGATCAAGTCTGCCAAAACATAGAATGGGAACTTTAGTAATGATAGCTATACCAAATTCATTGTTTTCATTTACTTACTCATTAGTTTTGAATTCATGTATGACATTTGTTAGCAAAGCAGCATTTTCTGTTTTAACAGAAATCAATGACCACACTAGTCTTATTTTGTTAACTACAAATGATGAGGATCATAACTTCTCCATTTGAGTATCCTAAATTTTCCTACATATACGTAAAAATTTATCAAGAGAAACCAGTGTGTGTATGTGCCTTTGTTGTATGTTGTAAAGACAAAAGTACCGTAAACTTTTGCCTAAATGTAGGAAATACAGGGATTTGTAGTTTTAGGAAATCCATATCCGAGTGATTATCTCCTTTAAACTCTTGCCACTTCTTTAACCTTGACTAATTGGAATATTACTACCGAAAAAGTTTCAGATAAAATGTCTGTGAAGATGCAAGATAAAAATCTAACAATTAAATCACATGTGGGGCTAACTTTCCAAACTAAATATTAAAATTTCAAAATTAATCGTCTTTGACTGCTCTTTGGTGTTGTAAGGTTTCTGTATGGACTAACATAACAAATCAAAATTAGAATTCCGGCATATGCTACTGTAGGAATTTTCGCTCATGACTGCAGAAGTTCAAAATGAAGATTCATTTCACTTCACTTTTTATTGGTAATTAATGTAGGAAAGGTTTGGAAAACAATTTTAAAATTAGTATCATCAGAAACATCAGTGGTTAGGGTTAAGGAGAGGTTGTTTGTGTTAAGAAGTTAGTATTATTATTATAGCCAGATGCTACTTGTGATTTACTTGGTTGTGCAATTTTTCATCATTGTATCATTGCATTATAAAATCTTTCTGCTGTGAATATTTCAGCTTATCGGAAGCTAGCCCGAAATTTTCATCCAGATGTGAACAAGTGAGTTTGCCCCGTTCCATCTCTTTCTTTTTAATTAACTCTGATTTCACTATTGCCGTGAACAAATTGGTTTGGCTTTTAGCATGTTATGTTATTTTTTTTTATTTTTTTTGTATATTCATGAAATGCTTATTACATTAAATCTTTGGCCAAGCGCTTTTTCACATGTCATGTCGTGTCATAATATCTAGTTCCATAATTTTCTCTTGTGGTCATAATCATTCAATTAATGTTTCTTATTGTTGACTTATTATGTACATCCAATTTATGCTGCAGGGATCCTGGTGCAGAAGAAAAATTCAAGGAAATTAGTAATGCATACGAGGTAACTAGAGGTTATTAATTAAACAAAACTGACCCTAATGCATGGCCCGTCATGATTGATCTTATGTATTTATAATCCTTTTGCAGGTCTTATCAGATGATGAGAAACGGTCCATATATGACAAATATGGTGAGGCAGGGCTCAAAGGTCAAGGAATGGGCATGGGGGTAAGTTACCACCGAAGTTGATTGAAATTTTTTATTTGTCATAACATATTATTGTTTCTGATAAATGAATGATCTTTGTGATGACAGGATTTCAGCAATCCTTTTGATCTGTTTGAGACACTATTTGAGGGCATGGGCGGTGGAATGGGCGGCAGAGCCTCCTCCTGGAATGGAGCAGTTGATGGCGAAGATGCGTATTACAGTCTTATTTTGAACTTTAAAGAAGCTGTTTTTGGAGTGGAAAAGGAAATAGAGATTAAGCGACTAGAGAACTGTGGAACTTGCGATGGTTCAGGGGCTAAACCAGGGACTAAATCATCCAGATGTAACACCTGTGGTGGTCAGGGCCGGGTTGTCACACAAACAAGGACTCCGTTAGGTATCTTTCAGCAGTCTATGACTTGCTCGTCTTGCAATGGGACTGGAGAAACTCGAACACCTTGCAGTACATGTTCTGGGGATGGTCGGGTGAGCAAATCAAAGCGGATAAGTCTCAAGGTTCCAGCCGGTGTGGATACCGGTAGTCGTTTAAGGGTCCGGAATGAAGGTAACTCTGGAAGGCGCGGTGGCTCTCCCGGTGACCTCTTTGTTGTTCTTGAAGTTATCCCAGATCCCGTACTTAAACGAGAAGACACCAACATTTTATACTCTTGTAAAATTTCCTATATTGATGCAATCTTGGGCTCCACAATTAAGGTTCCAACTGTAGATGGAATGGTGGATTTAAAAATCCCAGCCGGGACACAACCAGGATCAACACTTGTTATGGCTAAGAAAGGTGTTCCACTGCTGAATAAAAAGAATCTAAGGGGTGATCAAATGGTTCGGGTGCAAGTTGAGATTCCTAAAAAACTGAGCAGC
The DNA here is from genome assembly GCA_951804385.1 of Trifolium dubium. Classification (NCBI taxonomy): domain Eukaryota; kingdom Viridiplantae; phylum Streptophyta; class Magnoliopsida; order Fabales; family Fabaceae; genus Trifolium; species Trifolium dubium. The sequence goes on from OX638076.1 coordinate 11,181,010, forward strand.
GATGAGAAAAAACTTATCGAGGAACTCTCGGAGTTGAGCAAAGGCAAGACTGCCGCCAGTAGGAGATGATATTTTGTTGGAAGTCGGAACTTGTATGTGCCATAAATTTTCTTTTCCTTTTATGGATTCTTCATTCTTGACCTTGGTATATATAAGTTATCACTCCTTATAGACATAGGCTGATATGAAGGGAGGAAATAGGTTATTACATGTTTTCTGTATCATCTATTGCTTATTTTCTTGGATTTTTACATTTAAATTATATTTTTGGATGTTGCTTTTTGACTGCATTGGATTATATGCACCTAGTCAATGTTATTCATAAAGGAGAACAAAATAGTAAAAACTTTTTGCACACCTATGTTAATTTTTGCTATATGGTTTTCCCAAAAAGGAAAAAGTATCTACTCAAACAATGTTCAATTATTGTTTAAGATGCATATTAGAAACAACTGAGATGTCCATTTCCATGGAAAATGTTGAAAATATGGACTTGCCTATCATCTTTGTTGAGATATTTTATATTTATATTTTATATTTATGACTAGTATCTTTTAGGATATATATCTAGACTCTTATTTATTTTAGTGACTCATGTATCTATATATATACATTGTATATTTCTCATTCAATATATGAAATACTATTCCTCAGTTTCAAGTTGGTATCCAGAGCTTAGGTTAAAACTCTAACTTTTTTTTTTTGCGGCTGAAGCCTCGCCGCTAGAAGGTCCTTCACGCGCCTCCACGCGCTGCCGCTTTTCTATCTACTTTTCCGGCGCGTGTGGGCCACGCGCCACCTTCCGCTGGTCCGTTTTTGACGGCGTTTGTTATGTGGGTCTCGTTTTTCGTCCCTGGTTCTGTTGGGACCCCTTCCAGTTTTTAAGTTTCACGTTTGAGGTGTGTTTCAGTAGTTTTTCACCTCAGCCGCATCGTTTTCCGCTAGTTCAATCTGCAACATTGAAACTTTCGGGTCTGTTCACTGTCTCTGCAACTCAGACCACTATTTGGTATTTTTTTTGCAACTTCCAGTTGAAATATCATGTCAGGAATTCCAAAGAACGTTGCTGAGTCCACGAAAAAGAATTTAATCTCGTTTGCTTTTCAAGGAACACCTATGATCATAACAGGAAAGTTGACTGGTGCTAAGAACTATCTGAATTAGCACTCTTCTGTTGAGATATGGTTTTTGGGACAACGCCTTCACGATCATCTTACTAAAAAGGCGTCAGAAATTGATGCTAAGTCAAAAGATGATTGGGAGGCAGCTGGCTATCAAATTGTATCTGTGTTGTGGAATTCTATTGATCCCAAGTTGATGGTGCATTTTCGTCCGTATAGGACATGTTATGAGGTTTGGCAGAAGGCTAAAAACCTTTATGCCAATGATATTCAAAGATTGTATGAATCTGTCCGCAACTTGGCTACCCTTCAGATGACTGATCAAGATTTATCAGAATACTTGGCTCAGGCTCAATCTACTATTGATGGCCTGAAACTCATGTTGGTTAGTGCTGACCATAAGAAGGTATTGGAGAAACTTGACAATATGTTCATGGTGTTTATTCTTCATGGTCTCCCTAGTCAGTATGGAGCTGTACGAGATCAAGCCTTGACGAATATCACAATCCCTATGGTAAAAGAGCTTATTGATCGTCTAACCCGACTTTCTTTACCAAGTGAAGATACGAAGCCAGCCCTCGAGTCCCCTGCGTTTAGTTATAATTCTAATGATCGTAACCGTGGACGTGGGCGTGGTCGTGGCAGAGGACGTGGTAGAGGAGGTAGAAGCAAATCAATTGTACTTATTGCAAAGAAGCTGGGCACATTCGGGATTGGTGCTTCAAGTTGCATGACTATCCGAGTAAAACTGCAAATGGGGCTCAATCTTCTCAAGACTTTGAGTCGAAGCCTGACTCTGCAGCCCCTTTCTCTGACAATGAGTATAAAGAGTATTTGCAGTTGAAGGCAGCACAACATGCCACCTCCTTGGCCACTACAGCTCATACTGGTAATTCTACAATTTGTCTCTCTCACTCTAAACCTATTGGATGGGTTTTGGATTCAGGTGCTTCAGATCACGTGACTGGTAATTCCTCACTATTCTCCGAAATATCACCACCTAAATATCCACATTATATCACTGTTGCGAATGGGTCTAAAGTTGAAGCTACTGGTGTTGGACGAGTTTCACCTATTTCCTCTCTTTCTTTGAGTTCTGTTTTATTGATTCCTAATTGTCCCTTCAATTTGATTTCTATAAGTAAATTAACTCGCTCCTTGAATTGTTCCATAACCTTTACGTCTGATTCTTTCTTGATACAGGACCGGAGTACGGGACAAACGATTGGAACCGGCACTGAATCTCGTGGCCTTTACTACCTTCAGCCTTCCACTTCTACTGTTTGTGTTGCTACTGAATCACCTGAGCTTCTACATCGTCGTTTAGGTCATCCGAGTCTATCCAAATTGAAGAAAATGGTGTCTGGCCTTTCTAAATTAGAGTCCTTACAGTGCGAGTCTTGTCAATTAGGAAAGCATGTTCGTGCTTCTTTTCCCAGTCATATTAATAATAGAGCCTTGTCTCCTTTTGATGTTATTCATTCTGATGTTTGGGGTCCTAGTCGTGTTACTTCTACCTTAGGATATAAGTATTATGTCACTTTTATTGATGATTTTTCAAGATGTACTTGGATATTTTTAATGAAAGAACGTTCTGAGTTGTTTAATGTTTTTAAGAATTATTGTTTAGAAACTATGACTCAGTTTGGTAAAACAATTCGCATCCTGCGTAGTGATAATGCAAAGGAATATTTTTCTGAGTGTTTTAATTCTTTTATGCAATCCAAAGGCATAGTCCATCAATCTAGTTGTCCTCATACACCTCAACAAAATGGTGTAGCTGAAAGAAAACACAGACATATTGTTGACATTGCACGTACCCTTCTATTAAATGCCAATGCTCCTCTTAAGTTTTGGGGTGACACGGTTCTTACTGCTAGTTATTTAATAAATCGAATGCCATCCTCTGTTCTCAATGATCAAGTCCCTCATTCTCTTTTGTATCCTACAGAGCCCTTATATGTTGTTTCCCCTCAGGTCTTCGGTTGTACTTGTTTTGTTCATGATTTATCTCCAGGTCGTGATAAGATGTTTGCTCGTGCTATCAAATGTGTCTTTCTTGGTTATTCCCGTGTCCAAAAGGGGTACCGGTGTTACTCTCCTTCTATGCATCGTTTCTACACCTCTGCCGATGTTACATTCTTTGAGGACAAACCATACTTTGTCAACTCAAATGCTCCTACATCTAACTTAGATCAGGTTCTGCCCATTCCCTATTTTGATTATGTTGAGTCCACTCCTCTATCATCTGTGTCTCCAGAAACTCCAGATACATCACCAATCGAGTCTCCACAACCTTTCAACCGATATGGCATCATCTATGAGAAAAGGGTTAAACCACATGATTCGGCTTCGGCTCCAAGTGTCCCCATCCCGGCTCCGGCTCCTGAGTTGCCCACTGTCATCCGCAAAGGTAACCGTTCAACCCGTAACCCTCATCCTATTTATAATTGCCTTTCTTACCATCGTTTATCTCCCACCTATTGTGCTTTTGTTTCTGCAATTTCATCTGTTTCTATTCCTAAGACGGTTCAGGAAGCATTATCCCATCCAGGGTGGAGGCAAGCCATCTTTGATGAAATGTCGGCCCTAGACTCGAATGGCACTTGGGAGCTTGTTCCACTCCCGCCAGGGAAATCTGTTGTTGGTTGCAGGTGGTTATTTAATGTTAAAGTGGGCCCTGATGGTCAAATAGATCGATCGAAAGCTCGCCTAGTGGCAAAGGGATACACTCAAGTTCATGGTCAAGATTACAGTGATACTTTTTCTCCAGTGGCAAAGATGGCATCTGTTCGCCTTTTCTTGGCTATGGCTGCGATGAAACATTGGCACCTTGCATCAGTTGGATATCAAAAATGCATTCTTGCATGGTGACTTGGAGGAGGAGATTTACATGGAGCAACCTCCTGGGTTTGTTGCTCAGGGGGAGTGTAATCTGGTATGCAAATTGCATAAGTCCTTGTATGGCTTGAAACAATCACCTCGGGCATGGTTTGGAAGATTTAGCAAAGTCTTGCAACAATTTGGGATGGTCCGTTGTTGAGGCTGATCACTCCGTGTTTACTAAATGTTCATCATCAAATAATTATATCTACCTTGTGGTTTATGTTGATGATATTGTGATTACAAGTGATGACAATGAGGATATCAAGGCATTAAAACAACACTTATTTCAAAACTTTCAGACTAAGGACTTGGGTCCTCTTCGTTACTTTCTTGGGATTGAGGTTGCTCAATCGAAGTATGGTATTGCTATCTCTCAAAGGAAGTATGCTCTTGATATCTTGGAGGAGACTGGTCTTACAGATTGCAAACCTGTTGATACTCCTATGGACCCTAATGTAAAGCTTCTACCGAATAAGGGGGAGCCCTATTCCGATCCGGGTAGATACCGGAGACTTGTGGGAAAGTTGAATTATCTCACCATGACTAGACCAGACATATCTTTTCCAGTCAGTGTAGTAAGTCAGTTCCTCAACTCACCTTGTGAAAATCATTGGAATGCTGTTATTCGAATTCTGAAGTACATTAAAGGATCACCTGGAAGAGGACTCGTTTTCACATATAGAGGCAACACCAATATTATTGGATATTCAGATGCTGATTGGGCAGGAGATGCAAGTGATAGACAGTCTACATCAGGTTATTGTGTTTTCATTGGTGGAAACTTAATTTCGTGGAAAAGCAAAAAGCAAACTGTTGTTGCTAGGTCGAGTACAGAGGCTGAGTATCGAGCTATGGCTCATGCCACATGTGAGCTTGTGTGGTTAAAACACTTGTTACAGGAACTTCATTTTTGTGAAATTGGCTCAATGGAACTTGTTTGTGATAACCAATCAGCTTTGCACCTCTCCTCCAACCCAGTCTTTCATGAGAGGACAAAGCATATAGAAGTTGACTGTCACTTTCTTAGAGAGAAGATACTAACAGGAATCATCAAAACATCTTTTGTCAACTCCAAAGATCAACTTGCTGATATATTTACTAAATCTTTACGGAGTCCACGGATAACTTACATATGTGACAAGATGGATGCATATGACATATACGCACCACCTTGAGGAGGAGTGTTGAGATATTTTATATTTATATTTTATATTTATGACTAGTATCTTTTAGGATATTATGTTTTTATATCTAGATTCTTATTTATTTTAGTGACTCATGTATCTATATATATACATTGTATATTTCTCATTCAATATATGAAATACTATTCCTCAGTTTCAAGTATCTTCAATCAATTGTTTCCTTATACCTTTATGTGATTCTCTGATGAAGGCTTTCTTGTTTAGAATCATTTGCTAAATCCACATTTAGCTCATGATGTGTCCTTGTTAATTAAAAATTAAAAATATAATACATACCAAGTAATTTAAAGTTCTAAGTTGGATCGCTAAATTAAGATAGATCTTAAGGTAAAATAACGTTGACATACTATTTACGGTTTATTCACGTCTTTACTGTGTATGAGTCAATTTCTGACTAAATAAAAAAGGCTTTTTTAAGTTCGCGTGTTTTTGGTTTTAGTCCATGTATATTTATTTTTTTGAAATTAATCTCTAAATGTTAAAATAATTTTTAATTTTAGTCTTTAAAGCTAAAATTCGAAAAAGAAACTCGGGAATTTTCATACGGATTTGCCTTCAAATTTTCCTGCGGAATATATTTCTTGCGGATTTTCTTTCAAATTTTCCTACAGATTTTAATTTTAAGGACTAAAACCAAAATGATTATAAATTTCAGGGATTAATTTCAAAAAAATAAACATACATGGACTAAAACTAAAAACACGCAAACTTACAGGGACCAATTGATTACTTAAACCATTAAAAAACTACAAAAATGATTGTACCAAAATAAAAACTACTAATATGAAACATAGTTAATTTATGTTTGATATATCCAAAAAAATTATATGCATTGTTTGGATTATTATGTTAATGCATTCAATGGCTTGGAACAGTTCTCAGACAGAAACAAACAAACAATAATTGTTGATCAGTAAAAGTTTTTCACAACTATATGTAGTAGTGGTCCTTGAAAATTTCGACATGCGGACCAAGGAAATATCCATGAAGATGATGAGCTTAAGATCATCACAATACATGACTGACCAGAAAAAAGAAAAAAAAATTTACCAGAAAACTAAGTGTATGTTTAGTATCACAATAGTTTGCGAGAATCACCGTAATTTTGTAGAATCGAACATGTTTATTTTGTAAGCTCAAACTTTAACAAGTATTATCAAGTCTAGTTATTGAATAACAAATCATGATAGAAAATTAAACAAAAACATGAAGTAAAACAGTTCAGTGAAACTTTATGAGTACAAAATTTAGACTCTACCATAAAGGTAAAATTTCTGGTCTGTAACAAACTTTGTACAAGTGTATCAAACTCCAATGTATACAATCAATGCTGATGCAATAATTTAGTCCAATAAATAAATAAATAAAAACAAAAAAAGAAGAAAAGGGGCATTTTCAATTTTACAATAATTTTCATCTTCATTCATCAAAGATAAGATCAATGAAATTTCTAAGGATTGAAGAAGTGACCACCACAATGGCATTTCCAACTCAATGGCTTGTAATTTGAGTACCTGTTATTATTATAACCTTGAAGAAAGAAACCACCTTTCATGGCAGAATTTGAGGCACTATGACCTGGTTGAACATGTTCATGATTTGGAACTTGCACTGCCATGCATGGATGACATTGGTTACACTTGTTGTGACATGTAGGTGGAGCTGAACCTAATCTGTTTTTCTCCTCAAATAATAAACCCTGCACACATAATTAACAAACCCAATTAATTCAGTTCATATCTTTAGAGTTTGACGAAATCACGCTAATCTATGATTTTGTTGAAACATATAGTATATACTAATATATATTTGAATTTACAGTGGAATTGACAGAATCACGATGAGCTACCTCAATTCAGTTCAGTGAATTTCTGATTCACGGTTGAGCACATAATCAGGAGTGTGTTACTATATTTTTGGCAAAATCACGATGTCACTCTGATTTTGCCAAAAATATACTAATCCACTCCTGATTTTGTAACTCTACTGTCAATCGAAAACTCACTGAATTCTTTTCAAACCAGGAAGCAAAGAAGAGGAAAGAGTGAATGAGGGAGGAAAATCATGGCTTTATTTATACTTTAATTAAATCTTACCCTTGGAGGAATTGCAGAATGTGGTTGATTATTGAAGCAAGAAACTGGAGAGAGAAGTATAAATAGTAACAAGATGAGGACAGTAGTAGTAGAGTTTTGATATGAATTAAGTGAAGCCATAGATGTCTATCATGTCACTAGTAGAAGTCATTCAAACACACCATCTAACTCAAAAGGCTAAGTATAGCAAAATTAAATGTGACTTAACTGAGATAGTATATTCTTAATGCCAGTTGTAATGTGACAGAAAAATATAAAAAGACTTAAAAAGTCAAATTGAATGAATTACTAGTAATAAATTTTTTGTAGTGAATGTAGACCAAGAATGAAAAGTTAGTCATTATTTCTAGTTTTGAGTAATGAAGAAAATGTGTAGGGAAAGAGAGGGATAGTGGTGGAGGGTGTGTGAGAGAGAGAGGGTGCAGAGTGTTGGCAGAAAAGTGAAAGGAACGATTCAATAAAGGTAAACAAATTGGGAGAATCCAAAGCAGTGTGAAGGAGTTTTTGGTTGTATTAGTAGTTTGAGAATGATAATTATAAGTAGCTGGGCTGGGTTGAAAGTGATAGGATTATTTTGTATCTATGAGTGGGGTGAAAAAACATAATACAACACTAAAGGACAAGTAATAGTTATAACCAGCATTTAATAATCTTAGAGACTGCTTCATGACATCTACTCACTTTTCAATGACCATTCTATATACTTTGACTTCCCTTTACATTTTTTCTTATAATTATGATATCAAGCTTGTTTTGACCACCATTTAATGGAGAACTATTATATGAAAATACAAATATACAACAATTTGATTTTTGAAAAGTTAAATACATAATATTTAAGATTGAATATTACCAAGTATTAGCCTTCCTTTAACAATGACTAATTTTGTAGTAAAATTTGTTTGACATACAGTGTGACTTTTTGTTTCACTCATTTGATTTTTGTCTGTGTAAAAGTTATAGATCGAATTCACCTTTGAACATTTGATAATATTGGTGTGTTAAGTATGGTTAATATCACAAAAATTATGGTTAATATCACATTGAATGAAAATTTTGAGAATCGAACAAAAAATGCGGGGATTCATATGCTAATGTCGTACAACTTTGAGGGTTAAGATATGATGTCTAAACCTATTTGTGTAATTATTCTTATTTCAAATGTAATGATTTTGTTTGTTTTTTAATAAATAATTAAGATATTCTAGGTGCGCAATAGCATAATCTAATCTATTAAAATAACTGAGATCCATTTAAAAGACTCACCTCTCTGATTAATGTTTTATTATATGCACCGGCCAAAAAGTAAATCTCCAACTAAATGGTTAATCACTTATGTCATATGTTGTTCTTCCAATGTAATAATTTCTAAACACCCCTCATAGTGTTTAAATCTCTTATGACAGAGAAGAACCACTTGTTAGTCTTATTACTATACTCATGTAAATATAGGAAGTTGACTATATCGTAAAAAAATTAAATTGGTAATGGCACTATTATATTTATCATACAATTGGTTTCCTTACCAAAAAAAAGAAAAACAATTGGTTTTATTTTTCTAAGTTTATCATTAAGAAGAGAGAATTAGTTTATCTTTCAAACATATACTTTTATTTTTGTATTCCTTACCAAAAAAAACCTATACTTTTATTACAGTTAAAATTGTGGATGGATTTCATAAACAAAAGAGACAGAAAGGACTAAAAAAAGATTCTATATTTAAGAATAGATATATAGGTGGTACTACATTTTAATTTTAGTTTTGCATCTGATTATGACTGCTGATGCAAAGGGTGATCCTTTGGTTTTTAGCCCCAAAACATGATTCATCCAACAAAGTCTATAATTATAGAAAAGTTTAACACTGAATTTATGAACAGAATGATACATACCGACATTTATTTATTACTCTTCCCTCATAAATGGAACTCCTATATAGATCACCAAATAGTCTCATGTGAGTAGTATTTAATATCATGTGATCTTGTTTGTACATGTCATAATTATTATTGCCATTTTTAATCAACAATGAATTGGTCCAAATAGTCAGAATTTTAGTGTGTCTAAACATGTGGTCAGAAGTTTGATTTATATAATATTCTCTTCAGACATTAAAAACTATTTTGAATTTAAGCCACAGAGGTTAAGGGGTTAAAGAGTATGTCGGCTCTCGAGCATGACATACGTTCGACCCTTACATGAATGTCAATGTTATAATCTCAAATCAACAACGATACATTTTTGAACTGTTGTTTGATTTGAATATTGTGTTAGTTTGTTAGAAATAATATAAAATCATTGATGTGGTCTTTCTTAACAGAAACTGTTAGGAAAGACCACATCAATGGTTTTATATTATTTCTAACAACGCATTTATAAAAAAATGTCTTATTATACTAAAGAGTGCGATGTTGTTTACAAAATACTTTTAGCCTCCAAATTTTGAACAATATAAAACTTTTCTATGTACAGAAACAAAAAGTAATGGAACACTGGTTTGAACTCGATCTAAACAAATGCTCCCATTTCCTGCTTATCACATTACCACAACTTTGATATGCGTGCCAAGAAAGGGAAACGTGTATGTATCCAAGACCCCACGAACATATTGTTTCCCAACCTCACCCTTGTTGGAGTTGGAACACACATAATTTTAAGGTGGGATCTATGATGAATTATTTTGATAAAAACTTGAAAATCATCTATCTACAAAGCTCCAGACACGGCTAAAGTAGAGTATGTCGTCGTGTCGGACACGTGTCGGAAATCGACACTCGTACAACACACAAACAACACGTATTTGATATGTTTTAGATAATTTTTCTAAATTAAAAATACTCAAATGGTTTGCGTAAATTCTTTCTATAGTTGATTGAAAATACTAAATTTAAATAAATATAAATTATGTTTCTCATTAAACTATTTATAAATTGTGCTCACAAATTACTTTATTTTATTAATATGTAAAGTATATATAGCCGTGTTTGTATCCTAAGTTTTTTTACATTATTCTGTGTCCGACGTCCGTATCCGTGTCGTGTTCCGTATCCGTGTTCGGGCTTCATAGGTCTTAACAAAGAAATCGATTTCGTCAAGTAAAACTTCACTGTCATCCTTAATATGAAAACAAAGAGAAATGAATATGTATTGAGTTTTGAGATACTGCTCATATTTATATTCATTAGATAGATGAGTTGAGCATTTACACAAAAAAGGCTTGAAGGTATGTGAAACTACTTTGGTTTTTCAGTGTCCTTTTGGAGGTTAATTTGGGGATTCCTGGTTGTGATTCAAGTTTCAACAGCTTTCAACAATAGCCAAAGCTGCCATTGCATTGTTGACATCGCACTGAGAAGCTAATCAGAGGGATTGTGACACTCAATGGCTAAACGTGTACGGACCATTTTCACAAATATGCAAAAAGATATATCTGCCAAAAATGTATTATATTACCAATTTTGTGCCATATTGTATAGTGTCTTTCTTCTTGGTTATTGCAGTCACTAAAAGAGTGTCAATCTTCATCAAAAGTAAAATAGGAGCAGTACATGGAATTTTTTGTAATTTGTTTACAATAGGAAATTCAATTATTTACCATTAGAATTTCGAGCCAAAGACAAGGACAATTATGCACGTCCTTTCTACCCCAAAAATGATAGTACTATGGGGTCACTCACATTCACATCACATGCAATTCCTAATTCATTGGTGATCATAAAAGCATATTCAATACCTCAAAGAAAGCAAATTGAATATTTCTAACTAAAAACAAGAATTTGAATTATACATCTATCACATCATAATTTACTTCAATTTTTTACTTTAGACATGAATGTTTTAACTTCAATTTTTACTTTAGACATGAATGTTTTTTTTCTAAGGCTTTCTTGGAGGATTTTTAAAACATTAATATAACTTTTTTAAAAATATTGCATAGACTTAAACTTCACATGATAATATTTTGACATGTACTGTTAACAAGAACTAATTGAATGTCAATATTAAGTTAATTTTAAACAATTTCATATTTCATATGGCCAATCTGCAAAATCATATTTGAAGTTTACTCAAATAAATCTTAACAGCTAACAGAGCTCATACATTGATACTGGTTCAGACCTCGGGAGTAGGGCAGTGGCGGTTATTTAGTTGCGCCATCATGCGAGATTGAAACCAAAATTGGAAATCTTTCTTACCACTCTCCATTTTTTTTTCTCCCTTTACTCTCCTAAATCCTATATTGTAATTTGTATATTATCATCCACAATAAAGATAACCTATCAATATAAATGTATGTTTTCTAGAAATCAACTCATCACATAATTTCCTTTAAAAAAAAACTCATCACATAATTTAGATAGCTCGTAAGTCGTAACAAAGTTTATCATCTAAATTGTGACCAATAACTCAATAAGCAACCAACACACGGATCTCAAAACTAAGAGTCTTGTTAGATTCTCCAAATAAGCAGATCACAACCAACACCAACTCTGTAAATTGGGGGCTTTATTACTGCAGCCTTGACCCTAGTCCCTAACGGCCACAGTAAAACACTCCCTTGGCCACAAACCAACTATTTGAACTTCTATAAGCAACTTCTCTCTCTTGAATTTCGCTTTATTACTGCAGCTACGTCATGAAAAAATTCAATGGAGTGGAAGTAAACCTCCAATCATCACTCTCAGATTTATGATTTCAAAATATTGTGAACAAAAAATCCAAGTCTACACAAAATTAGTCATACTCATGTGCATTCCTATTCCTATTAAAGTTTAAATAAAAAAAATCTGCGTTTGATGCCAGTAGGAAAAAAATAAATTCAAATACATATTTCTGAATTTGCAATTGACTATGGTAGAAAAACTATTACAAAAATTGTCATGAATGCCTTGAGCAATCATTTTTACATAGGCCATTTCACAATGAAAAAGTACCATTGAATATTTTTCTTCCGAATTCAATTCTAGCACTCTATCAAGTATCATGAACATGACAAGACACTTGAAATGAAAACACTAGAATTGGTACGATTACCTCTGACACAGATCAAGTTTATATTTATGAAGTATCTGAGTTCATGTTTGATCTATAAAATTCCTCATCTTGAATCACGGATGGAATACACCATGTACCAAGAGGGTGCTCTGATGCCTTTCCACCTGCAAAATTCAGTTCGTGAGCAGTTTAGGGTCTGAATATTCTACCGGAATGCTTTAACTGACTCCAGCAAATTACCTTCTTCAGTGGCTTCTGCGCATCTTTTCTGGTAGCTCAGGGACAGCTTCGGATCCAGTAGTTCCAGTAAACTTTTGTACTTACTTTCAGCCTCAGTAATGCACTTTGCCTGGAATTGAAAATTTTACATAATATCTATCATAAAGATGCTACACAAACGTATAGTATTATATAGTTACTATATTTTGGCCAACTTTAATATAAGAAATAAGCAATATTTTCCAATTGTTGAGAATCTTAGCAAACATTAGACTGTAAAATTTTCCTTCTTTCTCAGGATAAGTGAGAAATGCCAGAGACCTCTAACATTGTTATTGCACTATTCTATATCTACATGATGGGTGGGGGGGAGCGGAAGGAGTAATAATAGATTTGAAAATCTTTGATGCATGGTCATGTTATGTGTAATACAAAGAAGTAAAATATTGTTTTTATTTGGGGTTTTAGTTCAACAACCTATAAGAATAGATGAAAGCGCAAAAATGTTGGGTGTCTATAACAATTCGACTACAAATGAATAAATTAAAGATATGATTTTATGAGATGTGTTCTTGCACATTGGCCTCACTAAACCATTTGGCCCATTCAATAGTGGGAGGCTAACATGGAAAAGCACCTAATATAGTAAGAGTGTTTTGAAAAGAGAGCCTTTAATAGTGTATTGCTATAACTTTCACTTCTGATTTTAATAAAAAAATAGATATAGGTCTCCCCACTAATAAAAATTAGCATGGTTCAATTAATACATTTGAAATCATTACCAAAAATACTAGCTAACTAACAAATTTCGACTGAGCATGAGATATTATATAAGCAAGCACACATGTAAATTAGATACACCACTTGTAACCAGTTTGACATACCAACATAGCAGGGGCAGTTGAAGCTCCATATATTCTGATAAACATGCGCAAAATGTTGAAATTATTTTCTAAAACATCATCCTGCATGACGGCTTTTAGTCAAATTAAGATTCAGACAACACTTTGACAGCTGGTGGTTACAAAATTTGGAGTATTGAACTCACCTCGTAGTCATACCTGCAAAATTTTCACAGCGAGCTACACTATTATGTTGAATAAAATTACAAAATTGAAATATGCTACAGTAAGACTGAAATAGATATATGTCTGTTTAGATACAGAAATGAAATGTGAACAGCAAAGAAGCAACGACAAAATTACGAACGAGTTTTGTTTTAATTGAATTGTATGGGAAGCAATTTTCAAAAGCTACCAGACAAAGAAATGATGCCTGACAGCTGCATATAAAAAAGTGTGATTCCAATAAACTTTCTTGTATTCTTTATTTTTTTAAAATGGCATGTTAGTTGTTATTTTGGTAGTGGAGGAGTTGAAGCCATGACCTTCATATCATTCCAACCTTATGTTTCTCCTCCAAACCACCAAGCTACCTTATCACTCCACAATAACCTCATGTTTCTCGTGGTTACAAAATTCAATCCCAAGTATGAATTCATGCATGAGTTATGATGGTATTCAGCAGCAATTGAAAGAAAAACACTACTTACAGATCATCAGAAACTTCCACTAAGAACTCTGAAATTGAAAGAAACTCCATATGCAACTCATCAGCCTTCAAAACAGATTCAGAAGAAAAGAATTATCATATACATTTAGCTAATAATTTTTATGTCATTTTATTCAGAAATTTATGTTCCTGGCATTTTTTTTGCTTATTATCCATTGTACCTTAGCTCCTTGCAGTTGATAGAGAAGAAGATTCAGCACTCGGTAATCAAAAGACTTTAAATGAATAGCCTTCATCACATCATCAATAAGAATCTGAGTAGCAAATTAATTATTAGATTTTAAACAAGAAACTTTGAGAAGGATTTCACTCTGTCTATACATTCTCTGAATAGGATGAAAACGGTTTATGAATTATGTATACCTCTTCTTTGTTATTCAGTGCATGACAGAGCTTTCTTTCAAGAGCCCAGTACTGTTCCCCATGTCTAAGTTCTTCTGTTATCCTTAGCACAACAAGCAAAAAGAACCAATTTAAGCTCAACCTGACTTACTCCCAAGAAAATTATGGTAATGAATTCCGAATAGTACCTTTCAGTCAAAAGACCCTTTTGTTCAAAAATAGTCACAAGTGGTCCAAATGGGTCGGTCGAGAAGCAAGAAACCAAATCTTGAGTTGCTTTCTACATGAAAATTGAAATTATATAAGTTGAAATTTATTACTTCAAAAATGAAGATTTGAATTGCCACTGTAAATGCAATCAATCACCTCATCTTTCCTTTTTGGTGTTGGCAGCAAATTCTCATTCATTTTATCCAGCTGCATCATAACAGCTACAGATTTTCAGCAGTTTGCATATTTCATACCGACTGATAAAATATATTTATTGAATTCTAGAACTGTAACACTAAAATTACGAACAGAATTTTTCTTAAAAGATATGCTTCTAAGTTCGAAGTAGAAATCTTCTATCACCAACATGCATCACTGAGTCAAGGATCTCATTTCGACAAACTGCAAGGCCAAGTAATCACACTCTGAAACACTGAGGCAAGTGCATAGAAATGTGCGTGTCTTGGTGGGAAGACAGTCCATGTGATTTGCGAGGCTGTGAATGGTAGTGATGCTTAAGAAATTTGAGTGCTTTCGCTGAAACATGTGAGGCGTGTTTGCTTTTAATAGTTATTTGGCCTTTGACTTTTCTAAGATTAGTTTTTTTACACAAACAATTTGTGACTAGAGAGAGGTCAGTGCTTCCAGCACCTAAGACAAACATCAAGCCCCGGTATACACTGTTGACTGTTCAGGGATGACAATCGGTGTTACTTTGGCAGGAATGATGGTCCTTCTTATACAGGCCAAGCTTAAGAAACAAATAGTCGTCATCTAAGCTAATATCAGTTGTCATTATTACTTTTTCATTCAAAAGATATACCTTTACGGCTTTACTATAAACAACATATTAGCACTGCGTATTCATCCTCTCATTGCTAAAATGATGTTAGTCCTTATAAGTGATGTCATATTGAGTGTCATTTTTAAAAAAGTCCATTAGTTTCATAACTTACCTTCTATCTAGCTTGAGGTACTCTATCCATTTTTGCCTTCTAGACACATACAGTATAACCAATTTTTGGAACCCAACACTTTTGAACAAAAAATAACACTTTATTTGAATAAATAAAAGCGTCTACAACTTGAATAACACTAGTTTAGTCTGTACCTGATAAATATAGCTCTCTGTGAATGAAAGTATAGGTAAGAATTTGAAGATCAACTGTGGCTTGCTAACATCCAACCCATGAAACATAAAATATGATCTGCACTGAAAAAAGGTTCACATCAAGATTTGAATCACAAAGCAAGTTTGCATAGCTAGGCACATTTGTTAAATTGTATCAAGCCTTCTACCAAACTACTCTTGTAAGTTTTCAGTAGAACGAAGCGAGCAAATGGCACTTTATTTATCCATTAACCACTATGGTATATAAGGGTGTAAACTAGCTATTCTTTTGATATCAATCAAGTATGTTAACAGTTTCCAAGATTTCCACATTGCTTTCTTTAATCTTTGACTCATAGTGGTGATAGACACCCCCTTCACGGCCAATACTATTGGGCTTGGTGCGTGGATTTAATGGTAGGTGGCCCAATTGCGAAAACCTGATAACAAATGGCCCAGCGGATCTTGGAGGAGGCTCTAATACCATTTTAGAATTTTGGGTTGGGTCTAACTCAGCCTTACAAAACCGGACCTATGTTCAAGCCATCTCTCATCCAATGTGAGACTCTAACAATAATTATTGGATTGAAGGTGGTGATCAAGTAAATCCCCCTCTTATAGAGAGACAGCTCTGTGATTCTAACCACTACATTTGCAAGTAAAATTTGTTTGGGATCACAACCCATGTCCACTTTGACCAACCATTGTTAGGCTCTTACAGACTCACAACTATAATATGCAACTACTAGCATATTTTCCAAATTAATCACCGAGTGATGAGCATTTTAGCAGAATACCATGAATCCATGATCATATCATAGAGATTACTCTTGGAATATATACTTACAAAATCCTCAAGGGTAGAATTTGCCTTTTGCATGGAATCCAGCCCGATCATCGCTAAGTTTTGACTACAACTTTGCAACATATTATTTTCTTTCATACTGCAACTATGCAATGCTTTTCCAACAAGATTTTGTTCGAAACCTAAGGAAGGTGAAAATTCATGATATTAAAAACAAGCAACAAAACATATGAATGAAAACCACGAATAGTGTTATATAAATACTGATACATGCAATGGTAAAGACAACAGTGGGCAGCATTTGATTCCAGCCGCCCAACAACGAACATATTTTCAATACTTCTTAGGACAATTTATTTTTTCCTGGTGTCCCTAAAATAATACTTTTTAAATCAGGAATAGCTACCTAGTGCCTATGCATGGTAGGTGTTGGCAGTTAATTGGAAAATATACATACTACAGTAGCACAGAAAATCGATCTCCCACCACATATAGTTACGAATTTGTTGCACCAACTATCCTTTCAGTCTTTTCAGTTCATTCCATAAAAATGAAACTATCCTTCCTTCCAGCTCATTCCATCAAAAGAAAAAACTATCCTTCCAGTTCAGGGAAGTTAGCAGAGATAAAAAAAAAACAGACTACTATATGTTAGCAAAATAGAGCAGGATAAAGCCACCAATAGTTACATCTATTTGACTTAAATATATATTGGGAATTTGGGATGATGAAGAAAGGGAAAAGCAAGGGTTAGAGTGTATTAGTTTCAAAATATACCAAAATATTATAACAAAAGTGAGTTTGAGAATGTAACATTTTCAAGTTTGATACAAGTTCTAAAAATATTCCTAGGTATTATTGTTTTCCAGGAATGAATTTCACCCATGTTTCCCTACATTTTATCCTTATGCTAAGGGATGGAAATCTTACATTCTCATAGGACTCAGTTACTTTACTTTGAAACTCAACCATGATAGCTTCCTATTTCCACCTCATGCTTACATGTTCTCTATTTTATAACCAAATAAATTCTAAATTCTAAAAACTTTTCTAAGAATAATATGTACTTACCAAATAAATTTGTGAATTCTATTTGAGATTAGGAATACACTCGCGAACATCGTTCTTGAGAAGATGTTCCCAAGAATAAGATCATCCGCATTCGAACAAAAACCCTCTTATTTTTAATTATTTATTTTGAAATGATTAATTTTACTAGGTGGGTACATCAATGTCAAAGTTCATCTTCATCCTTCTAATAGGAAGCTTTTTATATAGGCAAATGATAGTGGTTAGTACGTTATATTAGTAGTAGTCATAGTTTGAACTTTGGACCTCATTCTCAATCAAAGCTCAATCTCTTGAGCAACGCCTTAGGAGCTAATACGAAGTTTTTATTAAAAGGAGAAAATGAGGGATTTCTCAATGATCCTTTGATAATTTCGGTACAGTACATGTTTACGAACATTCGGAAGTTGCCCCAATATAAGAAATTTTCAAACAAACAAACAAAGCAAAGGAAAATCATTAGCTTCGTCTTTCATTCCCGTCCCTATAATTATTATTACTCCAACTTGCATATTTTTTTCGATTTCATCTTTCGAGCACAAGCAAAATAACGAAATTCTCGAAATGAACAGCTACAGAATACTTAATTCATGCACAAAATAGTAAACAAACCTAAATTAACAAACCTAAATTAACACGCCGCTACCAATATTAAAAATGAAATTACCACTATTCTCTTGTTCTGTAACAATGTGTTGATGCGCATCCTCAACAAACGGTAACGAAATCTGCAACAAAAAAAAAACTCAAATCAATTTCAAACACTATAATCAAAACACGATGAAAAAACAGTGAGGAAGTGGAGAAGTTACTGACCCTAGGCATAAGTTCAGAAATCAAACAGCACTTATCGTCGATGGCTAGGTCTCCGCATGGTTCTAACAGAAAGAGCATGAAATTAGCTAGGAAGCGGTTACAGTGATGATTGGAGTTTGAAACTGAAACGCCACGCGAATCCATAAATTCTACCATTCTCTGTACTTTCTCCAGTTTCCGTAGCTCTTCCATTCTCGTTTATGGTGATTTTTCTTTGCCCAAATATTAATATATGCAAAAGAAAAACTGACACAGTTATGGTTCGATTTTTTATTTCTCAGAAGAAAATATTTGGTTACATTATCTCATTTGGAATTTCAAATATTTGTTACTTAATAAGTTGAAAAATGCTAACATGTGCCCTACGTGTTAATGAGATAAAGAAAGAAACTTTTTGTATCGGCATTCGTGTATTAGTGTTATTTTCAAACTTTTCAATGCACAAAATTTAAGAGAATATTGTTATTTTTAGATTCTTAACATGTGTCCTAAGGGCACATGTTAACATGACCCTAATAAGTTATAGAAATCTCTACGACAGTCCAAATGGTAAGGATTTTAATCCGTTTAAATATGTGATCAGGGATTTAATTTCTAGCTCATACGTATGCAGAAAATTCAGTTGGAATGGGAGAACCTACCTTCTGTGTCCCGACGGAACGGTGATGAAAATTTCGTACCAATATTATGGTAACCCAAACCTAACAATTTCAACTTTTTATGTCGGTTGAGTTATGAGTTCTAGACATTATTGAAATTTGGGTTGATCTCATTGTTTTTTTTGTTTTCCCCATCAATTTAATCTTGTCCTGAAATCAATTTTGACATCAAGTGGTTAAAATCTCTCCCGAACGCATTTGCAGAAATCTTCACGCCAATCACCATTACTTCCGGAAAAGAGGAAAAAAATCAATAGTTGGAAGAATATTAATAACAATTACTGTATGCTAAGTATCTCAAACACTGTTGGTCTTTGAAATTATGGTGTTTCCAACAAACTAATCGTCTAATTTTCCAAATTGCATCATTGGTGAGTGTGTGCAACAAGTTTCCTCTTCTGTTTTTCCCCATATTTCTATTTTATTAAGATTGTTTATAATTTTGTTTAGTTTGTCTGATGTATGCAGTCCTTTTGGATTATACTTTTTTCTCTGCATTCTTTGTCCCTTACTGTTGAGACTTGAGAACATCTCAAATTTCAATTTTACGGATAGAAAACCCTTAAATCGATTGTCATCTGAGTCTCAAAAAAGGCCTTGGCAACCCACAAGATCACTATTTCTTCTCAATACAGTTTTACCAACCATCTAAGGAACATTATTTACTTGTGAATTGAGTTACCCATGTATTTTCAATCCAAAAATGAATTTTGTAAAATTCGTTATAGTCTTATTCACAAATGGTGCATCACTTGTAAAGCTTGTGCATGTTAGACAAAACTTGAATGTTGAAAGTTTACAAAGCTTATCTATAAGTACATGCACAAGTAAATAACCAATTGATAGTATCCTGACCAGCTGTTTGGAGTAATTTCTCCTAACCTATATCCACAGCAAACTTTATGAACTATGAAAAAATGAGTAATCAACAATTCAATGTACACAGTTTGAAACAAAAAAAATCAATGTACACAGAAATTTTATGAGTACCCCCCCTCCTCAACCCATACTTAATATTTGGGGGTCTTCCACATGCTTTACCTTGTTGTCAGCTGAATTGGTAGTTTGTAATGTATCTTACTCTTTAGGAGTATCGCTTTCGCTTTCCCACTGCTTACCAGACTTCCCAAGCAAGAGAATGAGATCAAGTTGTTTTTGCTGTTGTTCCTGCATGAATGGACAAATATACAATCAAGTCACATTAGATGGTTCGTTTGACTCTTTTCCCCATCCAGACCAACCAACAGGTAAAGAAAAAAAGAAGTAAATTGTCCACAGAATATTAACAGAGCCGCATATAGGCATAGCTCTGAAGTCTTAATCGCAACAACATATATAACTATGAGTAATTGAATTGCATTCGTGAAAGGATGATTACCTGCATTGCTAGTAAAACCTTTTGAATTTCACGAAACTCGTTGTCTAAAATTTGTGATTGCAACGCTAGAGCTCTAGTTGCCTCAGAGTTCTTTTGTGCTATAGCTGCAGACTTCAAGAAACAGAGAAAGAATTAGAACTTTGTAAATACTGTAGGCAGCTTCTTTTAACCATTATGTTAGTATGTAATTCCAAGTCTTTCACACACAAAAAGTTATGAAATCACAGACACAAAACAAAAATCCAAGTCTTTAACTATCAACCCTGTGCGAAAGTTTTTAACTACATCAATCAGTAACTATAATAAAAATGAGAGCAAATTAACCAACTGTGCAGAGTGTGAGTATTTCTATGGCTAATCAACATAATATAGTAAGCCTAATTTGAAAAAGTATACATTATACATCTTTATCTTTAGCCTTATGCCTCTCTTAATTATTAGAAATTCACTCTTTGAAATGAATAAATGGACTCAAATTTGAACTTTGATCTTTGCATATATAATATGATGTCTCTACCAATCGAGGGACTGCAAAAACACTTTTGAAGAGTATAAATATAAATCATCCTTCAAATGAATTTCAACTATCTTGAGGGATTGCTTTCAATAATTTCGCGCGGGATACATTAGTTTATACCAAAAATCAAAAGCCATTTACAAAATAACATCGAGGTCCAAACTCAAGTGTTTTCTATACTCAACACCTATTTTGGTACTTCTCCCACTAAAACAATTTTTGAAATTTCTCACTTTACCATTTTGCACTTTAAACTATATTCATTTTTCCAATTTTTTCATACTATTTTTCACCCTCATTTCTCAAATTATTGCTGTAGTTTGAACTTTTGAATTTACCAATTTGCAGCATTATTAACAAGAAGAGTCATTGTTACCTGAGTGATGGGATCCTTCAAATTGTGGCGGGTATCTTGAAACCTTTTCCCCAATTTCTCAGCATGCCTAGACAAAACCCTAATAACTCTCAACATATTCCTCAATTCTTCCTCCAATTTCTCAATCCTCTCCACCAATCCACCTTTCACACTCCTCCATTGCCGCCTCCGAATCCATGCTCCAAACCCAACACCACTCACCACCATCAAAACTCCCCACACAACACTAACCTTATTACCACTAACCATCGTCAACCAATTCTTCGATCCATTTACCGCCAGAAAAACTGAAAATATCGCCGATGAAACCAGACACGACAACTCCATCGACGAAAGGAGAGAGTCGAAATTGAGACTATTGCTTCTGACGACGCGTTTCTGCACATCATCTTTAAATTCAATGGCTTTAAGATGAATCGGATCGGAGTTTCGGGTCGTGAATGATGATCTGAAGCGGTGAAGTCGGAACGAGATGAGGTTCGGAGGTGGAAAGTA
Organism: Trifolium dubium; assembly: GCA_951804385.1. Classification (NCBI taxonomy): domain Eukaryota; kingdom Viridiplantae; phylum Streptophyta; class Magnoliopsida; order Fabales; family Fabaceae; genus Trifolium; species Trifolium dubium. The sequence continues at coordinate 11,202,881 of OX638076.1, forward strand.
TGTGGCGGGAGTAATGGCGGTTCTGGTGAAGCAGAGAGAGTGAGATTGAGAAGAGAGAGTGGTCATCGTTGGGAGTGTTTGTTGTGATTTGATTTTGGGAGGAAAGTGGGAGTGAGAGTGAGTGCATATTGTGGTAATTAGCAGTATTTATTTGTGGCTTGGTGGTGCAAAAGGACGGTTCAGACTGGGTGGGTAGCTCGAAGAAACAATGGCGATGAAAATTAAGATGTCAGTGAGTGAATAAACAAATTCGGGACTTACATTCAATCAACAGCGCACGTTGACCGTTTTTGAAATGTAGTTGTACCCATTGGCGCATTACCAGCTTAGTGACTGGCAAGTGGCAAAAGGACCCAAATCCGCTGGGTTTGCCCGAATCCCAACTCGAGTCAACGAGTAAAATTTGAGTTGATTGAGTTTGTGTTCAGGTGACACCCGATATTTTAGATTTAAGTTTGGGTAGTGGCAAACTCACACCTGAAACTCGAAACCACACCCGTTACATATTAAATTATATAATTATTTCTCTTACATTAGCATATTGTAGAATATTTTAACGTTGTAGATTATTTTTCATCTTTATTTTAATGTTGAAAACCATGTTAGCATATTGTAGACCGTAATTTCGTTAAATTTTCCGTAATTTTTTTTTTACTTTTGTTAATGTAAGTTTGGGTTTCGATTCGGATAGGAAAAACACGAACCCAACGAATTCGGGTTTAGGTGCTATTTAACCACTCAAAAATCTCTTTAGATTCGGGTTCACCCGGTATTTCGGGTCAAATAGTGTCCCACTCGCGTCTGACCCTACCCGTTGTCATCCCTAATAGTGTCTCAACTCTCAATATGCACGTTACTATCTAAATGAAAATGTTATTAAAATTTGTCAAAAAAAAAAATAATGTTATTTAAATACTCTCCCCGTTCTAAATTAATTAAGGAAAATAAATCACAGTTATTAAAAAAATACAAACATGAAAATTTGAAATATGAATTTGTAGGAATTTTTTTAAAATAAGTTGCATAAGAAGATGTAAAACTATTTTTTATTGGTTTGTTTATTAAGAAAATGGCAGAGAAAAGAAAATTAAATACAATTTAAATTTAATTTTTTGAGAATAAAGAAAAACACATCCTTAAAAATAGTTTTTCCCTTATAATTTTGGAACAAAAAATTTATTTTTTTCTCTTATAGATTGAGACGGATGAACTATTATATAAATGTCCTGTCAATATTGTTTATTATAAATTATGAAAAAATTATTGTTTTTTTTCCATTTCTTCCATCATCAATACTTAAAGGAAAATATTTCTCTCTCTATCATACCCTGAGTTTGCCCGTTTATTTTTATTATTTATTTTATTTTCTATCTTTTTTGTCCTTTTTCTCATTTTATCTTTTTTTTCAATTTTATATTTATATAAAATTAGAAGATAGATTTGAATCGCTTTACATTTGTTAAAAAAAATAGGGAAAAAAGATTACAATTTACTTTTCGCATTTCATACAACCTTAAAAAAAGGAGAGTTTACAATTCAATGTCCAAATTCGAGTTACATTCATAAAAACAAGTACATATTTATTCACATTATTTTCTAATTATACATAATAATACATTGCAAAAAATAATAATAATTAAACACTGAGTCTCGCGCCATTCTAATTAAGCATTGCAGTGGCTTTGAAGTGGAGAGTGATTGTTTACAAAGTTGTGCGAGCATAAAGATAAGAATGAGTTTGGTAGCATCATGTTGTGTCATAACTTATTAGCATTAAACAATAATCGTAAAGTCAGTTATGTTTCGAATACCTTGCCCCTGTTGTAAGATGAGACACCATCAGAACCATTTTATGTATAGCTGCTAGCAAAGGCTGGGAAGTGTATCAACTTGATGTCAAAAATACATTCCTTCATGGTGATCTTATTGAAAATGACTATGTTGAACAACATTTAGGTTATCAAAGCACAGATAAAGAGAAGGTGTACAAATTGCACAAAGCTCTGTATCAGAGCCGGCCTTTGGTGTTTAGGAGGTCCGGTTCGAATATTAACAATGGGCCCTTTAAAAAAATGATTTTATTTTTAAAAATAAAACATCTTATATTTAAATTATAAATAATAATATAAAAAAACAATTATTATTGTAAAAAACGTCAAAAACAAATATATCCTAATTAAGATTAAATTTTTTGCAAAGATTTTAAATGATATAATCATTTAGTCTAAAACTATTTCTCAATTTTAATTTGATTTAAATTAAAAGATTTATAATTATGCATAAAAAAATGTAGAAGCTAAATTTGGAACCCAGGACATTCCACCCACATCTAATATTATTAACTACCAATCTATTGATGAACGTATGATATTTTATGAACATTAAAAATATATAACTAATATTATAAGAGTTTATAATTTTGAGACCCTAAAATTTATCGATATTTTGAGGCCTTGTGCCGTCGCACATGCCGCACACCCCCTAGGGCCAACCCTGCTCTGTATGGATTAAAACAAGCCCCAAGGGCATGGTATAGCAAGATAGAGTCCTATTTCATTATGGAATCATTTGAAAAATGTCCACATGAACATACCTTGTTCATCAAGCAAGAGAATGAAAAAATTCTTATTGTCAGTCTCCATGTGGATGATCTCATTTATGCTGAAAATGATGAAAAGCTTATTGAGAATTTTAAATCATCTATGAAGACGAAATTTGTCATGACATATTTAGGCAAAATGAGATATTTTCTAGGTGTGGAAGTGTATTAGGGTGAATTTGGAATATTCATCAATCAGCAGAAATACATTAAAACTATTTTGACTAAGTTTGAAATGGAAGCATGCAGTACTGTAACTAGTCCCATTGTACCTGGCAGTAAAATCAACAAAGATGAAGATGGTACACATGTAGAGGCTCTTAGATACAAGCAAATAGTTGGGAGCTTAATGTATCTATTGTTGAGGCAAAAATCCTTATTTGATGTTTTAAAGATAACAAACATTTAAATGTATTTTAAATGTATAATTCTGACCATTTTGTGATCTAACAAGTGCTCTTGAGTGCCACTATTAAGATAGGATTAAATTGAGCTTTTTATCAATTTATACTCATGAACTAAAAGCTTCAGCAGTCACTCTGAGAATGATCTCCAGTCTGCATACTGGTTTTTGTCAAGAACGTTCATCACGTGCAAATATATTTATTGACTTTTGGCAATTGAATATGAAGAAACAAATAAGCACTTTATGAAGAATATTATCTGTTTGTACTAAGTCATTTAAGGCAAGGAACTTTCAAGTAATAAATTTATTCCTTCCAAATTGGATATGTTTGATGAATATATTTATATATGGTTAAAGAACAAGGAATTATGTCTCAAGGCAAATGGTCTTTTAATTCTCTACAAAGACAAATAAAAAAGAAACATGGACCAATGAGAAATCAACAACATGCCTTACATTAATAGTTGTCATGTACTTTATGGTGAATATTTAATACAACTATGACCCATTGGCCTTATCCTCATTTTATGGACAAGTACATTTGCAAGTACATGATGAACAAGAGCCAACTATTAACAGCCAACTACTGATGGGTCCCACTATGTCCTTGTCCCTTTGGACAATCTTGTTGCACAAGTCAAGAACAACAAGTGACAGCTCACTCATACGCTCCTCCTTCCAACTGTCTTCAGAGAACGATCTCAGAATGTTCTGATCAGGAGCCTCATTTTTTATGAGCTGTTTTAATCCAATGGCTGAGATATGTCCAACGTTCATACTTCTTCTACAAGCTTCATGACAGATTTATTTCCTATAAATAGGACATCATATGCAACATGAAGAGCAAGAGTTTCAATACACAATCAAGCACACTTGTTTTTATCATACAAGCAAATCATAAGCTCTTCTTTAAAGCTCTCCATCACTCCAAACATTCTCAAATTAATTCTGGATCTGAATTAATCTTAGAGTGATTTTAGAGACATCTCATTCATAAGCTTTTAACTTAGTTGATATTATAAAGCTTAGATTTACAACAAACATCTCCTTTTAAGAAAATTGTTCTTAAGTCAAGTAGTCAATCTTGATTGAGTGTTTTGCCTTTGATATAAGGTAGTTGTTAAGCGTGTAAGGCTTAAGGAATTTTGATCTTGGTTTAGATCAAAAGAAGTTGTGTAAATTAGAGATCAATAGTATCTCAAAAAGGACATAGTGAAGAAACTGGACTAGCCCAAACATTAAGGGTGAACCAGTATAAAATTGTTTGTGTATGCTCTTCTTATCCTTCTCTTGATTTTATTAATCACTACACACACAACACAAATTATTATTTTCTTTATTAAGTTTCGTTTTACTTGATAATTATACTTAAGCATTCTTTTATTTGAAAGACTAACCTTATTAATTTTTATAAGTTAATTTTTAAAGGTTCACAATTCAAACCCCCCCCCCCTTTCTTGTGAAAAACTTTGTTACTTCAATTGGTATCAGAGCTCCGGCTCTGTATTTAAGCATCTAACAAGTGCTAGAGTAAAAGATTCAGGAAGGAAGTAATGACGAAAGGATCAAAGTTTATCTCCGAAGGAGGATCCTCTCATAGACCACCTATTTTTGAATAAGAAGACTATTATTATTGGAAAGACAAAATGGAACTCTTTCTAAGATCACAAGACAATCACATGTGGGCAGTCATTGAAGTTGGAGAACATGTTCCAATGACCACAGATAAGGACAATGTCAAGACACCCAAAACACAAGATCAATGGACCACTCAAGAAGCTGAAAAGGTACTTTTAAATACTAAAGCTAAATTATTTCTAAAGAGTGCTTTGTGTAGGGAAGAATATGACAGAATTATGGAGTGCAAAACTGCGAAAGAAATGTGGGAAACTCTCCAAATTCATCATGAAGGAACAAGTCATGTGAAAGAAACTAGAATTGACATTGGTGTAAGAAAGTTCGAGCTATTCGAAATGAAAGAAGATGAAACCATTGATCAAATGTATGCAAGATTCACTATCATAATAAATGAACTTAACTCTCTTGGAAAGACCTATACAATACATGAGAGAGTGAGAAAGATCCCGAGATGTCTACCAAAAAATTGGAGACACATTGTGACAGCTATCACAGAAGCAAAAGATCTCACTACAATGAAGTTGGAAAATCTCATGGGATCGTTAAGAGCACATGAATCTATCTTTTTAGAAGACAAACCCGTTAAAAAGAAAATGATTGTTCTAAAAGCTCAAGAAGAAGAATGCTCTAAGAACGATGAAATGTTTGATGATGATGACACAATACAAGAAGACAATGAAGAAGAATTTGCCCTTCTCTCAAGAAGAATTCAAAAACTGCTTATAAGAAGAAATCAACTCAAGAAAACATTTCCAACAAAAAGAGATGGACTTAAACCTGAAGTGGATCTAAGCAAAATAAAATGTTATGGATGCAATCAACTTGGGCACTACAAAAATGAATGTCCAAAATCAAAACAAAGAAAGCCTCCATTCAAAAAGAAATCAATGATGGCAACTTGGGATGAACTAGATGAATCTGAAGAAGATGAGGATCAAGAAGCCAATATGTGTCTTATGGCAAAAACAGATTCTGAGGTAACACTTGAACCTTGCTCATCTTGTCAAAAAACTGAACATTTGTTTGACAATCTTTTATATGGCGCTCAAATTATTACTCAAAAAAATGGTCAACTTAGAGACGAAGTCACTAAGATAACCAAAGTAAAAGATGAGTATAAATCTGAGAACATTAAATTAAAAGAAATGCTCAAACAATACAGAAATGATTTTTCTGAATTATCTGACCGGCTTGAAAAAATGCAAGAAAAACCTCAAGAATGTTCCAAGATTTTAGAAGAAAATGAAATCTTAAAACAAAATGTACATGAACTAGAAAATGACATAAACTGTTTTGTTAAGGCTACAAAAACTTTTGAAAATATAATGGGATCACAAGTAGGAATTTTTGACAAAGCAGGAATTGGTTTTAAAGCTTTACAAAATAAAAAATTATATGAAAAAATTTTTGTTCCTCCAAAAGAAAAGAAATTTTTTAAATATAAATGTTCATATTGTCATAAAGATGGTCATGTTGAAAGATTTTGTTTTAAGAAAAATAAACAATCTTCTAAAAGGAAACTTAGAACATTCTCTAAACATTTTAAAAAATTTGAGAAAAATGAATTACCAAAATTTCCATATAGGAACTCATCTTATCAACATAAGAAGATTCCTTATAAGGAAAAGAGTACTAACTACCAAGGACCCAAAAACTTGTGGGTACCTAAAAAATTACTAAACTTAAATGCAGAAAAGTCATCAAATAGTTAAGAGAAAGCCTTGGTACTTGGACAGTGGTTGCTCAAGACATATGACTGGAGATAGACAAAACTTCTTTGCATTTGAAGAAAAAGAAGGAGGAGAAGTTACCTTTGGAAACAATGGCAAAGGTAAAATCAAAGGTAGAGGTACAATTGGTAAGATTAATTCTGCTAAAATTGAAAATGTTTATTATGTAGAAGGACTTGGACATAACTTGATAAGCATTAGTCAACTATGTGATAATGGTTTTAAAGTTATTTTTAATCCTCATACATGTGAAATCAAAAAGACTTCATCTGGTGAAATCCTGTTTAATGGATCAAGAGAAAAGAACATTTATGTTATATACTTAGATGAACTACCTGTTGAATCATGTTTTGTCTCTGTTGAAAAAGACAAATGGATTTGGCACAAAAGGACAGGTCATGTAAGTATGAAAACTATTTCAAAACTTTCTAAACTTGATCTAGTAAGTGGATTGCCTAAGATAAATTTAGACTTAGATAAAATATGTGAATCATGCACAAGAGGAAAACAAGTGAAAAGTAGTTTTAAACCAAATGAATATATTTCAACAAAAAGACCTCTTGAACTATTTCACATAGATTTATTTGGACCTGTCAAAACTACAAGTCTTGGTGGGAAAAATTATGGTTTTGTCATTGTAGATGATTTTTCAAGGTTCACTTGGGTACTCTTTTTAAAACATAAAGATGAATCTTTTGATGCGTTTAAAACCTTCTGTTTAAGGGTTCAAAATGAAAAAGATACCACTATTATATCTGTAAGAAGTGATCATGGGGGAGAATTTGAAAACACTCTCTTTGAATCATTTTTTAATGATAATGGTATCTCTCATAATTTTTCTTGTTCAAGAACTCCGCAGCAAAATGGAGTTGTTGAAAGGAAAAATAGAACCTTGCAAGAAATGGCAAGAACAATGATTAATGAATCATATGTTGAAAAATATTTTTGGGCTGAAACCGTCAATACTGCTTGCTATATCTTGAACAGAGTTACCATAAGAAAAGTTTTGAATAAAACACCCTATGAACTTTGGAAAGATAGAAAGCCAAATATTTCCTACTTTCATATTTTTGGTTGTTATTGCTAAATACATCAAAGACAACTTGGGTAAGTTTGATTCAAAATCAGATAAAGGAATATTTTTGGGTTATTCTCTAACATCTAAAGCATATAGAGTTTATAACTTGAGAACACAAACTTTGGAAGAAAGCATGCATGTCAAGTTTGATGAATATGAAGATCAACCAAGTGTAACAATCAATAATGAAGAAGAAGAGGAAAAAGAAAAAGAAAAAGAGACGGAGGAAAATAATCAAAATCTTGATACTCAACAAGAATCTCCTTCAACCGTCCCTAAAGCTTGGAAAATTGTCAATCATCATCCTCAAGATCAAATTATTGGAAATGCTCAAGATGGAATAAGAACTAGGAGATCTCTTCAAAATATTGAAAATAATTTTGCAATGATCTCTCAAATTGAGCCAAGAACAATAAATGAAGCAATTATTGATGAATCATGGATTGATGCTATGAAAGAAGAACTTCTTCAATTTGAGAAAAATGAAGTATGGAATCTAGTTCCAAATCCAAAAGATCACTCAATCATTGGAACTAGATGGGTGTTTAGAAACAAACTTGATGAGAATGGCAAAGTGGTGAGAAATAAAGCAAGGCTAGTAGCTCAAGGTTATAATCAACAAGAAGGTATTGATTATGATGAAACATTTGCTCCGGTAGCAAGGTTAGAAGCTATTAGAATTTTACTTGCATAAGCATCACATAAATGTTTCAAACTTTTTCAAATGGACGTAAAAAGTGCTTTTTTAAATGGTTTTCTAAATGAGGAAGTATATGTACATCAACCTCTAGGTTTTATTGATGAACATAAACCTAATCATGTTTACAAACTTACCAAAGCTCTATATGGACTAAAACAAGCCCCAAGAGCATGGTATGAAAGACTAAGCAATTTTTTACTTGAAAATGGTTTTTCTAGAGGAAAAATTGATACTACACTTTTTAGAAAAGAAAACAAAAATGATCTATTAATTGTACAAGTTTATGTTGATGATATTATTTTTGGTGCAACTAACGAAAAAATGTGTGAAGATTTTTCCAATCTTATGCAAAGTGAATTTGAGATGAGCATGATGGGAGAACTTGGTTTTTTCCTTGGCTTGCAAATCAAGCAACAAGAAAATGGTATTTTTATTAGCCAAGAAAAATACGTCAAAGATCTTCTCAAAAAATATAAGATGAATGAAGCAAAAATCATGTCAACACCAATGCATCCATCAACAAACTTAGACAAAGATGAAAAAGGAAAGGATGTGTTAGAAAAGGAATATAGAGGAATGATAGGATCACTTCTCTATTTAACTGCAAGTAGACCAGACATCGTATTTTCAGTAGGTCTCTGTGCACGATTTCAAACATCACCAAAGGAATCTCATCTAACCGCAGTCAAAAGAATTTTTAGATATTTGGTGGGCACACCAGATGTTGGTTTATGGTATGAAAAAGGATCACATTTTGAATTAAAAGCTTACTGCGATGCTGACTATGCCGGTGACAAACTTGAAAGAAAAAGCACAAGTGGTGCATGTCAATTTCTTGGTGAAGCTCTCGTAAGTTGGTGCTGTAGAAAACAAAACACTATTGCACTCTCAACAACTGAAGCAGAATATGTATCTGCCGCAAATTGTTGTTCTCAAGTGATATGGATCAAAAACCAACTTGAAGATTTTTCATTAAGGTACACATGCATTAAAATTCTTTGTGATAATACTAGTGCTATTAATTTATCAAAAATCCCCATTCAACATTCAAGATCTAAGCATATTGAAATTAAGCATCATTTTATTCGCGATCATGTTAATAAAAAGGACGTTGAATTAGTTTTTGTTGACACTGAAAATCAATTAGCAGATATTTTTACAAAACCTTTGGTTGAAGATAGATTTAATTTTATCAAGGAAAATATGAAAATTGTGAAAAATCCTTTTTAAATAATGACAAAGTATGGTCATGGCTTTTCAACTAGATGTCTTGGGCATGGGTTATTTTTGGTTAGTACAAAGACACCTCTCTCTCCCTCGTTTACAGCTTGCAATTATAGCTTCTTGATAAACTCAAGTACTAATTAGCACTATTCACCCTATTCCTACTCTACAACCTCCAAACCGCTCCACTCCTTTTTTCTTTCTTTATAACTTCCCTTCCTCTTCATCTAAACTCATCAACTTCCTCTCTTCAAATCTGAAACCCTTCCTTTCTCTCAACAATGCCTCGTCTAAAAATGGCAGCACGCAAAAATGCTTACCCACCATCACCTTCCTCCTCTGATACCGCTGTTTCACGTTCACCATCACCGTCTCCAATCAATCACCCTGAAACCGAGTCATATGAATCGGATCCTGACTCCCTTGATGTTCTGCTTGAACAAGATCCATGCTTTGAAACTCAATCTCAACCTAAAACCTCTTCTAAACCCATGCAACAACCCTCTGAGACTAATCCTTCAAAATCCAACATCTCCAAAACTGATGGATTTGTCACTCCAGTGGAAACTTTTGCCGTTCCAAGTGTCGCTGATACTTCACCCGTTTTGGTTCGAACCAAGAAGTCTCAATCAGGAGCAAAATCCATTGATTCCTCTCAACTCAGGCGTTCACAGAGAGTGCTTTCTGGCGTTGGTTCAAAAAGAAAAATCATACCAGATGAAACTGTCTACACCATTTCAGATTCTGAATCCGAATCTGATTCTGAATGTTTCACCCTTCCTTCTGATAGTGATGATGATGAACCCATTTCAAACCTCATGAAAAACAAACCTCCTCCTCCCACAAAGGCTGAAACACCAAAACCCCCCACTTCTCCTACAACAAAATCCGCTCCTGCTAAAATCTCTGTGAAACACTGTGCATCCAAACCAACAATGTTCAAGGGAAAAGAAAAGGTCACTGAACCTGTTTCCAAACCCAAAACCATGTTCAATTCATTCCTCTGGTCCACCCTGATTCAAAAGAAAATTTTGAAAAATTCTGGAAGATCAAACCTGTTGCTGGCAGTAAGTACTTTGAGTTTGATGGATTGAATAAGGGAGGAATTGATCTGTTTAAGTATACTGAACCCTTTGGTTGGACTCATTTTTTCAAAATCAGAGAAACCATGTTTCCACTCCTCGTACAAGCCTTTTACTTTAATGCAACTGTGGATGCTGACAAGAATTTGATCGTTTCAAAACTCAAAGGAACTGAGATTCAACTAACCCCTGAAGTGATTGCTAAAGTGCTGAAGCTTCCACAAGAAGGTGTAATGGTCTATGGAAGCAACTGGTACTCTGCATTGGGCATAAACAAAGATAGGCTTATTATGGAAATGTTTAATGAGCAAGGAGCAATGCTGGAGAGACCTCCTTCCTCAATGCTGCAGAAAGAGTACAAAATCCTTCACAACATGTGTCAACACGCCATTTTTCCTAGAACTGGAAGCAAGGATAAGGTAACAGATGTAGATTTGCTTATGATTTATCATCTGTCTAAGGGAATTAAGATTAATCTCCCTTATGTGATCATACAACACATGATTCATGCTGCAAAATCTGGTGGCAAGAAAATCCCTCTGCCCTATGGAATGATTCTCACAAAAATCTTTAGCTTATTTGGTGTTGATTTCTCAAACCAAGTTGTTGATAGCACAAGTCACCCCTTCAATTTCAAAAACATTCACCATATGAAACCTGAAGATGTCTCAAACACAAAAAACCCTGTTCCTGAAGCTGGCTCCAAAAGGAAAAGAGATGATGAAAAAATTGAAAATGTTGGTCTGGGAGATCAACCGGAGATCAATACCATCCTCTTTTGCAGCACTATCCCATCAATACCATCCTCTTTTGCAACACTTGATTCCTTTTGTTCCTTTGGAAAGACTGCTACTGCTGGTACCTCTAAAAAGAAGAATCCTTTGATTGAAGAATTTGTGAATTTTTATGCTCCCCGTCCTGCCAAAAAATCCAAACTTGAGAAGAAAATGTCAAGAACTAGAAAGGACTTGGCAAAGCTGTTTGCTGGGCAGCAGATTCAAAACAATCTGCTCATGTACTTGGTTCTGGAATCTCAGATTATGAGAGATTGGTTTATTAATGATGTGTGTCCTCAGCTGAATCTGACTCCACCACCACCAAATCCTGTTCCTGACACTGCACCAATTCCACAACAAAGCAACTCTACCTCAAGTGATGATTCAAGCCCTGCTGTTCCTGGCTCTGTCCCACCTGTTCCACCCACTGCTCCTGCACCTGGCCCTCAGTGATCTTATTGCTCCTTCCTTTTTGATGAAAACAAAGGGGGAGAATATTAGCTAAGTAAATAAGGGGGAGATGAAGTCTGTCTTTGTAGTATCTAACTATTAACCTTTATTGTTGAACTCAAATGCTTTAACTATCTTGTTTAGAAGATAAGATATTTTGGGAAGTTACTTTTTGCTACTATGGAACTTCTCTTAGCATATGTTTAATTTCTAAACTAGGACTACTTATTTGAATCCTTTTTCATTAATCTGTACTATGAACTGCTTTGAACACTCTTGTATGAGTTTGAATGATTAATGAAGTATGTTTGGATTCAATTTGCATTTCTCTGTTTTGATAAATTTTTGTCAAACTTTTATATGATCTTTAAATGCTTGAATTGAGGGGGAGTTTGAAAAATTAAACATTGAAATTCTGCACTGCATTAGTTAAATCAGAATCATAACTTAAAATAAATTTAAAGAGTTTGTTATCATCAAAAAGGGGGAGATTGTTGAGGCAAAAATCCTTATTTGATGTTTTAAAGATAAAAAACATTTAAATGTATTTTAAATGTATAATTCTGATCATTTTGTGATCTAACAAGTGCTCTTGAGTGCCACTATTAAGATAGGATTAAATTGAGCTTTTTATCAATTTATACTCATGAACTAAAAGCTTCAGCAGTCACTCTGAGAATGATCTCCAGTCTGCATACTGGTTTTTGTCAAGAACGTTCATCACGTGCAAATATATTTATTGACTTTTGGCAATTGAATATGAAGAAACAAATAAGCACTTTATGAAGAATATTATCTGTTTGTACTAAGTCATTTAAGGCAAGGAACTTTCAAGTAATAAATTTATTCCTTCCAAATTGGATATGTTTGAGGAATATATTTATATATGGTTAAAGAACAAGGAATTATGTCTCAAGGCAAATGGTCTTTTAATTCTCTACAAAGACAAATAAAAAAGAAACATGGACCAATGAGAAATCAACAACATGCCTTACATTAATAGTTGTCATGTATTTTATGGTGAATATTTAATACAACTATGACCCATTGGCCTTATCCTCATTTTATGGACAAGTACATTTGCAAGTACATGATGAACAAGAGCCAACTATTAACAGCCAACTACTGATGGGTCCCACTATGTCCTTGTCCCTTTGGACAATCTTGTTGCACAAGTCAAGAACAGCAAGTGACAGCTCACTCATACGCTCCTCCTTCCAATTGTCTTCAGAGAACGATCTCAGAATGTTCTGATCAGGAGCCTCATTTTTTATGAGCTATTTTAATCCAATGGCTGTGATCTGTCCAACGTTCATACTTCTTCTACAAGCTTCATGACAGATTTATTTCCTATAAATAGGACATCATATGCAACATGAAGAGCAAGAGTTTCAATACACAATCAAGCACACTTGTTTTTATCATACAAGCAAATCATAAGCTCTTCTTTAAAGCTCTCCATCACTCCAAACATTCTCAAATTAATTCTGGATCTGAATTAATCTTAGAGTGATTTTAGAGACATCTCTTTCATAAGCTTTCAACTTAGTTGATTTTATAAAGCTTAGATTTACAACAAACATCTCCTTTTAAGAAAACTGTTCTCAAGTCAAGTAGTCAATCTTGATTGAGTGTTTTGCCTTTGATATAAGGTAGTTGTTAAGCGTGTAAGGCTTAAGGAATTTTGATTTTGGTTTAGATCAAAAGAAGTTGTGTAAATTAGAGATCAATAGTATCTCAAAAAGGACATAGTGAAGAAATTGGACTAGCCCAAACATTAAGGGTGAACCAGTATAAAATTGTTTGTGTGTGCTCTTCTTATCCTTCTCTTGATTTTATTAATCACTACACACACAACACAAATTATTATTTTCTTTATTAAGTTTCGTTTTACTTGATAATTATACTTAAGCATTCTTTTATTTGAAAGACTAACCTTATTAATTTTTATAAGTTAATTTTTAAAGGTTCACAATTCAATCCCCCCCTTTCTTGTGAAAAACTTTGTTACTTCATCTTTTAGCAACAATACCTGATCTAGCCTTCTTTATATGTCTCATAGTTAGATACATGGAGAAACCCACTGAATTACACATGACAACAACAAAAAGAATTTTGAGATACTTGCAAGGGACTACAGGTCTTGGAGTGTTGTACAAGAAAGGAACTCAACTCAAACTACAAGGTTGGACAGACTCTGACTATGCAGGTGACACTGATGATAGGAAGAGTACCTCTGAGTATGTGTTCAATATAGGTTTTGGTGTCATCTCTTGGTCCTCCAAAAAACAACCTACAGTGACCTTGTCCACCACTGAAGCTGAATTTGTGGCTGCTGCTTCCAGTGCTTGTCAAGGTGTGTGGTTGAGAAAGATATGCAAACAAGTAGGTGAAACTCAAAGCAAATCCACTATTATCTATTGTGATAACAGTTCTTCCATCAAGTTATCAAAAAATCCTGTTAGGAATGTGTGACATTGATACTATAGGTTGATTTGTTGTGTATAATGCCTTGTGTTCCTTTTCTGTTTGTGTTTTGTAGAATCTCTTTCATAATCTATAGTTATTGAAAACTGAGATTAAGGGGAGTATTTGTTGGGTTTTAGCTCACATAGTGGATTGCTTAGCAAAGAATTAATGGCTTAGCGAGCAAGGAACACAAAAACAGCTTATAGCTTATCAACTTTAGCTTATCAGTGTAATAGCTTATCTATCATATAGTGATCTTATCACTTGCATTGTACAAAGCCTATATAAGGCAATACTTGAGTAATCAATAAACTACAGGATTACATTGAATCCTAACATAGCTCACGACTAAGCTCAAACGACTCGTTTTATTGTTAGTCCACAAATTTATAATTATTGTCCACCTTGTATTGAACCTACTATTTTAAATGAAATGAATTGGTTTGATTGTATAAAAAAAAAAGTTTTACGAGAAATAGCACAATAGTTTCACTTATATTTTAACAATATTTCATAACAATTGTTTTAAATATTTTTTATAAATAAATTTTCACCTTAATATAATGGCAAACTTAAATATCGAATAAAAGTCAATAGACATGTGCATTCGCACTGCCTTTAAACTAGTTCTAGATCAGAAAGGAATCAAACTTATCACTGAATCACATGGATACTGATTAGCCAAAAAATGGACCTTTGGAAATTTGGTAGGGTAAACAAATGAGTGCATGCAGTAAAATATTTACATCAAGTCAAACATTAGAAAGTGTTAAACAAGGTCATGGTATTTTTAACACGCAAAACAAAATGCTAAAACATCATCATGGTGCTATCCTTTTTGGGTCACGAGGAAACAACGATGTTTTACGGATGTTATCCAGACCACAGAAGAGCATCACGACACGCTCCAAGCCTGCTCCAAAGCCACCATGTGGTGTTGTACCATAACTGCAAATGATCGATCAATTATAAAAATCATTATAACAAGAGCTCAGTAAAGGTGGCAGCCTGAACACCCTTGAACGTAAAAAACAAGCCAGACAAGAGGAAGAGATGAATATAATACCTAAAAGAATCAATGTAAGAAGAGAGTGTATTTTGTTCAATGCCGGAGCATTCAGACGTTCCTTTAAATGTTCAGGCTTATAGATACGCTGACCTCCTGAAATTATTTCCTCACCTACAAAACAAATATTTACATACATGTTAAAATCAAACAACCACCGCCGAAAGCTTAAACAAAAGCATTGCATTGCATGAGAAAATATCTTAAACTTTCTACTTACCACGAATGAAGACATCAAAAGATGCAAAGTATGCGGGATTGTCAGAGCAAGGCATGGTATAAAATGGCCTTACGGCTGAAGGGTACCGGTGAAGGATGTAGAACTTCGTGCCATACCTATAAATAGAATTACAAACCAAAAACAATTTTAAATAATAGCATATAACAACAACAAAGACAATTTGTCAAAAATACAAAGACTATCTTACAAATGATTTTAGAAAGGGAATTACTTTTTTAAAACTAGTTCGCCTAATTTCCTTTCTGCTTCAGTATTCAAGTCACTAAAATCTTCTATCACTATTTCAACTTCCTGCAAAGCAAAATCATTACTAGCTGCATGACAAGATAACCTTAAATTTCTACCATCCTATCAATCATAAATTCAGTAGGTTTAGTCATTTTCTGAGTCTTGATGTAAATGTCTCGGCAGTGCAATGAAATCCCAGAACTAACCATAAGATGAAAAGTGGCAAGGAATACCTCAAAACATCATCTCTCAGTCACACCTTAGAACAAAACATACGGAACCTAAACAAGTGTCGCCAATTTGCTCACCGATCAAATTAGGGAAAAAGTGAAAAACGGTCTCAAAAATTATAATTAGGAACAGAGTATGTATTACAGCCAAACTTCATGTGCCAAGATTCAAGCTACCCATCTATTGACACACACATGATTGTATGGATTGATTATTGGGTGTGACTTTTGGACCTAAGTCTGATTCAGTTAGATATCCTTGCTCATAACTAATCTGTCATTTATTGTTCGCCATACTTTTAAGTTGGCATGTGTATGCTTATTTCAGTGATTTTCCCGGTTAATGGCCAATGGTGCATTCTAACACCAGCTATCGTTAAGAGATCCTTATATTAAATGTTTATCCTTAGCTTGAATTAAGATGAAAAAACTCCTCCGTAGTTCCAATCATTTAGTTGAAATTTTTGAAAAATGGATATTTTTGCTTTCCTGTGTTGCCCAAACTGCCGTCGTCATCAATGAAATGACTCAATAACATCTCATTTGTCACCAATCTGTCGCTGACTTTAGTTCTAGTATCCTACCTATCTATCTATCTTAATTTCATTTTCATCAATTCACATTATATCTTACCTTTTAATGATGTTTTAAATAATATAGTTTTAACAATTTGACTAATACATAATTTTAAAACTGACTACATGATAATCTATTAAATAAAAATATGCACAGGATACTCCCTATCAATGCTTAAACATCCATCTACCCTATACACAAACAAGCATAAAAGACATCAAAGATTCAAATACCACCATCATCAACCTATCACACTTGTTTGTTTATCTACAGCTTGCAAGTTAATTAGTTAATAAATATATTTAACCTCTTACCTTGAGCATCTGAATACCTTCTTCATACGTAAGCCGTGGTGTTTTTCGCAGATACTGCACATGCAGAGAACTATAATCAGATCACAAAATATAAAATGCATTCATTGCATATAATATTAGTATATTACACTTAGACAACAAAAGCATTATCTACTCATTACATTACATATCAATTGAACAATTTGAAACTGATAATGAAATAAATAACAAATCCTATTGGATAAGACAAGTTGGATGATACAAAATACACACCTTTAAAGGTTCAAACGGATACTGTTTTTACACAACTTCAAGATCCTTCTTACAATTTGCGTTCAAACTGTCAAATATAGCGACAAACAATTTGTCAACTACATCCATAATCTGCAAAAACACTCAAATCATTAGTATAATATCAGTTTTGTCCCTCAGCAATTTCAAATGCAAAAACCCAAAATTTCCAATCTGCCAAATGTACCTCAAAATAATGCGTCATAATCTGCATTTCAACATCAAGACCAGTAAACTCGCACAAATGCCTGTGAGTAAAGGAATCTTCTGCTCTGAACATAGGACCAATTTCAAAAACACGTTCAAAGCCACTAGATATTGCCATTTGCTTGTGAAGCTGAGGTGACTGAGCCAGGCATGCAGGTTGTCCTTTGTAGTCTAGTCTAAAGACATCAGCTCCACCCTCACTAGATCCAGCAATCAACTTTGGAGTGTGGATTTGTTACGTACCAAAAATGGAAGAAGCAATATAACAGTAAAAGAAAGATAATAATTAAAGAGAGCTTTATTGATGATTGAAAGATGAAGACAAATACAGCTAAGGAATAAATCTAATCCTGAATCCTGACTCGGAGCAGAGCTTCGTTTAGGAAGTGTACAACTTTCTAACCATTCTATCCTTACACTGAATCCAAGGTTGTTCCTATTCTCCTACCCACCTCCTTATATCTAGGAAATGAATGCACGTGGCTTGCTCTCTCTCTCTACAACGTCACCAATCATAACCACCTTAGCCACTATTTCCTTTCTTGCCCCTTCTAGAATAAACTAGGAATTGCTTAGGCTTATTGGTCACATGGTGAATTAATTGCTCATGTGGCAGTGTAGTAACACTAGGAGTCCTATCAATGCCCTCTTCTTCCACTATAACCTTGTCCTCAAGGTTGAATTTGGGAAATTGACTCTTCATCATGATCACCTCTTCCCATGTGGCTTCTTCAGCTGTTTTCCCTTTCTACTGAATCAACACCTGTTTCACTTCTTCTCCCTGTTGTCTGATCTTTCTAGTAGCTAAAACAGCTTCTGGTTCATATTGCTCTGCTTGGTCATCACTCAGCAATTCAGGTAAATCCTCCTCATCATGGTATTCTCCTACTGCCTTCTTCAACAAGGATACATGGAAAACAGGATGAACTCGAGACCCAATTGGTAATTTCAACTTGTAAGCAACAGCTCCAATTTTTTCAATAATTGGATAAGGTCCATAGTATCTAGCTGACAACTTAGCATTGATCCTTGTCACTATAGATTTCTGTTTATGTGCTCTGAGTTTAACAAACACCCACTCTCCTACCATAAAACTCCTATCTGTCCTCTTTTTATCTACTTGAGATTTCATTTTTTCCTGTGCCCTTAGCAGCTGGCCTTTCAATTGTCTCAAAGCCTCATCTCTATCAAGCAAATCTTTCTGCATTGCTTCCACTCTTGTTTCTCCTTGTAGCCACTTGGTTATTAATGGGGGAGGTCTCCCATAAACAATCTCAAAAGGAGTTCTGCCTGTAGATGCATGAAAATTGGTATTAAACCAATATTCCGCCCAATGCACCCAGTTAACCCATGTTCTAGGCTGATCTGATATGAAACACCTCAGGTATGTTTCCAAACACCTGTTTACCACCTCTGTCTGGCCATCAGATTCAGGGTGATAAGTTGTAGACATCTTCAACTGTGTGCCCTGCATTCTAAACAACTCTTTCCAAAAACTACTGATGAATATTGGATCCCTGTCACTCACAATAGTTAATGGTACCCCATGCAATCTCACTATCTCCCTGCAAAAGATCTCAGCAACATTCCTAGCAGTGTACGGGTGTTTGAGAGGGATAAAGTGTGAATATTTGGATAATCTGTCTACTACAACCAAAATAGCTTCAAAACCTCTTGACTTAGGCAATCCGGTGACAAAGTCCATAGATATATCTTCCCATATTTGTTCAGGGATGGGAAGAGGTTGTAACAATCCTCCTGGTGAAGATGCTAGATATTTTTGTCTTTGGCAAATGTCACAATTCCTAACAAACTCCTGTATAGTTCATTTCATGCCCAACCAATACAAATTAGCTGCCAACCTTCTGTACGTTTTGTAAAAACCTGAGTGGCCACCTTGTGGAGTCTCATGGAATTCCTTTAGTAGTGTAGGAATTAGTTGTGACTTACTGGATATCACCAACCTTCCATCATAAAGCAATACACCTTGTTTGAATGCATATCCTGTCTTAGCACCAGGATCTAATTGCAATTGCTTAATAATGTCTTGCAACTTCTCATCTTTATCTACTTCTTGCCTTATTTGTTGCTCTTGATCCCACAACACAACAGATGTGACCTGTTGAAATTCTGCACCCTCATACATCCTTGATAAAGCATCAGCACCTTTGTTTAGTTTTCCTTGCTTATAAACAATGTCAAAATCATACCCAAGCAGTTTGGCAGCCCAGTTCTGCTGTTCTACTGTCACTATTCTCTGCTGCATCAATTGCTTTAGACTCTTTTGATCAGTAGAAACTATGAATTTCCTTCCCAATAAGTATGGTCTCCAATGTTGTATGGCTAGTACCACAGCCATCAATTCCTTCTCATAAGCGGACTTAGTCAAATTTCTCACACCTAGAGCCTTGTTGAAATATGCAATGGGTTTCTTGTCTTGCATCAATATTGCTCCTATGCCACCACCAGAAGCATCACACTCAATCATAAAAGTTTTGGAAAAATCAGGTAAAGACAACACTGGAGCTGTAGTCAGCTTCAACTTCAATTCTTCAAAAGCTTTTTGTGCTTTCACACCCCATTTAAACCCATCTTTCTTAGTCAGCTCAGTTAAGGGTCTGGCTATCTTGCCATAATCCCTTATAAATTTTCTGTAGTAACCAGTTAGCCCTAGGAAACCCCTCACTCCCTTCACATGCTTGAGAATTGGCCATTTCATCACACTTTCTATTTTATTTGGGTCCACCGCCACTCCTCTTCTAGTAATTAGGTGACCCAAATACTCCACAGTCCTCTGACCAAAGGTGCATTTTTTTTATTAGCAACTAAATTGTGTTGAACTAATAATTGCTGAACTGCTTCTAAATGCTTCATGTGAGATTCCCATCCCTTACTATATATCAAAATATCATCAAAAAATACCAAAACACACTTTCTCAATAAGTGCCTGAAAACATCATTCATTAAACTTTGAAATGTGGAGGGAGCATTCATGAGCCCAAAAGGCATCACAAGAAACTCATAATGTCCCTCATGCGTGCGAAACGCTGTCTTCCCTATATCTTCTTCACTAACTCTGACTTGATGGTACCCAGATTTAAGGTCTAATTTTGAAAAAAAATCAGCCCCATGCAACTCATCAAGCAATTCTTCAATCACAGGAATGGGAAACTTGTCAGGGATATTTACCTTATTGAGTGCACGATAGTCTATGCACATGCGCCAGGAATTGTCTTTTTTCTTCACCAAAATTACAGGGCTAGAGAATGAGCTAGTACTGTGTCTGATTACTTCTGCTTTCAATAACTCCTGTACTTGCTTTTCAATTTCATTCTTATGGTGATAGGGATATCTATAAGGTCTTACATTAACTGCTCCATGATTCGCAACAAGGTTGATGGCATGCTCTTTGTTTCTCTTAGGAGGTAACCTAGATGGTTCTTGAAATACTGAACTGTATTGCTGTAACATCTCTTCCAACTTCTTCTGTTGAAGTATGGATAGCTCTGACTGGCCCTCTTCCTTCTTCTTCTCCATTCCCCATAACTCCATTGGTTCCCTAAGCTTTGGTTTGCTTAGAATACACTGTAAAGCTACCAGTTCCTTTTCACCCCCATCTATCCCTTGCAAAGTAATCCACTTCTTATCATTCCAAAAGCTCATGGTTTGATGTTGCCAGTTGACAATCATATCACCAAGTGTTTTCAACCATTCCATTCCCAACACAACATCTATTCCTCCTAGTTCAAACAAATGCAAATTTGGCTTAAGTTTGAACTCACCAATACTCATCTCCAACCCTTCCATTGCACTCTGGGATTGAACGCGAAACCCATCTCCTAACTTGATATTCATTTTAGGAGTTTCCACCACATTCCATCCCATCATTTGCACCAGCTTCTGTGAGACAAAATTATGCGAAGCTCCACTATCAACCAGGATCAGAACAGGGACTCCACCAATCAGACCTTGGAACTTAACAGTTTTGTGATTCTCAAAAGCCAATTGACTCAGATTCAGAACGCATAATTCGCCCTTGTCATCTTCGTCAGATTCGTCCATCTCTACTGCCAACACCTTCGCTTCGACCTCGTCCTCATCGTCTTCATCAAAGACTAAGACCTTGAGCTGCTTCTCAGGGCACTGATGCATCGGGTGAAACGGTCCCTTGCATTTGAAACACAACCCTTTTTGCTTTCGTTCCATCAATTCTTGGTAAGAAAGTCGCGTGAAACCACGGTCACGTGAACCCCCAGCTTTCTTCTCTGATTGGGCCGTTCTCTCTCCTTTAGGCCCATTATGATTACCCTTTGCACCCCCATCAGCTTCTCCTTCACGCCCCCTTACCATCACCCAATCAGATCCATTTTTATTTGACCCATACGAATTGGGCCGGAATGACCCATTGTTCGGTTTAGATCCACGATACAAATTAGATCCGCTTCCTCTCGTCTCCTTTTCCACCGACCTAGTAACATGAAGCAGCTTCGTTCTACTCATCTCCCCCATTGCTGCTAAACTCCTCACCTTTCCTCGAATTTCTGATTTGAGACCATGTAAGAAATAACCCATAAATTGCTTCTCTAGGAGTCTGGGTATTTGAGCGATTAAGTACTCAACCTTGGTGATATACTCATCCACTGTCCCTTCTTGCTTCAATTTAGTTAACTGCTCGTAAACGTCACCTTCACCCTGTCCTCCATACCTCCCTAACAGTGATTCCTTCAACATATCCCATGTCAGTTCTTCGTCTTCGCCCAACAACGAATTGAAGAAATGGATTGTTGGTCCCTCCATACAAATCTAAGCTAATTTCACCTTCACCTTCGGAGAAGTTCCCTGTACTTGAAAGTAGATCTCAGCGCGCGAAATCCACCCCGCCGGATCTTCACCGTTGAACAAGGGCAACTCCACCTTCCTCACAGCATGACGAAACTCTGCGGTTGCATCACCACTCGTTCCGCTTCCACCCTCTGTCTCTGACATGTCTGGAAACACCATAATCACCTGTTTGCCGAGGTGTTTCTCCAGCATCGCGACTAAGTTCGCCTGACCCTCACGCATTGTGGCTTGCATATCAACCAACGTGGAACGAACTGCAACCATGCTACTTTCCAAAGCTTCAACTCTTGCATCCATTCTTGTAAAAGCAGTAAGTGTGACTTTTCTATTAGGCAAATTATTCCGGTAAGTGTGCATCCATTCTTGCATCCATTCTTGTAAAAGCAGTAAGTGTGCATCCATTCGTTAATCCGGTAGGTCGGACCAAATTATTACGTACCAAAAATGGAAGAAGCAATATAACATTAAAAGAAAGATAATAATGAAAGAGAGCTTTATTGATGATTGAAAGATGAAGACAAATACAGGTAAGGAATAAATCTAATCCTGAATCCTGACTCAGAGCAGAGCTCCGTTTAGGAAGTGTACAACTTCCTAACCATTCTATCCTTACACTGAATCCAAGGTCAATCCTATTCTCCTACCCACCTCCTTATATCTAGGAAATGAATGCACGTGGCTTGCTCTCTCTCTTTGCAACGTCACCAATCATAACCACCTTAGCCACTATTTCCTTTCTTGCCCCTTCTAGAATAAACTAGGAATTGCTTAGGCTTATTGGTCACATGGTGAATTAATTGCTCATGTGGCAGTGTAGTAACACTAGGAGTCCTATCAGGATTTCAATAAATCTTTCAGCTAATAAGAATTGTCTGAACGCCTGTTCAACACCGCAAAATGAATTCCTTAAGTTAGTTTCTCGGTAGGCACATTAATTCTAACAAACTTCCAGTAACATCTATGATTCAAAATAAAAGATAAACAGAAGACTTTCTCAGAATAACATCAGAGATAATAGGCTTTACATTTGAAACTTCAGACTTAATGTGGAAAATTGCTTGATTAGCTGGTGTTCGCAGGTCAAGTACTCTAAAGTTCAATCGTGTATCCTGATTCACACGAACAAGTTGTTCACCAGCCTGCACAAATTAAAAATCCCCATTAACATTCATATAGTAATATATAAAGGGGGACAAATTTCACAAACAATATTAAACAAACACAAATCGTTAATTAGTAAGATTTCAAATTATGATACGCAATATTAACACTCTCATCGGGATTGTAGTTTTTGTTGATCAGTACCTTTTCAATTTCAACTTCACTTCGAGCAGCATCCTCAATATTAATCGGAAGAGGAGCAACAACCTTATTTACACAATACAATTTCCTCACTTGAATTTCAACCTATAGATAACAACATGACACCATCAGAATCATAATCACAATCAAAATCCTAAACAATCGCACTTCACAAAACCCACCTGTTGCGTGCAACCTTTAATAGGATCGGGCGGAATAGACACCACACCTTCAACCTCAACATTAGACTCACGGGCGAGCGTGGCAGCAAATTTCACCATTTGCGGACTGACTAAATCAGGCTGTGCCTGAACCAAGCACTGTACAGTGAAACAATTAGACCTGATGACTAAGAATGCCCTCTTCTTCGAAACTGGTCTAATAGTTTGTGCCCATCCGCGGATTCTGACCAATTTGTCCGCCAATGAAGCGTTGAGAGCCTCGACTCGGGTCCAATCATTGACATTGACAACGTGCTTCGATTGGAGGTCAATGAGTGGTATTTCACCGTAATTGACAGCGAGAGGATCATCTTCTTCGACAGAGAGTTTTGATACTGCGGCGGACGCAGCAACAAGTTGTTGTTTTTGGCGAAGTTTCTCCAGCTTCGCAGCTTCCTTCTTGGCCGTCTCAGCCGTCGGATTATGTTCAGCAACAACAGACTTAGCTTCCTTTTCCTTGACGACTTCAAGAAGAGAAGAGAAAATATTAGTTTCGGTGGAATCTTTTTGGAAGAAGTGGCTTTCCTTAGCGATGAAGGAGAAAACGTTTTGGAGAAAAGTGGATGGATTTGATGGATTGAAGATGGAAGTGAATGGAATGGATGTTGAGGGTTTTGGTTCAGAAATTGCCATTGTTGAAAGAGTTAGAGCAGAAGAAGAGGCAAAATATTTTTTTCTAACAGTGATATTCATATATTTATAGGGTTTGGAAAATGTTTCAGAAATGTTTTCCTTATCAATTTTAATAAGGAAAATGTTAACATGTGCCCCAAGGGCACATGTTAGTGAGATAAATAAAGAAACTTTTGTATCAGTATCCGTGTATTAGTGTAATTTTTAAATTTTTCATGTTTTCAATGCACAAAATTTAAGAGAATATTTCTACTTTTAGATTCTTAACATAGGACACATGTTAACATGACCCTTTTAATAATATTTCAAATATTTTACACTCAAATATATTTTTATTTTTGGTATATATTCAAATATAATTTACATCTAAGGCTAAGAAAGATAATTTACATCTAACAACTTTTTAAAAAAGAATCAAAAAACATCATGCCAACAATAAAAAATTAGTCTAGTAACAATATGTTAAAAATAAGTATTATTACAACTAAAATATCCAATTTGTCCTCATCAATATTAATAATATTACAAATTTAGTCTCTACTGGTAAACCAACCATGTATTTTTGAACGATTTTTTCGCAAGTATGTTTAGATCTTCGTAAAAAAATTTCTCAAATAAAAACGAGCTCAAAGTTTGATTTATAAGTCATGATTTTTGGTTACTTTTATCTCGAACTTTTACAATTTAAAAAATTTATATTTAATTTTTATCATCTTAAAAGTATTTAAATTTTAATAAATAAATTTTATATGGTATTTTAAACATGTCTATAAAAAATAATTCAAAATTTAAGAGTGTAATTATAATTAAATAAATTTAATTTTAGCAAAAAATAAAATTATTTGCAAAAAACAAATTATAGAAACTAAAAATTTAATAAAAATTAATTAAGAAATATGAATTTAATTTATTTTTTGATGCGTTGTGAATTTTTTTGATACATATATTTTAAAGAAATTAAAAATATATTTAACCCTAAAATTATATTTAAAATTTAGATAATCTCATTAAATAAATAGGCGAGATTTATGTAAAAATAATAAAATAAAAGGAGTACAATAAAATTTTAGGATACGGAATCCCGGTCCAGATTTCAACCTTCTCGGGACCCCACAGACCAATAATCTCCCGCAACCTGTCAGTCAGTAATCTTTCTTTTTGAAATTAACACCGCTCGTTCAACTTTCAAAATAATAAAATCACTCACTAAAATCGCGTGCGTGCTACATTTGAAATCAAAAAGCAAAGAAAAAGTTGAAAATGGCGAGTGGAGGTTACGGCGATGCAAACCAGAAGATAGACTACGTTTTCAAAGTAGTTCTAATCGGTGATTCCGCCGTCGGTAAATCTCAGATTCTAGCTCGTTTTGCTAGAAACGATTTCAGTTTGGACTCTAAAGCTACCATTGGTGTTGAGTTTCAAACTCGCACTTTGGTCATTCAACATAAGAGTGTTAAAGCTCAGATCTGGGACACTGCTGGCCAAGAACGGTTTGTGCATCAATCAATCAATATTATATTACTGTGTAGATAGATCTTATTTCTTTCTTTCATTTTCACTGTTCATTATGTGCTTCCTTTGATGTTAGTTACTTATTTGTGCATTTTAATTGAATTAGTTTGACTAATGTTGACATTAGGTTAGACTTAGAACTTCACTTTTAAGTAAATAATGTTTTTTGAACTTTCATAGACACATAATCCATATAGTATTCTAATAGAGGTTTCATAACATCTTAATTACCTTAGATCATTTGTAACTATTAATAGAATCCTTAGTAACGATTTCTATAAACTTATGATCATATCACCAAGCATTACATCAAAACATGACTTTCTTGTTTTTCTCCGTCACTATTAGTAATACCGGTTTCGGGTTGAATGCATACCACCTAACTTAACACAAGTGACCTATTTTGACTGATGTCAAATTAATGTCTGAATCTGTGAACGGAGATAACAGGAGATGTGTCACATTCCAAATATGATATAATTGTCGTGTTAGAAATGCTAGCAAAATATTCTACTATATATGATTGTCCTGATTTGAAAATAGTCAACACACTTGTCTCAAAAAATTGATTAGGGTTTTAAATTTAAATGTGGTGAATTTTAATAAATTGGACAGGTCATAGGAAAGGGGCTGAAAAGTGTGTCAGTTGTGTTGCTAGTATTCCTCTTGCAATATTTGCGTTACTTCAACTTTTCCTTTTGCATTTACTTGATGCCGGACACCAGTGTGGTTGCATTTGTGTTGTAATAAAACAGTGTGTAAAATGAGCGTCGCTTTCACATCCCAGGAATAAATAAGAGAGTCCTGTCTTTCTCTCTTAAACCCAACTACCACAGAAATTGCATCCCTTGTTATTCTCTCCCGCATCTTTATAACCTACCTATGCCAATTCTGTAGGAGTTCTATCTGGTCTGCTGTTAACTAGTAGGAGATCTATTTGGAGTTCATTCCTTTGTTATTAACTGTGGGAGTTATATTTGGAGTTCATTCCTTTGGATATTGTTTATTGTTAAATATTTTAGCTGATTATCATTAACTTGGTGATGGTTTAGTTTTAAAGTTGTTCTTTTAATCTGCTGAGTTTTGTAATATCTTTTCTAGGATTTGTTTATAACTTCATAATTTTTGGTAAAGATTGTTTCTGATAATTTTATCATGGCACCAATAGTTAAATTACAAGTACATCGAATGTTGGTTGCAGTTTTTCCTGATATATATAAATGTTTTATTTAATTCTGCAGATATAGAGCAGTTACAAGTGCATACTACAGGGGTGCTGTTGGGGCAATGTTGGTGTATGACATTACCAAACGTCAGAGCTTTGATCACATACCTAGATGGTTAGAAGAATTGCGTAACCATGCTGATAAGAATATAGTCATAATTCTTATAGGAAACAAAAGTGATCTTGAGGACCAGCGTGCAGTTCCAACAGAGGATGCAAAAGAATTTGCCGAGAAAGAAGGTTTATTTTTCTTAGAGACCTCTGCGCTGGAAGCAACTAACGTTGAAACAGCATTCATGACTGTTTTGACAGAAATATTTAACATTGTCAACAAGAAGAACCTGGCTGCTGATGAGAATCAGGGAAATGGAAACTCGGCATCTCTATCCGGAAAGAAGATTATTGTTCCTGGTCCTGCACAAGAAATCCCTGCTAAGAGTAGCATGTGTTGTCAGTAATTCTGAGTTTATTTATAATTTTGTTATAATTTACTAGATTTCATGGTTCTATGTTCGTATGACCAATTTTTAAATGGTTTGGCGCAACTCCCTTGTATATTTGCATCATTCAAAATTTATTTTGCTTGATTGGCTGATTTAAGAGCTGCATTGGAGCTAATTTTGATTGAAAATATTTTCATGCCAAATAACCTGATATAGAGCTTGGGCACTGACGTGGCCCACTGGCCCTACCTCTCAAAATATATATAAACAAAAAGGGGTTAACAAAAATTGATGTATCTAGTTTAAATTTTATATCAAATACATCGATTTTTGTTGATTAATTTTTGGACAGTGGGAGTTTTGCATGGCTGAACTTGTAGATATAGGGTGTTTGTTTAAACTTAAAAAAAAATGATTTTGTTTCGGAAAAATCTTGAGATTAATTTTAAGGATTTTTAAAAAAACTATAGGTACTTTCCGTTTTTGTAATATCATAAAAATTTATTTTTTAAAATTTGAATGAAGTTCCTACACTTTAGTTGCTTAGATTTTAAAAAAATAGATTTTAAATAAACTATTGGAAATAGCTTTTCATTTTAGGGTTAAAAATGATATTTTTTCCAAAATGATTTTTAATAAAATCTATAACAAACAATATTAAAATGATAAAAGTGATTTTTTTAAGAAAACATATATTAGGTACGGTGGTGAGCAATGAATATAGAGTATGATCTCTTAACATCTTAGGAGTTAGAACCCGATCCAAAAATTGGGCTAACTACAAATTAATTTGTGGGGTAGTGGTATTGTTATGAGCAGACATATGTGGAAGTCGGGGAATGGTCTGGACATAACCAAACTGATGTAGTACCCTTTCTAGCAGGTACCATACTTTAATGGGTCTGCATCTAATCCAACTTGAGTAGGCATGGCAATTAGACCCAGACCCGTCCGCCCCCGCCCCGAATTAAGCGAGGAAAAACCGTTTCACTTGGGTGCGGGGGCGGGGAAAACCCGAATGTTGAATACGGGTGTGGGGGCGGGGGCGGTATGACCTTCCACCCGCCCCGCACCCACCCCCGCTCCCGCACCGTCATTTATAATTATTATATTGTCCTTATACTTAACACAATTATTACCTATTTATCCTTCTTAGTAACCCTAACTTGTCAAAAAAAGTAAAAGATAATTTTTGAGCTTAAAAAAAATAGTAACCCTAAAATATAGTAACAACTAACAACAACATATTCTCTTGCCGTCTTGCCTCAAAAGAAAATAAGGTATTCTCTTTCTCTCAAAAAAACACTAACCCTAAAATATAGTAACAAACACGTTCTCTTCTCTCAAAAATATATCAACAGGTTTACGGTTTACTTTTCTTCTATTTTTTCTTTTGCGATTTGTTAGTCTAGTTGAAAAAAAGCCGTTCAGTTAGTATTCCTGAGCCTTTCTCTTACCTTTTGAATTTTATGTTTGTGTTCAAAAACAGATTTTTTAAAAACAGATTTTTTTCAAAAATTAAATTAATTTTTTTAAAAAACTATAGTTTACGGGTGGGGGCGGGGGCGGGGAACCCGGTCCTTGTTGGGGGCGGGGGTGGGGATTAAAATAATGTCCCCGACTGAATTTGGGGGGGGGGGGGGGGGACGGGGGCGGGGTGGTAATGCTTACACCCGCCCCCGCCCCGCCCCGTTGCCATGCCTAATTACTAGAGTAAAGGCTGATCGGTAAGAATGAGTAGACTTCTCGGTGATCATCATAACACGCTCAATCCACATCGTGTGGAAGAAGCAAATCAACAACCTTTTTGCAACATAAAGCAAAATAACAATTTACAAGTGACTAAATGATTCAACTGAGTCGTTCAGTATGGGTCCGATTGATTTGTAAAATAAAAATACTGGACATAATAGTACAAGACAATACAACATAAAACAACAAAGAACAAACGTTTAATGTATTGAACAAATGTTGTCTTGTACGATGTTTGATGGAGAAAAAGTTGTCTCGTGATTCAGTAGGGGACAAAAATATATGTTTTTGTCAAGTCCCCTTGAACCTCAGTTTGTCTACTTCTAAAAACAATTTTAAAATCAAACACAATACAACTGAAATTGTCATGCACAGTCCCTTATTTTTTAGTTGATTAAACACATATAAGATTAAACGATGAGATTTAAAATTTAATTTTATATTTAAAATATTAATAAAATCTAAATTTAAAATCGTAACCGTATGTTTAAGATCAAATAATTTATATTCACTGACTGCATGCAGTTGACAAGACTGAATCCATTTCCATTAAACTCGAGTTAGTCTCATGATATTTTTTTTGTCTCAATGCTTTATAAATGAATTAAATAAAATTTTCTCTTTTAAAAATATAGCAAATTTTAATTTTAGTTTATAAAATTAAAAAGGGATATTTTCATCTCAATAATTTTCCTTTTTGTTTTTGAAGTTTAATCTCTATGTACCGTATAAAGTATTTTATACAATAAAAATACAATGTAGTATCATTTTTATACCATGAGTATTTAGGTTTATCTCTATGTTTTGACCAGGTCAAAAATCACTTAAATGACAAAGTTGTCTCAGACATCTTCTATTGACACCTAATAATTATAAATGAAAATGAAAATAGCAACGGAAAGATAAACCCAAGTGGATTTTCCTACCGTTGTTCAACGGTAAACTCATCTTCTACTTATTAAATGTCAAATCAACCCCATCCTCTCTTCCAAATCAACTTAAATCTTCATCTTCTCTCCCAATTTCATCTTCAACCATCTTACTTCTCTCCAGATTTCATCCTTCACTTCATATTTTCTTAAATATGGTCTTATGTTTGTTCATATTCAATCATCGTTCTTCTCTATCATTTCAATTTCACCTTGTTTGTATCCTTCTTCATCATGTTGTTCGTTTCCTCCTCACTGAAACGAAGACAAAAACTTATTTGTCATTGTGGTGTTGAATCTCCATTTTGGTCATTGCATATTCTCAATGGCAAAAGAAATTCAACATAAACATTATAGTTGTTTTCTATTGCAAGCTTAACCTTCACCTATAGCTGCATAGAGTGTTTCAACATGGAAGTAGATCTAAATTCCAAGGGCAAAGTTGTTGTACAACATGTATAAATTGACTTACATTTGTTGAAAAAATTCAAGCAGATGTAACTCAATTTATACATGTTGTACCATAGTTTTGCCCTTGGAATCTAGATCTACTTCGATGTTTGAACCCTATACAGTCATTGGTGAAAGTTAAGCTTGCAAGAGAAAACAAATCTAATGCATATGTTATAATATTTCAAGCCTTTAAGAGGAGGCTCATCGCATATTCCCAATGACAACAAATTCAACATAGACATTAGATCGGGAATATGTTGAATAAAGAAATTCAACAAATTAAATAAAGAAATTCAACATAGACAACAAATCTAATGTCTATGTTGAATTTGTTGTCATTGGGAATATGCGATGAGCCTCCTCTTAAAGGTTTGAAATGTTATAACAACATTATATTTGTTTTCTGTTGCATGCTTAACTTTCATATATAATTGAACATGATTGGAACATGAAAGTAGATCTAAATTTGAAAATAAAATTGTGGTACAACATGTATACATTTAGTTACATTTGCTTGAATTCTTTCAACAATCTTTATATTATATACATGTACCACAATTTTACCCTTCAAATTTAGATCTACTTCAATGTTCGAACCGTGTTCAATCATAGATGAAAGTTAAACATGCAACAGAAAACAAATTTATTGTTTATGTTAAATTTCTTTTGTCATTGGAAAAATGCAATGACCCTCCTCTTAAAGGCTTATATTATAACATACACATATACAGTAGATTTGTTTTATCTTGCAAACTAGACTTTCACCTATGACTGAATAGAGTTCAAGCATGGAAGCAGATCTAAATATGAAAGGTAAAACTAATGTACAACAGTTATATATTGACTTATATTTGTTTGAAATTTTTTCAACAATATATTCTTAGATATATATTTTAGGATTTTTTTTGTTTTTATTTTTCTATTTATACCTTCAACTATGTTTAAATATGTGATATTTTCTGAAAATTGGACCTCAATTATGTAAATCAACTTTGTGCGTTTTATTTTTTCTCAGTTGATGTGGTTTTTTTGTTTGTTTGTGGGGGTCATTTCATATTGTAAATGATAAAAGAAATTCAACATAGACATTATATATGTTTTATTTTGCAAGCTCAACTTTCATCATCTATGATTGAATAGGGTTTAAACATGAAAGCCTGTCTAAATTTGAAGGATAAAATTGTGTTACGACATATAATTTGAGTTACATTTAGTTACATTTACAGTTTGCTTGAACTATATTGTTAAGGGTCATGTTAACATGTGCCCTAAGAGCACATGTTTGTGCATTGGAAACATGAAAAATTTGAAAAATACACTACATATACAAATACCGATATAAAATTTCTTTATTTATCTCACTAATTGTTATCAATATACTCCCCCTCTTAAAAAAATAATAGTTTTGTGCATGATTTAAAAAAAAATAATTAATTGTGTTGATTTCAATGATAAAATTAATTTTATTTACTAAAATACTCTTATTAATTGTAACTAATGGAGTAGTTAAGTTAGATGAAATTCAATAAATAATAGTATAATAATGGAAAATAATAATAAACGTTGCATTGATATTCTAAAGCGACAATTGTTTTGAGACAAATAAAAATGCTAAAGAAACAATTATTTGAGATGGAGAGAATAATATAATAATACAAAATTGAAGCACTGTGTTAGCTTTGCTACAGAAAAAAAATGTTACAAAAAAATACTCGTGTTAGAATAGGATTGGGAGCCATGACTTAAGATTTAACTATTTGGTTGATGTCTTGCATGATTACATGACTATGAAACGCAAACAACAAAAATATGAAGTTGATATTTAAATAATTTAGAAATGAACTTTGATGTTTGGTTGGTTGTGCCCAATAAATAAGATTTCTCAGGCTTTTAACATCAAGCAACGTCCACATCTTGGTTGTTACCATTTGACTCCTGTTCTACATCTCCCACATTATTTGATAGCTTGTCCTCATAGATGGAGCCGGAGGAGCCCATTTCTGTAACTTTGTTTGAACGCATTAAAAGCCTTTCAAGCAGTTCTTCGCATTCTATTGAAGTAACCATCACGGTCAAACTCGCCCCACCCTTCCAGCATACAATAGCTATTGATGATTCATCCGCTTGGTGGGCCTCTGCGGTGGCTCCATTCCCTGCAGAAAAGTGAGTGTGGTCAAGTAAACAGTCAAATTGATCGGCATATGCTCCCTGCATCAAGATCATAAATACCTTCACCTAGAGCAACTACGCAACAGCCTGGCATTAGATTTGCTGCCTTTTCACCAAATTTGGCATCGACAAAATCTGCAAATTTTATATTTTTATACTGGAGAAGATGCTTGAAATCTATAGGAGATGCGCTTAGGATCTGTTTGGTGATGTGAGGGAGGATAAGGGGCAATCCTTCAGAAGTGATTCGGAAAGCACATTCTACAGATCTACCTTCACGTGACTTTTGTCTTTCCTATATGATGAGAGCAAATAGATTTCACTTGGTTATTCACAAGAAATAATAGAATATTAAAGAAAGAACTTCTCGCGGACAGTCAACGACTGACCAATAATAAAAAATAAAAATAAATCTAAACAAACTATTTAGACATTATACTGCAATACATAATTAGTGCCAATTATCAAGCCAAAATGAAATCACATGAAACAGTATTTGATGACAATCGTATCCAATACAATTCAACCTGTCTTTCAAATTGAGTAGAGGAAAACAGAAATCGAAACAATTGACTGCATAAAATCATGGGCGCTAACTTCTTGAATATCCAAGTGTTAAAAGTGTATATAGTAACTAATACTTTTGCTAATAAAACAAGGTTTAAATTATTTCTGTAATTAGATGGCTAGACCTACCATCCTTACCTATGTAAGATTTTGCCTGCCTTTACCATTAAAAGTAATTATTCTTTATTGTATTGGAATTATTTAAACAAAGGAACCTACCTGTGCATTGGCCATTGAGTAATTATAATGATAACAAAATCAAAAAATGTTAATCGGGAAAAATGTTATACTTACAAATATTTTCAGGCCAACACAAGTTATTTTAAGTTGCTGCTCAACTGAGAAGTTCAACTCAAGAGCATTCTTGACTGACTTGGAGATGTAGTAAATTCTTTTTACATTGCTTGTATCGCTGTTTCTTGTTACAAGGTGATCATCTAATGGGAACTGCTCGTCAATACCATAGAATGCCCTTATACTCTTAACAATTGCTTCATCTTTCAAGAAGACAACAGGGTCAATGCCTCTCCATTGCATATGAAGCTTTCTTTTGCTTGGAGTGACATTTGCTATGTTTTCTACATTGCGGGGCTCCTCGGCTTTCTTGGAATCCCCTTCTTCATCTATAACCAGACTAACTTTAAAATCTGCAGTGTTGGGTTCATTTTTATTATCCTCAGAATCTTGTTCACAAAGTTCTTCGTCTGTACTTTCTGATGGATTAATCTGCAATACTTGTACATCCTCATTGCCATGGTTGCCATGGTTTACAGATTCTACATGTTGATTATAAACTTCTTTTCTAGTTTTTACCTCAATCGCTACAAAACAGGAAATAAACATACAAAATGTTAAAAATGACAGCTTCAATATTCTCATTATTCGTCCAAATTCCTTGGCTATCTTTATCTGGATTTGAGAGATAGAAAAATAACAGAAATTGTATAAGAAATTACCTGGTAGGGGAGATTTTTTTTGCAATACGGCTATAAAGAAGGCTCCAGAGTTCTGATCATGCGGCAGTAACCGCATGCATCGCTCTAGTGGGAAATCAGAAACTTCCTCAGTAAACTCATGCATCACAGGATTCTCCATTGATTGAACACCATCTTCAGAATGTCCGTTAGCATCACAATT
The DNA here is from genome assembly GCA_951804385.1 of Trifolium dubium. Lineage (NCBI taxonomy): Eukaryota > Viridiplantae > Streptophyta > Magnoliopsida > Fabales > Fabaceae > Trifolium > Trifolium dubium. The sequence continues at coordinate 11,237,350 of OX638076.1, forward strand.
ACTGTTACAGTCAATATCTCGATAGCTTCCGCCATTTGGAAACATGCTGGGAAGGACTACGCTTCTACGAACCTTGGGAACCTCTTTACAGGAAACAAAGAACTTACCCTTGTCACACACCTGCATCACCAAAATCACACCTTCAGATGTGTTTAATGCATAGAGCAGCATGGCAAATTCAAGCCTATTTAGCCTCCTGGAGAGATAACATGGACATTGGATAGCCTCACTTACACAACTTTACTTCTAAAAAATGCCAGTTGACACATTTTCAACTTTTCCATGTGTAAGTCAATCAAGTATCCATGTCTTGACATTTCAAGTAGTACATTCAAAACACTACAACTGAATGCAATGATTGTATACATAAAACACAAACCTTCCAACTTTTCAGACCTGGCCGACGAATAAGTTGGGGAAGCTCACTGGAGACATCAACAAGTTCAATAGACCCTTCACACCTCCGCAAAACCTGTAATTGATTAGCAAAAAGGCGAGGGAATCAATTAAGCTTAGCATCTCACTTGTATAACATACTAAAAGGGCAACGAGCAGCATTAAAAGTATTCTCTAATACTTGAAAATAACCTTTTCATCTTTTTTTTGCAAAAAAAAACTTCCTAGCATTTTTGAATTATAGAAAAGTCAGTGCATGATAAACAAAATGCAATTCTTATGTTGTATATATTATATTAATTCAAAAGTGGTAACATCTCAGGTGGAGTTTGTCCTTTGAAATCACAAGTTCACAACCACAGAATGCTTTATTTTAGGTGTAGTGTAAGAATGATTAATTGGTTAAGCTAGATTATCAGAAGTAGGAATGAGGCACAAGGTAGGATAAGAAAGATGCAAGTAACGAATTGTTCTGTTGATAGCTAGCTCCAGAACTATGTTATTCCATCCGTTAGGTTCCATTAATTAAACTACACATTGCTATCAAATACTCCGATTCCCTGATATTCTTAAACATGGAATTTCGTGGGGACAGCACGTCATGAATGAAGAAAAAAAAACACTTCATTTACAAAGCTCCCAACTGACAGACTACTTGGGATGGCTGGAACCAGAAATAATTACAGAGTATTTAAGGCTGACTACCTCTGCAACAACAGCTTCATTTTCAATAGGATTCATCGAGCAGGTTGAATAAACCATTCTTCCACCAACTTTAAGTATAGATAGGCCTGATAAAATCAAAATAGCATCTGAGTTTGTCAAAATCGTTTTACAAGACAAGTCTTATTAACCTTAGTTCATACATACACATATATTGACGATAAATAGCATATTTTTAACTTAGTAGGCCAGTACTACCTTTGAAATTCTTAGAACCAAAACCAAGGCCACAAGAGGAAGTTAGTTTATGCAAAAGAAAATAATACTTGGTGTAAGGATTGCTTTTCTTCAATATGACTTCCCTTCCCAATAATAGGTGTATTTTATTTTACCCATAGATCCTACTGGAAAATAAGCGTATTTTTGCTTTACCCACAAATGGGTTCTTAACAGCATAATACAGTTTCCTTGCCCAATAAACCAAAACATAATTATGATTGACACACACAATCACGTTAAAAGGAAAATCAAATAAAGCCTAAAAAATCATGCCATAAAAACAGACAACCGTCAATTGAAACATACCTCGCATGGCAACTGTAATTTGTAGGTTGTGAAGCCCATTTCCCGTCCCTGTGTTCCTGCATACAAGCAAATTTAATGTTAGCAACAAAAGGACTATGGTGTCTGAAGAGAAAAAAACACGAAAAAGGAGAGAACAAAAAGGATAAGGAGTCGGAAGGGAAAAAATACTACCATCTCCTCCAGAGATCAGGTGCCTTGCGGAGGGTACCATCTCCGCTGCATGGCACATCACACAGAACACGATCAAATAGAAGTTGGGAAGTACGCTCTGAACCCATTATATCACAATCCATTTTCAAATGACATCCAGGGAAGTGCTGAGCTTCATGGTTGGTGACAATTAGGTTTGCTGTGCACATTCGTTTTATTTGGTGGATGAGAAGATTACATCTTTGTACATCTAGATCATTTGCTATAACCTTATTATTAAACAATGACGAATCAATAAATTATGCAAATGAAGCTTGATGAGGACAGATCATAGTCAGAATTCAGAAAACTACTTGGTATGGAAAACCAAATGTAATAGAAAATAAGACAATGAACTTGTACAGACACAAACCATTCCATTGGGCAGTGATCCTGCTTTAGTTGATCGGTGTAAAATCTCAAGCAATTGGAATGTTTTTGAACCTGGTGCAGCACACACTGAATAGAAAAGTAAAAGCAAAATAGTTAGAAACACTGAAATTAACATTCCAAGTAAAATGATTAGAACAAGAGCTGGTAAAAATGAAAAAAAAACACTGATGCAGCATAAGTTGCTTACTATCAAGTACAATATGATCCGAATTTACATCTAAGAACAGAGGAGGCACCTGCATTGCAAACAAAACATTTGTGTGCACAAGTTAAATTCATGAAAGGTACTTAATTTAAACTAGATGTACTAAGTCGCCCAGGTTAACAAAAATGGAAATCATTCCATAGGGTCACAGCACGTGATAGTTGTTAAACTGGCTCACCATGCTGACAGCTTCCTGTCTTGTAATATTTCCAATTTCATTTTCTAGCTTTAAGAATTCATGAAACCTGAGATGTTAACAAAATATGGAGCAAAAAATGGCATATTAGTTGGAAGAACAAAGTTATGTGACAAAATCATATTTGAAATGCTTACATAAGTTATTTTAAGCCTTTGATGCTTGCATATCGGTACGGTAACAGTAAAGTTTGGTTATTTATTACTAGTAGTCATCAATATGGCTTTAATTTTGCATCGTTGTGTATTCTTTTAATTTTTCGCCATTATGAATTTATGTGTATGGTATAAAAAATTTCTGCATTGTTTCCCTAACCTTTGATGTAGCAGCCATAACGCTACACACTATACTGCTATAGGATTTTTGAGGCTCAGTCACAAGCCACCTTTACTAAATAGATATCCGATGCAAAACTTTGTTGAATCAATTCATGCCATGCACTCAGAAAATCATCATAAATAATAATTTATTTACCTCTTAAGTGCTTGATTCTTCCTAAGCTGAATACGGGAAAAATTAGAATGCCAAGCAAAATTATCCGGATACCATGGCAAAGGCTTAATAGCATCCTCCTCCTCCCCTTCAACAACCTGTATGCAACAATTCAGGATCCAAACAGAGAATTTAAGCAAATAAAAAGGAACCAGTGTGATTATTGATACGACATTGATAATGATGACTTACAATGGCCTGAAGAGCAGGTGCAAAGTCATTTTCCAGCTGGGACAGAATATCAGCATGAAAAATGCTACTGATATTGCAAAACAAAAAAAAATGAAAGTGAGCCATATTTGCATTCAAATGGATTTGAATATACTAGCTAGCATCCATATGTTGCAGGGTAATAATGTAAAATAACATTAAAAGAAGCTTATTAAGAAAACATTCAAAACTAAAAATATACATTATTAAAGAGATGAGACATTTCTCAGAGGCTCTGTATATCTAGAAATCAAATCGTAAGATCTTTGGATTAAAAAAAGAAATCAAATTAGATCTCAACTAATTTAAATTTGATCTCCAAAATTTAAATACTGGACAGAACAATACAGGACTGTACAAGATAGAACAACACAGGACAAACGTTTATGGTATTGAACAAATTTTGTCTTGTATAATGTTTGGTGGAAAAAATGTTATTTTGATATTTTAGAAAAGTTGTCCCGTGGTTCAGTGGGGATAAGAAAATCTGTTTTTGTCCAGTCTCTTGACCCCCAGTTTGTCCAGTCCCAGGAACAGTTTCAAAATCAAACACAGTACAGCTAAAATTGTCCTATCCAATCCCTTATTTTTTAGCAAATCAAACACACCCTAAGAGAACAAAACTTGAATCCAAGACTTTACTTAATGATACTAAATTTCTCATCACTTGGATCAATAGACACACATTAGTAAATTATAGATGTAAATCAAGACCTCCATCATTTGTGTTCATTTGATAATTATATTTATGAAATTCAAATTTCTAGTTATAATAAGTTTCAACATTGATAATCCAAAAGTTTATGATGAACTAAATTCAGGCAATAGTATTTAGGAAGAGCTTACTTAGTCTTATCATATAACATAAAAAATTAGAAAGAGCTTATGAAAATAAGTTAGTCCAGCACACTTATTATTTTTATAAGCTCTTCATTCATGATAGTTAATAGAAACAACTAACTTATATAGAACTTATGGAGTTTTCCTTCAATTTCTCTTCTAATGTAAAAACAATTTACATAAAAGAACTCATGCAGCAAGTGCTTATTGAACAAGCACTTTCTATGCAAAATAGAAAGTAAGAACCTGGAATTGATTCTAAATGCTGCAGGCAATGGAGTTCGGAGAACTTGCACAAATGAATCCCATTCTTCCGGCGACACGATGTTCTGCTCCTGAAAGAAACAAAAAAGTGAATGAAATTAGCAAAAAGAAATAAGGAGTTGTTTGGTAATAGTGAGAGTTGATGATGATAGGAGTGTCTGCGTGCGTGCCTTGTAATAGTGATCGAAATCAGGGTTTTGAATATCGAAAGGATTTGTGGAAGAAGGAAGGGATTCTGGACGCTTCCAAATATTCTCTCTGTTTTGTTGGAAATGTTTTCTCTGTGTTCGGCTTTTGCCTCCTCTGCCGCGCCCCATTTTCAGTTTCAGTTTCAGTTTCTGAGAGAACTGATGAACTTGCTGTTGCTGTTGCAGCACCGGTAGTAACATACTTCTTTTGGGCCTTTCTCTCTATACTCACTTGGGCCTTTTTATGTCAACAAACCAAAATTTATGAGCCTCTCTCTAGAAAACTATTCTTCCCGCCCCTCAATATGCTCCCACACCCCCCAAACTGACAAAAATACCCTTCGTATCCTAAAATACGAAATAAATTTTGGTTCGTATTATATAAAACGAAACCACTATAACATACAAAACGCATACCCCTTGAAAAAACGAAGTGCTTTTTTTTAAGCTATGTTGTATGATTTCGCATTTTAAAATGCGAACTGGAAGTTGATTTCGCATTTTAAAATGCGAACTGAAAGTTGATTTTGTATTTTAAAATACGAAATGCGTTTTGTTCGTATTTTAAAATACGAACTCGCTCAATTTCGTACCGTAAAATACGAACGCCCCTGTTATATGACAGTTGCAGGCTTGACATTTTCATTGTTCACTCAAACACTCAACCTCGCACCATTGGTCGGATTTGCGATTTTTGGAGCAATTTTTGCGTGTTAAAGCTTGGATTCAACAATTCTTCACTCATTTGGATGATCTTACACCTATTTTGAGTCATAGAACATGTATTATGTGCTTTAACCATTTATTTTTTATGAAGAAATATGCGTACCCATGATTATTGTTGGAGGTTGAGATGTGTATTGCGTTAAAAATATGTTGTTTTGCATAATGGCATTTACAAATATAAAAATACCACATTTATTTATTATAAATGTAGAACCAGAAATACATGTAAAAATACATCATCCTTAATAACAAACAAAGTGCAATTTGATTTAGCTTAGGAAACAAATACATTAAGTTGTTATTTGAGGCAAGGTGAAAGCCATGCACATGACATAAAGTGCAATACAGTTATACAAGACACAAACATAATTCTAAAATCATTGAAGGTACTTATTTCAAACACATACACATAACTCAGCAGATTTTTTTATAAACACAGCACAATCACTGAATTTGTTCATATAGTCTTCTGGTTGTAACGGCAAAACAACACATTCTTGTGAACCAGTCACCACAGTAGGGTAAGTGCTCGAGTCAACGACATCATCTTTGAGAAGACATTGAAGATTGTCATCCAATTCTTCGGTTAAGGCAATGGCTTCTAAGATAAGAGCATTGACTTCTTCAAACATTTCTTCAGAGAGTGAAACCTCTGCAAGAAGTCTTCAAGTATTGGCTTCAGACGCCTCGTCGAAATCCATTTTCCTCTTCAAAACCATGTGTCCACTAATCTCCCACACCGCAGGATTTACTTGTGTGTCGAGAAGCTCAGCATCCACTTCTCCAAGAGCTTGTTTCTCTGCATAACACTGTTTCAACTATTCATTGGCGGCTACATGCTCTCTACGCACAGAACCGTGTGCTGCACTTTCTCTTCCTAAGCGTTGTCTTCCAACATTGTCTGTCATTCCTATCACCACGAAAAAATTAAAAAACTCAAAAAATATAACATGACTTAAATTCTATACTTTCTTATTCAAACATAAATAATTTTACATAACCAATCACTAACAATATATAATTTTACTATCGCGTAATGCTAACAACCGATGAACCAAGTACAATTAAACTAAGCATATTATTCAGAATACAATTTTTCTTCTCTTCATATTTATAGCTTGAAGTGCATCAGTGTGCACTGAGGAAGGAATCAACTAGCATTTATGCACCATGTCCATGCAAATATTCAAAGTTTGATGTCACGGTGAATAACCAAAATGTAAAGCTAGACATCAATAGATTATCATATTTTATGCTAATTGATTCTACAAAATTGATTGAGTATGCTTCTACCTCATTTGCAATTACTAGCTATATATATCATACTTTCATTAAAAAAAGTGATCTAGTTAGAATGAATGCCTCCACGAAACTAGTGCTTGGAACAAAGTAAAAGTGTTGTCAACATATAATTATGAGCAAAGTGCATGTTGAAGTAAGAATTCAAGTGTCGTAGTGCATCTTCAGATTAAGGACAGTCAAGCATAGTAACAGAAAATATTCCTTAAATTACACTTTGCATAGTATACATAAACACAGACATAAACCACAAATCAAACACAAATAAAAACAACAGATAGCATCGTATATAACATTTGTACAGATACAAAATGGATAGATATTGTAAACCCCTAATTTATTTAGAACCCTAAAACTATCAATTTCCATAAAACCTCTAATTTGATTTAGAACCCTAAAACTATCAATTTTCATAAAACCCCAATTTGATTAAGAACCCTAAAACTATCAATTTCCATAAAATCCCTAATTTGAACCCTAAATCGCATAACCCTTCATTCAAAATCATAGAGTAGAAATCGCACTTACTTGTAGAGTATATATTGTTGTTGTGAAGTTTGATGCAAGATATTGTTGAAGTTCAATTGTTGTGACCGATTTTGGGTTGAAATCACTGAAATTGCATGATCCTTTCTCTCTAACTTTGCATCTGCCGTTATGAGGTTCTGTGTTTTGTTTATAACATAACCCTTCGTATCGCAAAATACGAATTTAGGCGAGTTTGTATGTTAAGATACGAACTGAAAATTGTTTCGCATTTTAAAATACGATGCACACTGAGATCAAATTTTGAGAGTATTTTGGGATTAATGGGGGGTGTGGGAGCAATTTGAGGGGCCTAAAGAGCAATTTTCCTCTCTCTATACTCACTTGACCCTTTAAATTGGTCAAAATAGTCCTTAAAATTTATGAATCGACAAATACTACATCTTTAAATTATTGCATTGGTCGATAAAAATTACTTCTTCGGTTCTTAATTATAAGTACAATTTTAAAAAAAAATCTAGTTCTTAAATATAAGTCCCTTTATAAATTACTAGGTGTATTCATTACTTTTGACCATCACGTTACAGTTTGAGTGCTGCATTATTTGTTATTTCACATAGTTATGTACTATTGGAGTATTGGTGACTAATGTTCATAATTTCAAGGACTAATTTGTATATTCAATTAATTAATAGATAAATAAGTGTAAATCATTACATATTTTAGGTGTAAACTCAATAACATGTCCAAATTATGGATCAAATTAAAACTCTAATTATATTAAATTAGAAGAGATCATCATCATCTCAACTAAATACTTTTTGAGTAGTGTAAATTCTGAGTTTGTTTATATGCTGAAAATATGATCATGATGGCGATGACTAAAATCACAACTTAGCCGTAAAAGATAGGCATTGAATAAAGGCCAAGGCTTAAGAAGTTCAATATTTCAAGCTTTCCAAATTTGCATCCTTCGAACTTTGTTTATCCAAATTAAGATGAGGTGACTCAGGTGTTGGATCATGTTTGCCTTGACGTTTGGTGGTGGCTCAAGGCGAAGAGAACAGATTTTTCATTTGATTTTAGCTCGTGGTACTCTAATCTATGGGTTTGTTTAGGGAGGCGGGATGCTTGACTTTTTGATTTTGTTAATTTTCACTATTGGCTGGATTGTATTATTGTAAATATTTTTTAGCTGTAGGTGAGTACATCTTGTACTCATCTAGTGCTTACTTTAATAAAATTTCTTTGGCTGCTTCAAAAAAAAATGAAGCACTCACCACTTGAACCAAAAATTACTTCATACAAAGCTTCAAACTTTATCCAATTAAAGGCAAATATTTAAACTTTTCCCATGCTATATGAATCATAGTGCCCTAATTCACATCAGATAGTGATATACTAGTTCTCTAGTGCTTTTTATGTGATACTGATAGATCACATATTTATAGCCCCATTTCATATTTGTCGTTTATTTTGTTATAAATCACAAATAATAAGACAAGAATAGATTATATTGTGCACAAGAAAGCCATGACATCCCTTTATTCCAAAAACTTTAAACTACTTTTACTCAAAAAATAATCTCAAAATCATTTATATTTTAATCTATAACAAAATGGACCCTAAGACAAGTAAATTCTAATAAAAAAATCAAATTCCACATAAGAGAATCAACTTATCTTAAGCCTTTCAATGTTTATAGACAATTTGATCAAAGCACAAAAACCTAACACTCACTCACTCATTCACTCACTCACATATCACAAACAAAATCAAAATCTCCACTTGTTTCTATATCATCATCAAAATCATCATTTGCATCCATCTCATCAAAATCCATTTCTCCTCCAACAAATTGTCCATCAAGTTTTGGGCCTTCACCTGGCTTCATTGCCTCTTGAATTATGGACTGTATTTCCTCAATAGTTTGAGATGAATCATCCACATTATTCACATCATTTTCTAACTTATTATTTTTCCCTTCCTCCACAAATTCCATTGGCAATTTATTTAAGAACCAAGGATGCCTTTTAATTTCTGGGATAGTGATTCTCTACATGAACAACATAGAATAAATGTAAAGCCCTATTGATAAATACTCAACAAAAATATTTTATTTAAAAACAAAATAAGTACAATTGTACCTTCTCAGAATTGGCCACAAATATTTGAGATAGAAGGTGTCTACAATCTTTGGACACACGGACATAGTCGGGGATAGAATAGTGGACCCTAAGAATTCTCTGTCAAAACATTCCAAAATAAAAGTAATTAGTTTATCGATTTAAATTTTATACATTGTCGTGTCGGTGAAAAAAATAATTTACATTGTCACAATCATTGACATTGTAATTTTTTTTACACCGGCACAATGTATCAAAATCGAACTCGCAAAATACTTATATGCTTAATCAACTAACCTCAATTGTCTTTCTAAAATTTCTTGGATCATCTGGATCTTCAAAAGGATAGCCACCAACTAGCATGATATACAAGGTAACCCCACAAGACCAAACATCCGCAACCTATTCATTCTCAAACACAATAATATTTGTGTGGTCAATGTTAGCTACAAATTCATAAAACACAAAAAAACACATTAATTATTTATGTGACTAGAACTAGACCGCAAAATTAACAGCACAATTACCTTGCCATCATATTCTCTTCTTGAGAAGACCTCTGGTGCAATATATGCTGGTGTTCCCACTGTAGACTTAGGTTGAGAATGCAGAACAGAAGACTGAAAGAAAGAAAGAAACAGAACAATTAGTATGCACAAATCACAATGGTTTTGAATCATATATACAAAATGTTTGACTATAATTATAATTAATTATCTTAAGTCACATATACGATTTAGTTGTATAGTATGTAATTGTTTGACGATATAAAAAGTTTTACGCGGAAATTGTTTTAAAAACTATGAAACACTTACAATTCCATTGAATTATACTATTTTTTCAAAATGCTTATCTGTGTGGACGTGTCGTGTCTGTGTTTCATAGATTAAAATTTAACTATTTGATAAGCGAGGAACACTTGCCTTGGAGTAACCAAAGTCACATATTTTGAGTTGTGGTGAAGTGCTTCCATCTAATAGTGTATTTTCCAGCTTAAGATCTCTATGGCAAATTTCCTGCATTAAAATTATAATTTTCACACCGGCTAAAATAATAGGACTCAAGACAAATATATTATCTTAAAGAGAAACTAATTTGATTCATATGTGACAAGAATAGTACCATTGAATGACAATAGCTGACCCCAGATATCAATTGCTGGAAGAAATATCTTGCCTATGCACAAAACAGAAAAATAAAAAATGTAAACAATGTAATAATTAAAATAAAAAATAGAAACCAAATTAGGAATATGATAATAATGGTCCCCGTGAATATAACTTGGTTGATAGGACATCGCATTATACATATAAGAGCCAGAGTTCAAATCCAGAATTCCCTATTTATTCGCCACCAAATTACTTGACAAATAAAATACATGATAATATTAATAATGTACTATAAGAGTTAACATCAGATGAACAGCTTCAGAACAAATTGCCTAACAACTTTGCAATTGAAAAATTCAACACTAATAATCTATTGGTTAAGATAAAGATAGAAATGACACTTACTTTGTTTAATACAAATTGTAACGTGGATGCAATCTTTAATACTATTATTTTTGTTGAATTACTTGCTTAAGAAACTATTACATAACTAATACTATAATGGCCTCATGGACAAAAAGCACTAGAATAAAAGTCAATGAAGCTTTCAATTAACAATAATCAAACAATTAGAAACGATCTTATCTACCTCGTCTTCACAGAATCTACCCGCACTACATATTCTTTCAAATAGTTCTCCACCTGCTGCATACTCCATCACTATAGCTAGATGAGCTGGAGTACATAGAACCTACCATGAATGAAAATTTCATCTTAATAAATTTTACAGCTTAATATCAAATTGATAACTTGAATTTTGTACAACATTGCTATGTTTTTAAAGAAACTTGTTTGGATAAACAACTTATAGCATATATAAGCACTTATGTATAAGTTATTTTTATCATAAATAAAAAATAAAATAACATCAATTTTAAAAAACAACTTATGTCGTAAGTTGTTTTCTTAAGTTCTGTCAAATAGTCTTACAAGTATAACGTCAGTAGATAAATTCAAATAGTTCAATCAAAACAGACATTAATAAAACTGATCCGTTCAGGAACATGGCCCAGTCCAGAACAAAAACAAAGAAGGGGAGAAAATTCAAGAAAGTTCATTTAATAGTAAGGAGAATGAAATGAACAACAATATATATACAAAAAAGTTTCTTACCTCCTTAAATCTAATGATATTGGGATGTTTCAAGGATCTATGATTTATAATCTCCCTTTGTACATGCTCATCAATCTACAAAACCCAAGACACATAGTAAGTGACCAACTTAAGACAATCCAAAGTAGAAGAAAACATACACATGTATATAACTTTAGGCCTAAGACAACATAAGACAAAGACAACATATACATAGACATAGAAATGAAGTTTTTTTTTTCTTTCTTTTTTGTTAAAAACAAAAACAAGAGTACAAACCTTAAGGCCTCTCTCAATGATTTTGACAGCATATAGTTTACCACTTTGTCTCTCCCTTACAAGCTTTGCTACCCCAAAATTTCCTGACCCAATACCTTTAATAATCTCATAACGTTCTTCCATTCTTATGACGTGTATACAATTAATATTTCAACAGCCAAGTGTTATTTTTTGATGAATATATGAACTTGCAAGTTGCAAATTGAAAAATAGTAGTATTCTCCTTCTTCTTTATGACCACAAAATTTAATTGGAAAATGAAAGATGTTTGGTTTTGATCACATTTATAAATATATATTTCAATGTTTATATTGCAACTTGCAAATGGAATTTAAATATGCCTTAAGAAAGAAGGTTCAAACAGAAAGACAGAAATTGTATATGAATGACACGTGGTAATAATATACTGGTTCAAATTCTTGCGAACTAAAAACAAGTTGGTCCGACGTGGCGCGGTCGATTGCTTTTTGATGTAGAAATCATAATTTTATATAACCGTCCCTAATAACATCTAAAAATTAATTAATTTTGTCTCATCTAAAAATATTAGGGGTGATTATATCCGAACCAATCCAAAAATAAAACCGCGAACTATTAAAAATAAGTTTTTTTTATAAGATATAAAAACATTTTATGATATATGCAATTTTTGTATGTACATATTATTTCATGTAAAAGTAAATAATAAAATACTAATATTTTCTACGTTAATTTTGTAATAAGTTGATAATATGTCATGTTTTTTATATATCGATAAACCGCGGAAACCGATCCAATCTGAACTGCATTGGTTTGGTTTGGATAACTTTTCAAATATCAACCGAACCAAACCAAACCGCATATATTTTTTATTTCGCGGTTCGGTTGAATTTTTTGCTCAAAACTGAACCAAACCGCACCGCGATTACCCCTAATGAATATACTTGTGATGGAGTTGTTACCGATATGTTGGATTTTATTTAGGTGTAAGTAATCAAGTTCTACGTCGACTATAAATGAGAAGAATGTTTAATTTACAAAAGCAGTGAGATTAATTATATCAGTTAAAATATTATTGAGTGGTTTAAAGATAAGAAAAATGATAAATACTGTCTTTAGAACAATGGTTAAGGATACAAAAATAGTAAAGAAACTCTTGAAATTTGTATTTTCTACTTTTTTATAACATTAAAGCACAATTTTCAATTTCAACTAGTACCTTTGGGGCACGTTAGCAAGACCCTAAAGATAAATACCTTTAAATCTTGAAGGGTACACCAGGTTTCACCTTAATTTAATGGTTTTGGATAATGGATAGAGATGATATATCTCCCTTTCTTATGCTTTTGGGGCATTGACTTGTTTACGATTATCTTCATATGTAATAAACAAAGAAGTTGATGTATATAGTCCAAATTTTTTACCAATTTTCCTTGTTTACTACAAAAATCATTCTATTTTTTTTTTTTTTTTTGACTAAAAAATCATTCTTATTCTTATTCATATAGTTTTATAAAGAAAGAAATTACTTAAACCTCGGTATTTTATATTTTAGTACGAGGAGGAGAATTAATTGAAGGAATGACGTGGACTGTGAATAGAATGAGATACAAGCTGCCTTAGCTGGGTATACATGTATGATGTATGTATGGGACCATTATGCAAGTTGATTTGCTCTAACACTATTTGTTTTTTGCTTTGTAGAAAATTAAAAAACAAAAACGGTAGGGCTCGATTTGTTGTTTTTTGTTTATATGAAGAGAGTGAAAGTGATATGAAGTAGACTCGTGCGTGCGTACAGAAGGTTGTGAACTTGATTGATTATTATACATGAAAAATATATATAGCAAAATGGGGTTCATCTCTTAATTATATTTATTGAGGTTAGGGGAGTGTCTTTAGGATTTTCTTCATTTCTCAAAAGAAAAAAATGGAGAAATTCATTTGAAAACATATAAACATAAACATGTTTAAACTATTTTAAAAAATATTTAATGATGATAAAATTCACTTAATAGTGAAGCTCACAACCTACTTTTTGTGTCTATATTTTTCTAAATAAATTTCTTCATTGTTTTTGACACTCAAGCGTGGGACATATGATTTCTATATGCTCACTTTCTCACCTTGCCTCGTGATTTTGTCTTCTTTTCAAAAATCATATTTATTGATTAAAAACAAAATCCATACCAAAAAAAATATGTAATGGATAAGAAAGCACAACCTAAACAAAGCATAAGCAAAAGAACAAATATATATGAAGGGATAGGAACAAAATCCATACTAAACAAATTTGAAATGAGTTACCTCCGACCAATGGCGGAGCAGGAAGTTTATAAAGTATGAGTAAAATCTCAAACTTAAACAAAAATTTAAATTTTGTAATGAAAATTTTCTATTTTAAAAAAGAAATCGCAGTTTTGTCCTAAATTAATCTTTAAGAATCTTAGTTTTACTCTATACTAACCCCCTAAAACACCAATATTTTTGTTTTGCAATAAAAAAGTTTAATTTTGAACAAAAAAATTTCAATTTTACTCTAAATTAATCCCTAAAAATTAACCACTAATACTAAAAAAAATTCGACCAAACCCAAACAAATGTCCAAACTGATCGAATGGTGATACCGCCCCGTCTCCGGCAGAGATAACCTATAGTCAACTAAACATAAATGCTTGGATGTGAATTTTTGAAAATAAAATTATAAGATTCAGTACATTGTGAAAAAATCTCATTTATTCTGATATATTAACCTTTATTTTTTTTAAAAATAATATAAAAATAGAAGTCATAAGTGTATGTAGATCATTTACTTGCTCGTGCAAGACCATAAACGCTTTTGTTTGCTTGACGCCTGGCTAGTGAAAGTAATTATAAAATCGCTATGATTCGAGAGTAAGGTTCTACAATCATCAATAAATGAAATACTCAAAGATGTTATATCTTTTTATTTTGTAGATCATCCACCACCATCTTACTATCAATTTCAAAGATCACTTTGTGATATCCTAGCATCTCCATATATCCACGTCAACTCTTGTTGGAGTCCTCAAGCTTCTCCTTCGGCCGGTGACATTAAAGCCTCAATATAGCTTGTTTTTGCTGCTACACAGTTCCCCTTTTCACCTCTAATGCAAGCTCCCATGCTGATTTGATTGCCAATATTGAATAAGGCTGCATCTACGTTGCACTTCAAGTATCCTATTGGTGGTGGGTTCCATTTGTTGTTGGCTTGTGTGAGTTCATGTGTTGTTGGATGGGTCAGTGGTGTTTTGCAAGCTGCCACGCACTTAGTAGACTTTGGGCTTGGGCTACAACTTGTTCAGTAGTCTCATAATGATTCTCCTAAATATTTGTATTGCATTTTTTTATATGCTCCAAGCAACCATTGCAAAAATAACAAGTTGTGTCTCATCAAGGTGAACCCATATGTTTGTAAAAGATTGAGAGAAACTGTCAGTTGTTTCCATAATAGCCTCAAACTTTTTCCAAATATTTACTTTCCTCTAACAATCAACAGTATTTGCATAATTAAAAAAAACATGCCAATTATATTCAGTATAAGTTTGACAGATTATACGATTTTCATGACATTTCACACCCTTACTAATAAAGTGTTGTCTATTTGGAAAGTAATCTCTCCCGAGCCTGCACCTAAAATGTTTTAGGCTTAAATAATGCTTAGGTCCCTGTAAGTTCGCGGTTTTTTGAAATAAGTCTCTGTAAGTTTTTTTCTTACAAATTAGTCTCTGCAATTACATTCCATTTTGATTTTCCTCCCTGGCGTCATATTCCGTTAAAAAATGATGACGTGGCTAACGAAGTCAAATGTGGCAATGCTTATGTGTCAACTGAAGGTTAAATGAGGAATTAAATCCAAAAAACAATGATATTACAGGGACTAAATCCAAAATTGCAGGTTGTGTAAAATTTCTTCATGAAAAAATTCCCCAAAACACAGTAATGAAAACCCATAGTTTCAATTTGACACGTCATCATTTTTTGAACGGAACATGACGTCAGGGACGAAAATCAAAAGAGAATATAATTGCAGGGACTAATTTATAAGAAAAAAACTTACAGGAACTTATTTTAAAAAACCGCAAACTTACAGGGATCTACGCATTATTTAAACCAATGTTTTATCTTAGGAAGGATTGGTAACACCCACAACTTATTTCAATCTCCTTACACTCGCTATTCTTCTCTGTTTATCAACACATCAACGCAAATACGATAAGCACTTTTAACGAAGTCAATTTTTTTTTTATCATTACACCATATTATATTATCTTTCCTTCAAAGGTCGGTACGTATGTGGGATGCATAATTCTCTCATTAAAAACACTATAAATCCAATTGTAGAAATATCAAACAAAATTTGAAAGTTGGTAAGATGCGTGGCAGATTTTGCAAGAGAACGAATTACTTTATTTTTTTTTTGGTGAAAAGTGAATTACTTCATTGTCTTATCTCTTAAGAGTTAAGAGTGTTTCTATCGCCAAGATCCTTAACTATATTTTTAGGCTAAATATCATATCCTTAACACAAATTTCTTGCAGGTTTTGATTCTTAGATTAAAATAAACATTCATTCTCTTTCATTCATCATGAAAAACAAAAATTGAATCATTTCCAATTCTTAGTAATCTAATTCAAATGTAGAATCCTTAATCCACCGTAAAAGCTGATGACAAACCAAGAGGTTCACTTACATCCACTCCACACAAAGTAGTAATTCGTTCAATTTTGCCAAACACAAATTGGCATTGATCATCTCTAATATCACTACCCACTTTATTTAAGATTATCACTACCCACTGTCGGGACAGACAAAGAGAGAGGTGGAGATGAAATCTCTTTTCAAAGAAGAATTTGTTGAGTACACTTTGGTGCACGAATATTACAAGTGACTAATCTGTTCATCTTCTTCCTCTATTACACCCAATTTAATTGTTTCATTGTGACTAATCTCTTACATTTTTATCTCTTCTTTAACCTCTCTGCTTTATTTAGTCATTAAATTTTAGTTTTATTTGTGCATGAATGTTGTTTAGACTCTCAGAAATTTACGGTTAATAGAAAAAGGTAGAATTTTTGTTTCAATTTCAATTTAAATTATTGTGAATTTCTTTGAATCGTAATAGTGTATTAGTATATAGAATCTTTATGTGAGTTTGTAATAAAACCATTGATTTTAGTGGTAAGTGAGCACCCTTTCAAGGAACATTAATCATTCTCTCAAGTCTCAGCAGTTTAATTATATGCATGGGTTTAGCATGTTTTACAATATATTCATCCAACCACATGTTCATGCAGCAGTGATTTTCAATTCATCTTTTTATATTCATGCATGCGGCGGTGATTTTCTATAGCTTTTATAAGGAATTGCCTCCAACTCTGCCGTGAGATTGGTTGTGGCTGCACCACCCACTGCTGCCACCCTCTCATCCATTCATCACTAGGTCAGTATTTTTTAACAAAAAACCTTTCCATTAAAATGATTTCTATACTCTCCTTTTGATGTTGAACTTTTGTTTCTCATTTTGTTGGTTTCCTTTCTCAAATTTCAATGGCAAAGTGAAGAAGTATTGAAACAAATGAAGTGTAATTATCAAAGTGCCACACATTCTTCACATCCATCAAGAAATAAGACCATTTAGATCCATTATAAATCTCCAACCTTGATTGCCAAGTTAAACAAGTATTATAATCCAGGCTTTTAGTACTGTTTTTTTGGGTACAAGGCTTTTAGTACATATTATCATGCCATATTCACACATTATATTCCTATTACAAAATAACAATCATCTCTTCTCTATAACACCTTCTATAATTCATATCCAGGAAACCTAGAGTTATCAGGTGCAATTAAATCAAACCAAAGACAAGCTGTTCCAGCAAGTCCATGGAAGAGAGAGTAACCATTGCCACCGGTAAGATCTTCCCCTTCAACTGCAAGAGCTCTAGCATTATCATACAAGAAACAAGAGAATGATTTTGCCCTTTCTTCATATATACCATCTTTGGTTAGTTTGTAGAGTGAAAGAAAAGCATATGCATTTCCAGATACTCCATCAGCAAGTCCTACTTTCTTCACTAATCCATTTTTCCATACAACTTCCCCTGCTTCTATTGCTGCATCTCTTAGTTCTCTGTCATTTGGAAAAACCTAAAAATAGATATTCCATTGTTGTTGTTGTCAATTGTCAAGCATTTAACTTGTGTATATATAACTGTGTCTATGTCTGTCTTTGTTCTCCCTCCGTCTCAAAATGTAAGCAAAAATGGATCAACAAAAGTTAATGTATCTGACCTAAATTTTAGGGAAGTAATTTCTCGGGACTAAATAAACTAGCCCAGAAAGATTACAATTATCACAAACATACAATTTGCGATAAAATATGAATATAAAAAGTGAATGTGTGAAGACATGTTATATGAAGAATAATTTGTTTTGGAAAGTGGTTTATTACCTGTGCTGCTTTAGACAATGTAATGGCCATACCAGTTGCACCATGACTCCACTGCACCAGCTTATCTCTTGGATTCCCTTCACTTGAAGGGTAATTACCACTATGAGGGAATCTTTTACTTATCAAATATCTCAATGTTCCCTTAACATCTTCAGCATCCTCATTTCGAAGTGGAAAATGAAGGAGCACATGAAGAATACCAGCAAGACCATTTGCTGCACCCAAGTACCTAGTTCCGTGCCATCGATACATCAATGGACAGTCTTTGATATCTGACGCTCCTGCTCTACCGCCGGCCAATACTGCATCAATAATAGGTATTAGAATGTCTTTGGGAATGGTGTCATCTCCGAGGTGCTTGTTTACGAATAATGCAGCCCATAAAAATCCAGCACGTCCATATAGAAGTTCATATGACATTCCAAAACCGCCTTCTTCTGGCCCAATCGGCAGGGCTTCCTCTTTTGCTACCTGAAGTCATTAGAAATGTTTGACTTTAATGATAACTTACTTTTAAAGTCTCACATGATAAATAATTATTATCTCCTGTTGGTGTATTAAAATTAAAGTCTCAACATGTAATGAATATTGTCATCACATTCACGGGATGAAACTGTATGTGAAATGATCAAATTTTTGCATTATGATGAAATAGTATAAATGAAGAGTAATGCAGAAAAATCACATTATTGGTTCACCTTCCATGTGGTCACAAATATATATAAAAAATACTCTCTTTTTACAGACAAACTTATTTTAGTAAGTATGCTCATCATCATAGATTATGGAGAGATTTTCATCCAAGAGCTTGTGAAGCTAAACAAAATTCTTCAATTCAATGAAATTTCAAAATTTAGTTGTATTTTTAGTGTAATTTTTTTTAAATAGTATGCTTAAAGAGTGCCTTAGGGACACTTGTTAGCAAGACCCAAATTTTAATATCAACCACCTTAAAAAATGGTCCATTATAATTTTAATTCCATCGATGACATACATGGTGGTTTGGAAATATAATTTAATGGTCATCTTTATTTTTATTATTGAAATATGACTTAATTTATACCAATGAAATTAAATAAACAGAAAACAAAAATGCAACTAATTATATTGAATTGAGTCAATCATGTCACTGTTTTAACCATAAAGACGAGGACAATCATACATTTTTTTTTGGACAAAAACAAGCTCAATTCATTTCATTATATAAAATGTTGATAATACAAAAAAGAATCAAATAAAAAATATGGCGAGAATTGTGCACGTGCATATAAATTCTACTAGTATATTTTGGTACAATTATTGATCTTTCTTACCTCAATGAATAGACCCAAAAACAGGTCACGTTTTTGGAGGTCCCCCATGTAATTAGCAACGACAGCCCCAAGCGCGTACGGGCCTCCTCTACCACACAAAAAGGTCACGTGTCTGTAACAAGTAGTCAAGACTCAAGAGTGTTAATATCTTTTGGTTAAAGATTTAATAAAAGACAACAATGTGTGTGTACAACTGTACATGATTCACCCTATAGCTAAACCATTAAAAAAAATATATGATGAAAAGGAAATCTAATAGAAATATAATTTATCAAACAAACAAAAAATGATAAACAGACCTTATGAATAGTTTTGTAGGATGAGAGAAAAGATGCCGACAGTTACACCCAATTGATAACAAATTTAAGCCGACAAAAAGATGCCGTCATGCTCTGCTAGGGTTTGTATGTCCTAGCCATGTCCGCTGCCATTTGTGGTTGGCCGTGTTTGGCGGTGGCATCGCCGGCGGCTCCGCCCCCCAGACCCAATCAACCCCGCTCTTTTGCTACTGTGTTACAGGATTCGTGTGAGGTGCAAGTTCGACAGTTACCATCTCCGGCAATCAAGGGAGATGATGTGCACATAAAAATCACCCAATCTGAATATGAGAAAGGTTTAGAGGATTGTAAAAAACACCTTCATGGTCGTCTGTTTCTCAACAAGGGCGACAAACCTATGACATCGAAGGACCTGAAAGCGCGACTCTCTTTGCTTTGGAAGACCCACCGGCCGTGGCATATTGTTTCTCTAGGTCGAGGTTTCTATGAGTTTCAGTTTGTCTCATATGAGGACATGCATCTGGCATGGTCAATGGGAACTATAAACCTCAAACCCGGGCTGTTACGCTTGTCAAAATGGACGAATGATTTCAATCCTTACACTCAACGACAAACACACTCACAAGTGTGGATCCGCCTCCTAGAACTCCCGCAAGAATATTGGCGGCGCCGTACACTATTTGAGATTGCTAGTGCAATAGGTACACCACTATTGATTGATGATGCCACAAGCAATCGAACGTTTGGGCATTATGCACGTATTTTGGTCGACGTTGATTTATCCAAAAAACTATTTGACGATATAGTGGTTGAGCGTGAGGGTTACACTTTCAAGCTGGCAGTGGTGTATGAACGCTTGCCGTCTTTTTGCATGCACTGTCAAGTCATCGGTCACTCGATTGCCTCGTGTCATTGGTTACATCCGCAATTAGAGAAGAATGATAATGGTAAGAGACCATTGGAGAATTCTCGCCAGAGAATTGTCCAGAAGTATGTTGCTAAGAATACCAATGAAATTCCTGAATCATCAGGCGCCAGGAGTGATACGGCGGGTATAGTTGCACTCCCACAGCATGCTACCGGTGCAACGGATGTTGACAAAGCAGTGGTTACAAAGTCCGCGCCAGTGGCAACGACGGTTGCGCCAGGTACAAAGGCTGCCCGCGCTTTTAATTTGGCTTTTCATAATGTTATTGATGTGATAGCGCAAGGAGAATTGCGGCAAGAGAATACTATTTTGCAATTATCAACACTTGAACTTGATAAGAGTGTTGGCTTTGATTCCGTGGCTGCACCTGAGATTGTTCAGCTTATTGAAACTCCTATAGATGCCTCTCAGGTCCCTGAAACTCAAAACCTTTTGGCGGCTAATAATGAAGACTTTGATGATGTTGCAAGGATGAATAATGAAACCGCTGTTGAGACCGCACAAGGTGATTTATTACAAGATGATACAGTTTTGCAGGTTGTGGAGCACGAAGCTAATAAATTGGTTCCCGACAAACAACCACATACCTCTCAATTGGTTTCTAAAACTCACAATTTGATTGTGGTTAATAATGATGCTTTTGATGAAGTCGCACGAAGAGATATTGAGCTGGTAGAAAGTATATTGGCTGCGAGACAAGAAGATCCCACATACACGCCAGTTGTTTCGAAGAAGCAACGAAAAAAACATTTGAAAGCCGCTCATAGTGCGGGTCAGCCCTATAACACTCGTTATAAGGGTGAGTTTCATCCAAATACCTTTTGAAGATCCTTTATTGGAAAGTTCGGCGATTAAGTAATCCCGAATCACGTGTTGCTTTGAAGAACTTTTGTTCCACACATGAGCCGGATACAATATGTCGTTTAATTTAGGTGTTTTGCTTTTTTTCTTGGGGTTTGGTCTAGCCCCCCATTTTTGTATATATGTTTTTTTATTATTTATTAATATATTATTATGAGCTATAAGTAAACGACGAGTGTGTCTAGAGGTGCCAATTTAGCTGGTATGTCTATTCATTGCTTGATACCTAGACGCTCTTAATTTATCTAAAAAGAAAAAATAGTTTTGTAGTTTTAATTGAACAAAAAGTTGTGTGTTCAAGTATGAACAATCTTGTAATTTTTGTTTTACTAAATCTTGTAATGAATGTAGAAATAGTCAATTATAACCAAATAGACACCTGTCAAGTGTCAACATTCTATTATATTTCAGGATTTAAGAATCTCCTAAAGTTGCCTGAAAATTATGCTATATGTACACATACCCTTGCTATCGGAATCTTTCATACCAAATGAGAATTATACCATCCATAAAGCACTTATACATAGGGGTGGACAAAAAATATGATACTAACTCACAACTATATACACCAATATTTTATAAACCGAATAAATAGTTGAATCGGTCCTGACCAAAAATAAATTAATGAACTTGTAAAATCATAAGACAGTTGCATTTCATCCCTCTAAATTCATCAAAATCCCTTCATGTCCCTCACCTACCGGGAGATAATTCAGGGTAGTGCAATCTTACCAGAGTTGTCTTCCGATAGTACAAATCTTACATGAAAATATCTCTAGAAGTGCTTTTTTAAGTGTGAGTAATATAAGGGCGAATAGGGACCTTCAAATCATAAACCTACCTACCAATATTGGCACTAATTCATTTGTTTTAGCCCAATTGGCCCAATTCAAACAAGTTAAAGTATTGAGAAATAAGGGGCGGGACAACAAATCTTCTAGTCATTAAAAGATGTCTTGTTTTGTCAAAAAAAAAAAAAAGATGTCTTGTGGATTCCATGTATTTTTTAAAGGAGAAAGTTAAAATGTGTGGATAATAGTATTATTTTTATATGTGTGTTCATGAAAATTAAGATATTTTTTTTTCTTATAAAAACTTACCATAATAAACACATAAAATACGAATAATAAATATTATAAATATAATCATATAAATAAAATACTTTCTACTTATTTTTTTTGTTTTTACTCTAGATCTTATGACTTAATAGTCCAGATTTTCGAACGAATTCTGACATCAAATAAATATTTAATTCAGGATTACCGACTAACCTTTGGCTATTTTCTACTTAGATCAATTAAAAAACAAAATACACTCGTAACGATAACGTTACTATTTTCAGAAAGTAAAGTACCTGATATTTTTCGATGTACCAAAACAAAAAAAGTAAAGTACCTGAGGGAGGCACGTGCAACAGTGGCACATGTGTCAATGATCTCCGAACATAACACCAAGTCCTCACGGCAACCGGTAAGTTCGTACGATCTCAGGCAAGTGAAAGCCGTCCCAAGCAAACCCGTATACACCGTCGGATCAACCACTTCTCTCCGATTCCAACTCATCTCCACCACCTGTTCACATTTTTTTTTTCACAAGATTAAACTAAAAACACCTTCAAACAAAAAACTAAATAATATGAAACTGATGCAATATTTTTTATCATCAGTTTAATCTGTTTCGGACTCAGTTATGTCATTAAATGATTTCAACCCCACAATTGCGGGATCGAACTGTTGTCCTTCGTATAAAGGAGTACAATTTATAAACACATACCTCGTCCTTGAGAGAAATAGCTGCTTTTAAGAATGTTTCACTAGGAAGTGCAAGATTTACAACCGTAGGATTAATATTTTCTGCGATCAAATCGGACGGGTCGTGTTTAGCTTCATCGTGTCCACCTTCCATCACTGAAGATGTCATTGTCTCTATGGTGAGAGAATTTTGCAGAAGAAGAAGAAGAAGAATAGATGAAGCAAAATGCAAAGACCCAATCCAAAGTGAATATATTCGGTTACAACTTAGTGCCCGTTTGGCCGGGCTTATTTTCTACTTTTTTTCTTCTCCTTAAAAATAGTAAAGTAGAAAAAAAATGTGTTTGATTCTACTTTTTTTTATTTTTTAATTCTTTAGTTTATTTCTCTAATACTTTTAAAGAGAAATATGGCTAAATTCAATTTTATACTTCTCTATTTCGTTTAAGCTAAATAGAAAAGTAGAAAATAAGCCGGGTCAAACGGGCACTTAATCTTACTCTATATTATAGCTTTGTTTGTGTGTAGAAGCAAACGTGTCGAGCTATGGTTCTGTGTGGTTGCGGTGTATGGAAACACCGTGTACCTACATGCCACGTAAGCATTTTTTGTAGTATGTACATAACATCACGCGAATCACGTGGTGTTCTGGATAAGATATTTTGCCCATTAATATTCACTTTGGGGTACAAGATAGATATCTATGTTCCCTTTGTATGAGATTTATTTATTTATTTATTTATTTTGTAATTTCAATTAGAGGCAGCAGATTTAACACAACTCAAATCCGAATTCGAAATGACCATCCAAACCTTAACTTAAATGATAATCGGATATCAAAATATCATCAGAATCTGAATTCGTTGGGCTCGGGTTTTTTTACCTAAACCTAAACCCGAACTTACAATAACAAAAATAAAAAATAAAAAAAAAAATTGACAAAATTATGATATACAACATGTTAACATTGTTTTCAACATTAAAATAGCGATGAAAAATAATTACAACATTAAAATAGTGTACAACATACTAATGTAAAACAAATAATTATATAATTAAATATATAACAGGTGTGATTTCGAGTTTTGAATGTGAGTTAGACAATACATAAACTCAAACCCAAAATATCAGTATCACCTGAACCTGAATCTAATAAACTCAAATTTTACTCATTAATTCAAGTTCGAGTTCAGATGTGCCACGCGAATTTCAATTTTCTAGTCATCCGTAATTTCAATCCAATTGCTATGGAAAACTAATGGAAGGTCATGAGTGATTTGTTTGATTTTTCATGTGAAAGCTCATGGTATATTTAATTGTATTTAATTCTATGTCGTTTTCCATGTTTTGGCACCTTATTATAAACGTGATTAACACCTAATTCATGTATGATAATGCTAGTACTATCTATCTTCGTTCTAATATATAAGATTTATTTTAATTAAATGATATTATTTAATTATTTTGTTATGATTGTAATTTTTTTTATAATTTATAGAAATAAATATTACTACATTGTTTTATTTATTTTGATAAGTATTTTCAAAATATAAAATTTTTATAATTTTTATTAATACACAATTAAAGAGTATTCAAAATAAGTCTTATATTTTAAGACAGAGGTAGGGATAGAAATAGGCCAGACTGGCCTACAGGGACTTATGGCCTAGCCTATATAGGCTCGGGCAAGGTCAGGCCGTTTTCTTAAATAGAGCAAGTCAAGACTTTTTTATAAGCCTATTTAGATAAATAGATCAGACTACATGTCATTGGAAAAAGCTTTTTCAACCTACTAGGCAAGCCTATATACATAAATATTTATAATATTTTTATTATTTAATATTAAATATTTAATTTAGAACTAAATTTTAACTCCATGAATTTTACAATGAACTAATTTTTTGCATATATAAATGTATTACTATAAATTATAATTAAAATATGATGTTTGTATAGTTAAATTCTCTAAAGTATTATGTGAAATATTGATATGCATAAATTAGTATACAAGAGAAATAATAAGAAAAAGGGTCTCACTCCTCTTGTGTCACCAGCTCTCATAAGTTGTCACCAGCTCTCATAAACTTGGAGGAGGGGATACAATTGGGACATGTGTCCTCTTGTGAGGGGATGAATGAGCCTATATAAGTCACAGTGAGTGTGTGAGTGTTATTATGCAGAAGTTGAGCTAGTTCTAGCAATTGGGAGAGACTTGGCCTCTCGAAGAGCCATTTTATTCTGAATAATTAATTTTTTGTTTCAGCTTATTTTAGCTTAAGTGCTTTTATTCTGTAATTCCCCCTTGATTTAGATCCCATTTGATCTCTAAATCAGTTATCATCTATAATATACTTCAATTTCATGATTTCTATACTATTTTATTGTTTTTCTACTTTTCTATTGATTCTAGATCCTATCAATTGGTATCTAAAGCCTTGGTTCTGACTGTAAGTATGGCAACCCAAGTTGATCCAATAGAATAGAGATTCACGGCTATGGAAGCTTAGATCACTCAAATCCATCAGTTATTGACGAATTTTACGATAGTGAGTATAGTACCGTTTCACGCGATTCTCCAACGCGACATGGCGGGAACGTTCATCGGAATCATCAGCATTGGCGGAAGCTGGAGATGCCGATCTTCAAGGGTGATGATGCGTATAGTTGGTTAGTGTGCATCAAACGTTATTTCCGACTCAATGGAGTACGTATACCTAAGAAGTTAGACGTTGTAGTGATAGCTTTAGAAGACAAAGCTCTGAATTAGTTCCTATGGTGGGAAGAGCAAACTCCTTATCGCAACTAGATGAGTTCAAAATTGCTCTCATACGCAGATTCCAACCTGGAATTCTGCAAAAATCATTAGGACCATTATTGAATCACAAGCAAAATGGATCTGTAATGGAGTATAAAGACAAGTTTGAATTTCTTGTTGCACTGGTGAGAAAGGATGACAGAAATATGTTGGAAGCAATCTATCTAAATGGATTAAAGGAAGAAATACAAGCTGAGTTGAAGTTGTATGAAGACTTGGATCTATCTTCTTTGATGGATAAGTCATTATTACTTGAGGAGAAAAATAATGCACTATTTAACAAGGGAATTGGTGGAAGGGGAGAGTGGAGAAATAAGGGTGCTACCACTAAATTCAAAGATCTTGGTGATTATGGTGGAAGAAGGAATGAAGCAGAAAGAATGGGAATGATAACATTGATAAGTTTAAAGGAAGAAGGTTGAGTTCTGCAGAGTTGGATGAGAGGCATAAGAAGGGACTATGCTTCAAATGTGGAGAAAAATTGAATAGGGAGCATGTATGTAAACTTAAACACATGAAATTGGTGTTGTGTGAAGGGAGTAATAGTGAAGAAGAAGAAGAAAAAGAAGAAGAAGAAGAAGAAGAAGAAGGAAGTGTGAAGGGAGAATAGGAAGAAGAACCACAAGTAGAAGAGATGAAGACTTTGCAATTGTCCTTGCAATGTAAGGAAGGTTTCACTTCCAACCTTTAGAATATGGGTAATGATTGGTGACAAACCTGTATTGACCCTCATTGATTCTGGGGCTACTAGCAACTTTATAGCCATTGGATTAGCGAAGGAATTGAGAATTACATTGGTAGAAACTCCCACATATGTGATTGAAGTTGGAAATGGTGAGAAGATCAGAAATATGGGTGTATGCAAGGATTTAGAATTCCAGATACAAGGTATGCATTTCAAACAAAATTTCTTTCTCATGGGATTGTGAGGAATTGAAATGGTGTTAGGAATGGATTGGCTTGCTAGCCTTGGTAATATTGAGGCAAATTTTCAGAAATTGAGCTTAAAATGGAAAAGAGATCAGAAGAATTATGAGATACAAGGAGATCCAGCTCTCAGTAAAAGTCAAGCCTCATTCAAGGCTATGATGAAGGCATTGTATGATGAAGGAAATTGGTACTATATGCAGTAAGGTCTGTTAGCACTGATATACAGCAGAATGAGGTATTAGATCCTGCATTGGCTATATTAGTGGAGGAGTTTGTAGAGGTGTTTAATATGCCAACATGATTACCACCTAAAAGAGTACATGATCATGTCATTGTTTTAAAGCCTAGAGCTGGCACACCAATCATTAGACCCTACAGGTATCCATTTTATAAAAAATGAAATAGAAAAGAATGTGGCTAAGATGATGCAATCTGGTATAGTCAGGCATAGTACAAGTCCATTCTCAAGTCCTGTTTTGCTGATTAAAAAAAAAAGATGAAGGGTGGAGATTTTGTACTGATTATAGGGCTTTAAACAAGGTAATTGTATCTAATAAGTTTCCTATACCCATCATCGAAGAACTACTAGATGAGTTAGGAGGTGCAGTCATTTTTACTAAGTTGGATTTAAAGTCAGGGTACCATTAAATAAGGATGAATGAGACAGATATTCCAAAAACTGCTTTTAGGACTCATGAAGGGCATTATGAGTACTTAGTCATGCCCTTTGGCTTGACCAATGCACCATCAACATTCCAATCATTGATGAATGAAGTTCTCTCTAGACAAATGCAATATGCAGCCAACATTTCTCATCAATGTGAAGTATGTGAGGGATTAGAAGAAGAAGTGCAAAATGATGATAAGTTGAAAACAATAGTAAAAGAATTGACTATAAATCCTTTGAGCCATGGAAAGTTTCAGTTGAGAGGAGGAATATTTTTCCATGATGGCAGGTTAGTATTACCACCAAATTCACCTAGAATTCAATGGTTATTGCATGAATTCCATGACACATCCACTGATGGCCACTCAGGTTACTAGAGGACATATAAAAGGCTTGATGACATTGTGTGCTGGGAGGGAATGAGAAAATGCATCAAGAAGCTTGTGAGATATGTTAGAGAAACAAATATCAAGAAGCATTTGGGTTATTGCAATCACTCCCAATACCAACACAGGTATGGACTGATATTTCTATGAATTCTATTGATGGCTTACCAAGAGCTTAGGGTGTGGATACTATCATGGTCATAATTGATAGATTCACTAAATATGCTCATTTTCTCCCTCTATCCCACCCTTATGATGCTAAAAGTGTAACTGATTTGTTCATTAGAGAGATAGTGAGACTACATGGATTTCCCAATACCATAGTCTCAAACAGGGATAAGGTGTTTTGAGTTCCTTCTAGAGTGAACTGTTCAAGCAAGCTGGCACTAAACTCAAATATAGTAGTGCATATCACCCCCAAACTGATGGGCAAACTGAGGTTGTCAATAGGTGTTTAGAGACTTATCTAAGATGCAGCACTGGCAGGAAATCAAAGGATTGGCATAAATGGTTATCATGGGCTGAATTTTGGTATAATTCTAACTATCACTCATCATGAAAGAGCACACCATTTGAGGCCTTATATGGAAGGCCACCACTAGTCCTAGTCAAGGGTGATGTGCAAGAGTCTTCTATTGGAACCATATCCTAAAGATGCTATGGAATATAGAAAGAATGAGCAAGGTGCGATGGAAATGCTAGTGAAATGGAAAGGATTACCCAAAATTTGAGAACTCATGGGAGTTAGTTGACAAAATGGAAGAAGAGTTTCCAGATTTTCTCATTGAGCTCAATGAGAGTTTAAAAGGGAGGGGTATTGATAGGCGTAAGTTAGTATACAAGAGAAAAAATTAGAAAAAGAGTCCCACTCCTCTAAATTGAGTTGTCACCAACTCTTTTAAGCTGTCATCAGCTCTCATAAGCTGTCACCAATTCTCATAAACTTGGAGGAGGGGATAAACTTGGGACATGTGTCCTCTTGTGAGTGGATGGATGAGCTTATATAAATCACAGTGAGTGTGTGAGTGTTATTATGCAGAAGTTGAGCTAGTTCTAGCAATTGGGAGAGACTTGGCCTCTCGAAGAGCCATTTTATTCTGAATAATTATTTTTCTGTTTTAGCTTATTTGAGCTTAAGTTCTTTTATTCAGTAATTCCCCCTTGATTTAGATCCCGTTTGATCTCTAAATCAGTTATCATCTATAATATACTTTCATTTCATCATTTCTATATTATTTTATTGTTTTTTCTACTATTCTATTGATTCTAGATCCTATCAAATATCAAAGGGAATTTTAATCTCATTGGTGAATTAATTGATTAGTCTATTTAAATATAAATATGATTACTTATTTAAAAAGTATCAAACGAAGTAGGCTTTTAAGCAAGCTAACAGGTCAGGTCAGGCCGTAAGCTTAAAAATCAAGCATATAACAGACTACATGCCAAACTTAAGCTTTTAAATTTTTGACAAGTCAGACTCAGGCTTGGCAAAGCCTAACTCGACATGGCCTACTTCCACCCCTAATAGGAGGGGTATAACCAGACAGATGCTTGGGCTAGCCGGGCCGATACTCGACTTTGGAGGTTGGTGATGCCATGGGCTTGTTGAATGTTCTTTGATGGGTACATGAGTTGTAGATGCGTGACATGGATTGCAAAAGGATCATTGAGTGCTAATTGAAATGATTGTAGGCTTATCCTAACTATTAGTTTTGTGAACTCTCATCTTAAGTTCATTAAAAGACAAACAAATGAAGTTGTTCATATTCTTGCTCAAGTGGCTACATCTTTAGCTAATTTCTATAATTTTATCGATATTCCAACATGTATTTATAATAATGAAATGCGATAAGCTTTTTTTTTCGGAAAAAAAACCGATATCATATGTATTAAAATAAGTGAATGAATACACACATACATTTAAGTAGTATATAAACTCATTTTATATCAAAATTAAAAAGTATATTGATGGAATGAAATTATAAGATGTTTTTAGATTTTTTTTAGGATAGTTTTTAGTAGTTTTTGTAGTAATTTGTTAACCAAAGCATGAAAAAAGTCTAAGAAGTGAAGTTACTTGACCAAGAAGCAACAAATGAAGAAATTATACAAAATGGAGCAAAAATATGAAGAAAAACGCTCAAATGCATCGTACCATTATGAGAAGACATATTTTGGAAACGAACATATGAAGAAAATGATCAAATCAAGTCACTTCGTGCCATGATGTAAGTTTCATGTCGGATCGTGCCATGATGGCCCACTTCGTGCCACGATGGCGCACAGTCCAAGCCCATGAAAAATATATATAGAGAGCCTCTCGTCATTCAGTTCAAATCATCTCTTAACAAGCTTTCAGAGTCTTTTCTCATAGCACCTCTCTATAGCAAATTGAAGGTCAATTCAAGGAAAAGGTATAGAAGAAGGAAGTTACATCTCAACATTGAGATCATTTTCTTAGCGCAACATTAAGGTTATTTCATATGTGTAATACCTTTAATTGTCTTGTTGTTGTTGTATCTATGAGTAACTAAATTTTTTAGGTTAGGTTGCCTAGATGAATTTCTTTACGACTATTTGATCCATGTAATTGGTTGCCAAAAGTTGATACCACTTGCAATTAAAGTTATTATCAATAATTATTTATGTTCGTCCTCGGACATTTGTAATAATGGTCATATTAATTATTTGTCATTCTACCAAGGAGTTAGGTCATCATAGTTAAACCATGATTCCGGATATGAGATAATTAATCTAGTCAATAAGACTAGATGCATAGGATTAACGTACACTTAATTAATGCTCGCATGAATTAGTCGGCAATTGTTTTGGTATTTTCAATTGCGAAGGTGATTTTCGTATGTGAGAGCACATTTCACCACCTTATTAATCCGGTGTGATAATAATTGCAATTGTCGGTTAGTATAATGCCACTTTACGAAATAGGATTAAAGAAAGGATTCAAAGACACCTAACCAACCTCTCTTACCTTGAATTTATTTATCTTTATTTTATCGCATCTAAACAAACCATAAAGCGGGATTAATTCACCCTATTACTTAAATTCTTAAATTACACTAGTGATCTTGGCACGATCCTATAGAGACGATATATTTTATACTATTACGTGACTACGAACCGATACACTTATCAGAGATCAGCCATATATCAACTCATTTAAACACTTCTGGGTAGTCTAAATGATTATGTACAAATTAATTTTGGGTATGTCACAATTCTAAGAGGGTATTCAGTCCAAAAAAAAAGAGAAACAAACAAAGACACCAAACAGAGTAGGGTCTCAAAATAGTTGTACTTGTAATCTAGGAAATTATGTACATGTAACATATTAAACAAACCAGATTTAACAAAATTAATAAAAAATATGAACATTAATACAATCTAATTGTATTTGTTCCTTATGGAATTTGCATTACGTTTGTACATGTTCCTCATTGGGAAGTTCTTTTTTGACAGAAGGAGTACCTTTTCTCCTTATAAGATCACCAAATCTTCTAAGCAATGCTCTTCTTTTTCTATTGTTCTTATCTCCCTCATAATCATCAAAATGTGATTCATCTAAATGATCAAAATCTTCTGGAATTGCCATATCAACATGTGATTCTGAATCAGATGAATCATCCACTTCATCAAATATTGAACCCTTTAATGTATCATCATCTTCTGTAATTGTATTTTTATTAGTAGATTCTTCATTATTCACCACTTTTGGTTGTTGCTTATATGGTGCTATCATGTCTTTTAAGTTGAGACTAAAGTTTTTGCTTAAACTCTTTGATTCTCTATGCTCCTTATAATGTTCCTTTGTTTTTGTACTTTCCTTTGTTGTTAGAAATTTCTCCAAATCTTCGTTTCGAAACTCTTTTGTTGATGTTTCTGATAGCATTCTTTTCAACTCTTTGATATTTTCAAATGATGCAGCTTCATGAATTTTCAGCATCTCATTTTCATGTACTAGTAAATTGAGACTATCTTGTAATCTACCGTTTTCAGATTTCGCAATTTCTGCTGCTTCTTTTGCAACATTAGCTTCATTCAAAGCTTGTTTTAGTATATCGCGCAATTTTTGATTTTCTTCTTTCGAAACTTTTATTTTATCCTCAACTTCACTAAGCAACTCAAGTAATCTTGATGTTTCTTGTTGGGCAAGCAATCTTTCCTCTTCAGCTCTTCTAATACAAATCACAAACTCAGTTTCTTTTCCATTCCATGCCAAAAGCGATTCTTCAGCTTCTAATCTCAATCTCTGCGAGGTGTTTTTGTACCTGTCGGCTTCTTTCCTTGTCGCATCTAAAAGCTCTTTGTACTTCTCTTCCGTGTTTTCTAACATCACTCTCCAACGCTCAGCGTCGCTTTTCGTGTGTTCCAGTTCAACTTGGCTTAAGGTTAGTTTTGCTTTCACTTGGTTAGATTCCGTTGCTACTTCTTTAAGCGCGAACGCTAAATCATCCATTGCTTTTTTGCTATTCTCCTCTGCTTTTGTTGCTAATTCCAATTCGCTTTTAAGAGAATTTAGTTCTTCAATTAAATTTTTCGCGTTCATATATAACTGTCCATTTTCCGCACCCTCTTGAGTCTCATTTACCTTAATTTTTGGTAACTCTTTTTCAATTACTTTTATATCCTCTTCGCCGTTGGTCTTGTTGCTTTGATATGCACTTAGTTGAAGTGTCTTTAATTTTTCTTCAAGATTAGCGATTTCAAGCTTTGACTCTTCAAGTAAAATCTTGTTCTGCTCTAGCTGTTTTGTTTGCATAACCAAAGTATCAAACAAATTCGCTTCAGATTCTTTTCGCTTCTCCAATTCGACCTCCGATTCTTGAATTTTCCTCTTGTACTCAGACAACAAAGTATCTTTCTCTGACAGTTGTTGTTCATGTACCTCCGAAAAATTCCTCTTGAGCTCATTGAAAGCTCGATTTTTTTCTTCTTCCACTTTTCTTATCTGCATCTTGGCTTGACTCAATTGTTCATCATATTGCTCCATAAAATGCCGTTGTTGCATATTCGGAACCTTGAGAATTTATTTAATCACGAACTATCCTTACAATAAACCATATATTACAATACATCAAAAATACGAAATTTATCAATATTAACAATGGCAAGAAAAAAAAAATATTGGTAACAAATTTCGACCAATTGTGTATGTGTCTGTGTCTGTAGTTATTTTCTATTATACTTTCGAATTTAAGATTTACAAAGGACAATTTGTTAGGTTTTAAAAAACGGTCTGTTATCGAGAAAACAACTTCAACAAAAAAGTATAACTGTTTTTATAGACTGAAAGAAAATTCCAAACACCGTTAAGATCGTGACAAAATGCAAATAGGCAAGGAATTATGTTAATTTTCATTTTTTTTTGGTCGAAACCGTGGTATCGACCGCCGAACGCAGTGGCTAATCCTTCGCTAGATTAGAGGCACCTTGAAGGAGGGTGGGATAGCTGGCCCAAAAACTGCTCTATACCCAAGGTGAAGATCGAACCATCGACCCTTAGTTGATAATTTTCAATTGAGAGGGCTAAAAATCAGATTTTTTGTATATGAACATAAATCACAAGTGTTATCTCTTTCTCTTTAGCTCTTTCATCAAAATTTTAGATTTGTCTACGTATGAGTAACTAAAATTCATATTCAATATAGATAAAAATAAAAGTTTTTCAACAATCATGATTACAATAATCACAAAAAAGAAAGAATATAAACGTGTATTGATAAATAAACAAATAAAAAAGTGTATGACACTCACATGAACTTGGTGACGTTGTTGGAAAAAGATTGAACGTGAGTGCAGAAAATAAGGTAATGAATGAATGATATGAGAAGTATAGGATTGGAAAATGGTATCCTTAGAGGAGTGAAGTAATTAACAAAAAATGTTAAATGATAGGAAAATACTGAATTTAGGAAAATTGTATAATTAGAATGAGATTAAGAAAAATAACAAGACGAGAATATAGGAGTATGTGAGATTAAAAAAATCCGAGGTTGACGGTGTTTCTTTGGTTTGGTGGTGGTATAGGTTGAATCAATGAAAATGATAGATATATAAGATAAATCAATTTGGAATAAAATTGAATAGAATTATCATATTGGACTATATGGACGGAATCAACGTAGAACCAACCAATGTCCTTCATCGTTAAGAATAATAAAGTTTCAACATATATATATATATATACTAATAAACTATCTTATTTTTCTTCAATTTGCAGCCCTCAACCGGCTCATATACTATGTCTCACTCAACCATGTTAAATGTAACCAAATAAATACGCTTTCCTTCTCATACAATACCTTTTGAGGCCATGTACGTCTACAGTAAACGATGTATGGTGTACAAGTTATGATTAACATTATAATGAATATAAATTTTATAAAATTCACTGTTAGATTAAAAAAAATGAATATGAATTTTATAAAATATTTTATAAAATTGATGATTTTTTTTTTTTTTGAGTAAAATATAGGATATGATGATTCATAATAAAAGAATCGGAAGTATAGCAAATAAACGAAACTCCCCCTTAAAAGAATGAGGTACTTGAAAAAGTTTATCTAAAAAACCTTGACGGTACAAGTGTACAGCTTTACCTGTAGTATTTGATTTTTAAACTATTTTTGAAATTGGATAAATTAGGATTAATATTTTTTCTATTTTTTAAAAGCAATGAAAAATTCTATTTGAAGAGAGATAGATACAAAAACTAAATTATGATTATAATTTAATTTTTGTATCTATTTCTCTCCAAATAATTTTTTTTTGCTTTTAAGAAACGGAGATAATCTTAATCGGATAAATTGATGGTATGAATTGATCAAAAATTAAAAAATTTCTATTAAATGTAGCTAAATATGGAAAAATTATTAGAAAGTGTAATAAGAATCTATTAAATAATTCACAAAATTTTAAAGTTTGTTTTATTCGGAGACAAGCAAATCTTGTAGCTCACACCCTTGCAAGGGCATCAAGATCTTATGCTAGTTCTACAATTTTTGGTTATAGTCCAACATTACAAACTTTATTTTACTAGAAATAAAATAAATTTGTTCTTGTCAAAAGAAAAAAAAAATCTCTCACTAAATTAAATTATATGACAATTTTTTATGTCAATTATAAGTTGTTTACTTGTTTAGAATAATAAAATAACTTTTTATATACTAAATATTCTACAAGACAAAATATTACTACCTCCGTTTCTTTTTACACGTCGTTTAAGAAAAAAATATTTGTTCATTTTTACTTGTCGTTTAAGCAATTTAGGTTATATATTACTTATTATATCCTCCTTCTTATTTTATTTTATTGACTAAATTTTGTATAATTGTTTTTGTTGAAACAATAATTTTTTTTTAATTGTACACAAATTTTGTTTGTTTTTAAATAAAGTTTGTTACAATTTTTTTGAAAATAGATAATGTTTGTGAAAAAAAAGGAATTTATTGGTGGATAAAAAATATGATATATTTAAAATTAGGACATACTAGGAAAATAAAGTGTAAAAATATACCCTCCTATTTTAGCCTTTTATTTCTAAAACATCAAATAAAAAGAAACAGAAGTAGTAATTAATATCTTAAAAATTTATCATGTGGCTGTTGTTTTGTGTTATGTTACCGTGTCTCCCAAAAACACTGATATGATCGGAATTTGCTGATTGGACCTTTGCCATGTGTTCAGCAAAGGTATTAACTAAACAAATTACAAGGACGAAAATTAAAATTGGCACAAATTACAAGAATAAAAATTAAAATTCGTTCAAATTACATAAACTAAATTTAAATCCAAAAATGTGAAAAGCCAATTCTCCATTTCTTCATTTTCCACCACCATCATTGTAGACTCTTCTCACTATCTTTAAACTACAAACTTCATAAGTACTTCAACTCAAGAAAACTTATTTTTGAAAAGAAAAAAAAAACTTATAGTATCATTTTAAAATTACAGGGCCATGACAGTGTTTTTGTATGACATGATAATATTAAGGTGAATAAAACAAAAGTAATTTAAAATTATAAAAACAAATTAAAAGAATTTTGTTCAAAGACGACAATCTAAATGGGTTAATAGGTCAATATTTTTCTCTAAATACACAAATTTTGCAATATTCCTCCGTAAAAAAACAATTAGAAAATCCCCAATGTAATGTTTAATTTTTTGCAATACTTTCGGACTCAGTCAACCATAATATTTTGAGGCAGTTTATTTTGCATCAGCTAAAAACTCTCACTAAAATTATATTTTGCGGCGATTTTTATTTGCGGCGGTTTAAAACCCCCGCTAAAATTATATATTGCGGCAGTTTTTATTTGCGGAGGTTATATTATATTTGACTGAATTCAGAAGTATTGCAAAAAATCAAACATTATAAAGAAGATACTTAAAAAAAAATTAAGAATATTGCAAAACTAACATATTTTAGAGAATATTGACCTATAAACCCAATCCAAATTCACTGAGATTATTACAACATTATAGAGGCCAAAATTATATTTCGACCTTTATTACTCAAAGATTCACAATTTAGAAGCAGTTAGTTTCTATCAGACTATCACTATGCGCATGATGCGTTGATCTTCTCCACCGTGATGATTTTAATCCTTACTTTTTATTTTGGTAAATATTTGTATCCTTACTCTATTTTGGTTACATTTTTTTTTCACCACCAATTTAATTAAGTTTGAGGGTTAGTTTTGGCTTCAAGTGATTCAAACCCCTTCTTGATCGTGGTTGCGGAGATCGAACCATGATTCTCTCTTCCAAATTTAGCGCTAATCACCACTGAATCAACTAACGATTGATTTTTTTTATACATTTTAATCCTTACTCACTATGTTTTTTTTAAATGACTAATATATTTTTTTTGAAGAAGTTTAAACGATAAGTATATTATTAATAATTATCATATTTTTGTACAAAATGAACATAAACCCGTAATGGAGAAACTACAAAATAAAGATGTCGTATATAAGTCACTACAAGAAAAACTGCTATTACACGTGACTTATTGACAGGGATTAAAGCTCCTGTGTAATATTTATCATTTGCAAGGAGTAAACTCTTGGGAAACAGGAAATAAATATTTTGTTTCCTCTTACATTTTGACAGTTGACAGGGGTTAACCCCTCGCAAAGTTAAAGCGGGAAAATAAAAATTGAATTTTTACTTAACATTCTGTATGGCGTCAGAGAAAAGTCCGTTTGACAGAGGTTATTACGAGGGGTAGCTCCCAGCAAACGAAAAGTGTAAATGGTCAGTCTATCACGCTGACACACACTGACACATGCCCTGTGAAACGGAAAGTGTACATGACCATTATGACACTGCTTGCATTTAGTGTTTAAATTAATTTTTGGTTTGCGACGGCATAACCCATGTCAAACATTTATAACAAAATTCAAAACTCTCTTCCTCTTTCTTTCTCAAACCGATCAGATCCTCTCTTTTTTTTCATTTTCTTTTTTCTCAAACCCATCTTCTTAAAGGAGAATTCTCCATTAAACACTGTGAGGTAACTCTTTATTATAGATGATGCTTTTTTTTTTCTTTTTGTAGTGATTAATAATATGTTGTCAACTCTACCACCATCAAAACTGTTGGACAGCCAGAACCTCAAGAAGAAGAGAATAGAACACAAACTAGAAGAAGAAGAAGAAGAAGAAGAAGAAGGAAAAATAAATTGACACCGGAAAAGAAGATGAAAACGAAACAGAGGAAAAAGAAACACGAACAAGAAAAAGATGGTACGGAGGGCTGAACGGCTCCTCTTCGCACCACCGCCATGTCTATATTGTGAAGAGAAATGTTTGGATTTGAGAGAGATGGAAAGTAGATTTGAGGTTTTAAGAGAGAGGCCAGAGAGAAATTTTCTAGAGAGAGAAATGTAACTAAATATTTTCAATATTTTTTTCAAAAAACAAAGTCACTAAATTATTTGAGACGTATGTGTATGTTTCATTTGACTTTTGAAAGAGGCAGAAGTCATTTAGAGGTATAAAATTGATTTCGGAGTAATATTAAGGTGTTTGCTTCGTCTAAAACACAATTAATTTAAAATTTAAAATTGATTACACTTGAAGCTAAAATTTGTAGCTAATGAGTTTAAATATGATTATTACACTGAAATTTATTGTTCATATCACTTTTAAATAATTATATCCAAATATAAATCAATTCTATTAAAACTAATTTTATCAAACTCAATTATATCAAAATCAATTATATCCGTCGCCAAACCAAACAGATAAATATTTGATTAATAGTGTTATTGTTTTTGTCATAGTTGCTTTGTCATTGTTTGTGTGGTTTCTTTAGGGTGTATTTGGTTATAAGAAGAAATAGAATAGAGAGAAAGAGGTAAGAAAGAGCATGAGAGAGATAAGTAAGAAATATGGTAGATTTGATGTATTGTAATGTTTAGTATGAGAGAAAGAGAAGAAATATAGAGAAGAGAGAACTAGAATGTTATAATAAATTGACAACAAAACCCTTATTTAATAGAGAAAAAACAGGAGGAGGAGGGATATAATTGGAAAAATAAATATAATAATTGACTCTTTCCCATTTCTTCTCAAGTGAGAGAAGACTATAAAAAATGGTGGGTCCCATACTTTTTCAATCTCTCTCCCCAATTTCTCTTCTTATCAAACAAGAGACATCCAACATTTCTCTCAAATTTCTCTCTTTACTAACTATTTTTTCACAACTTCTTTCAAAACAAACACATCCTTAACATTATTTGAGGGCACACAACCTAGCCTCACCTTCTTCTCATTTATTTGTGTACCCAATATAATCACCAATCAGTTGTTTTATTTATGACATATTTGTCAAAGAAAAAAAAACCAAACAAACAATGACCGTTAAGATAGTTAGAGTTTGTTGGGGTTAGTTAGTTGGTTAGAAATTAGTTATAGTTGAATATTACTCAATTAGTTAGTTAATTGAGTCCTATAAATATAACACCTTTGTACTATTTTCATCATTCTTTTATTAATATATATTCATTCAATCTAAATTTTTATGAGTATCTTTCTCATGAATACTCTTATGCACTCTATCTTACTTATGAAAATGATCTTCATCCCTATGATTCCATGATTCTTCACAATGACAAAAATAATAACACTCCCTTGACCTTTCTACTACTATTGGACTTGGACGTGTATGGAAATGGAAGGAAAACGTGACGAGAGAAACTATGTTATACATGTACTTCCTCCGTGTCTAAATATAAGAGGAAATTGATTAAAGAAAGTTAATGTATTTAGTTAAAAATTTAGTTCAAATATGTCTATTTTTTTATCAATTTTCTTTTATATTTTGAGGCGGATAGAATATATATAAGAACGGTTTAAATATGTTTTTGGTCCCTATAAACATTTGAGTTTTCTACTTTTAATCCCTGTAAAATTTGTTCCCACTTTATGGTCCTCCAAATATTTTCGGTCATGATTTTTGATCCTTACTTTTCACTCAACTATGTGTACGATTCAAATTTTTTAACGAGGTTTTGTATTCATGTTTATAATATTATAAAAATTACTCAAACCAAAATTCATAATTTTTTAACAAATGATGAATTAACTATGAATTTTTAAGCGCAAATACTTCACAAATTCATATTTAATTCATCACTAATTAAAAAAAATTAAAATTTTGCAAATCAATTCAATTTTTAATATACTAAACATCACTGCAATACATGATTCTAAATTTTAATTAGTATACATGAGTTGACTTAAAAGTATGAACCAAAATTCATGTTAGAGAATTTTGTAAGGACCAAAAAGTGGAGAAAAAAGTTTAAAGGGACTAAAAGTAGAAAATTCACAAGTTTATAGAGATAAAAAATATATTTATTCCAAAATATCAATATCATTTTTATATTAAATAAGTTAGAGATTTATTTTTTGAGTTTGTCAAAAAAAGTTAGAGATTTATTTTTTGAGAATTTTTAAATAGCAAAAACTATTTTGTTTTGTTTATCATAATTATTTTTTAAATTTAAATAAATAAGTTTTTTCATTTAAAAGAACATGTATGTTTACTCATTTAAAAAAAATAAACAAACATAAATTTTATTTAACAAAAAGAAAGAAGATATTTTTTATATCAGTTACGTATACAAGACTTCTTAGTTCTTACAGTTTCTTTTACTTTTAACCTTGTTTGTGACTCACTCAAGACTCAAGCAAGTTTTCTTCTTTGTTATATATAGATGTAAATCCTCTTCAATCAAACATATATATGATCCATTTCTCTATCTTTGATTTTTTTTCCTTTTTTAACTTTCATTAATCATGGATGATAGCTCTGACAAATTTTCTGCTACCCGTTATTTGTTCTTGAAACCCAAAAATATTGGGTTCTTTCAACTATTTCGTGCCTTATTGATTAGTACTACAAAGTTACACATAGAAAACTTTGTAGAGTGCCATGAACAAGTTGAAGAGGAAAGCTTCGACGAATACAAGTCTATCGTTTTTCTATTTCTATTGTTACAAAAGTTGCTGCAGTTGTTCAAATATCCATTGAAATATCTTGGCTTCACTGTTGAGTTATTTTTGAACATTGCTAGTGGCAACTACAACATTTTCCAGATTATTTTGAACTTTGTCCATGGTTTTTATCTAATTAATTACTTTTAGCTTGCTTATGGTTATATTAATTAATATGCCAAGCATGAACTATTTTCTTTCAGATTTGTCCTAATACTGCATGTTTGATATAACAGTTTATGTTATATTCTTCAGCTTCCGCAAAATCATCAACATGATTCTGTCATATCCATTACGATAGTTAATATAGGCTAAAGATAAATAATTTTTTTATTTTTGTTTTCACATATATGTTTTTACATTTGATTTCTTTTCAATTTGCTAGTTGGATTTTGTTCATGTAAGTTACTTACAACAAAAATAAAAAAGTCTTACATTTTGTTGTTTTATACTATGAATAGGTAAGGAATTAGTGGATATAAATTCAGCAGATTACGTGTCAATTATGGCCCATTTTGACAATCGAGTGGAGTTGGACAAAAACATCAAACGTGAAGACCCCAACTATATTGTTGCTTTGTCTATGATGGCTTCTAAAGCAGCTTATGAAAATAAAGCTTATATACGAAACACTGTTGAAAATCACTGGAAGGTATAAATTTATCATTGTAAAATTTTGTTACTACATAAACAAGTTTATTTTGTTCTCAACACTGAATTAGTTTCATTTGATCAAAGAGCACAAAGTTAACCTCAAACTAGCTAGCCTTACATACACTCATTGTTTATCAGTATCTATCATAAATAATGCTAATTTTTGTGTCCGTGCATAGATGGAAGTTGTTGCAAGCGGTAACTACTGGAATGGTAAGAGCAAAAACTAAGCTTACTCTCCCATTAGTTTGTCCAAATTGCGGTACGAGTTCAGTTATACATACAACTGATACTCGTACCAATACTCTATCCAGACCCTATCGATTGTCATCCTTAGATATTCAAAACAACAACCGCGTTGATTATTTATTTGGTTTTTGAAATTTTGCAGATTATCAAAGAAAAGCTACAACTCAAGCTTTCATCCTCTTGGATAAAAGCGACAACTATGACACCTACATAGTAACTTTCAGAGGAACCGAGCTCTTTGACGCTGATCAATGGTCTTATGATTTCGATATCTCATGGTTGGAGCTTCCTAGCTTGGGAAAAATCCATGCTGGTTTCATGAAATGCTTAGGTTTGCAAAAAAGCAACATGGGTTGGCCTAAACAAATTAAAACAATTCATAACCATGAACCTGAAGCCTACTACTTCATTAGAGACTTACTAAAGAAAATTCTTAATGAAAATGATAAATCAAAGTTTATTTTAACTGGTCATAGCTTAGGTGGTGCTTTGGCTATTCTGTTTCCTGCAATATTGATGTTGCATGAGGAGACACTTCTTTTGGAGAGGATCCAAGGAGTGTACACATTTGGTCAACCAAGAGTTGGAAATTATGTATTTGGTGAATACATGGAAAAGAATTTGAAACATTATGGGATTAAGTATTATAGGATGGTTTACAACTATGATGTTATTCCTAGGTTTCCTCCTGATCTTAAGGATGTCTTGTTTAAGCACTTTGGGACATGTTTTTATTTTGATAGAAGCTATAATTGTAAGGTAAGTAATTTTAACTAATTTTATTTTGGTTAAGTTAAATTACATTTTTAATCCTGAATTTTTACAAACTTGCAATTTTTGCTGATAATTTTCAAAATACGCACTTTTAATTATCTCCTAGTTTTAAGTTTTTTGTGCAAAGTGATAATTTTTACCAAATCAACGCAAACGTGGACCGTTACTTACATGCTATATCTTGCCACATGCTATAATTAAATTTTTTTATTTTATAAAATAATTTTAAGAATTAAATTTTTTAATAATTACATGTGGCATATGAGTCATAAGTGATTGTCTATGTGTGCTTTGACTTTGTTAAAACTAATTTTTTTTTGCAAAAGAGATTAAAATTAAATTAAAGAGCAAAAATTGCTATTTAAAAAGTTATGAGGCTAAAATTACAAATTTGTAAAAATTAGGATATCAAAAATGAAATTAACCTTTTTATTTTACATGTGATTCATATCATTTTACCTCAAATACATTTTATCTTTAATTAATAATATTTTTTTTTTTTTGGTATTTACAGAAAGTGCAAGAGGAGCCAAACAAAAACTATTTTTCTTTGTCAGCAATAATACCAATGACAGTGAGTGCTTTTATTGAGCTCATAAGGAGCTTCACTATAGTGTCTAGATTTGGACTAGAGTATCAAGAGGGATGGGTTTTAAGATTTTTTCGAGTTGTGGGATTGGTATTTCCAGGAGCACCTGATCATCTTCCACAAGATTATGTTAATGCTACCCGATTAGGATCAATTCTCACAAAGGTGGATTGATGCACAAAATACTCATAGACAATTCTAAGCTTATACTCATGCTGTACCAAAATATATGTCGTTTTGAGAAAAACTTTTATACACAATATATGTCGTTTTACATTACTAATGAAGCATTTAATGCTTATTTTCTTCTTATACTCTTAATTAATTATTTCTCTTTCTTCTTTCAATTCTATAATTTATTTCTCACATATCATTAATAGAGGATTTTTGTAAACTAACCCATAATTTATCTTTTCCATACAACAATGATTACATTACTTAATTTGTGTGATATGGTCAAAATGACATATATTTTGGTACGGAAGTAGTAATACGTATCAAACCAAAGACATTGTGCTTAATAAAGACCCAATAACAATTGGTGAAAGTTAACTGAGTTGCATTGCAAATGATTTTGTTTGTCACACATCTTGTGAAATCAGTGGTGGAGCTAGCTAAAGGATGGGGCCGGAAAAAATTATAATTTATGAATAGAAAATTCAAATCATATAATTAAGTTGTTATAAGCATACAAATGTGATCGTCAAAAAAATTAAATTACATGATTTAAAATACATTAAAATATTATTACAATATGTAAAAGAAATTACTAAAGAAATGGATATTGAGGGTGTATCTTTTTATTTTTCCTAGATATTTTTCATCATGATATTTAGTTATATTTTTAAGCCAACTTATGTGTAAACTTCATACTAAAGGTAGGGCTATGGCCCTACACTGTCTTAATTAGCTCCGCCCCTGTATGAAATATTCGTAGATAATTGGTAAAAAAGTAAAATAAATACACATTCTATTCTCTAATCACCCTGCAATTCAACCTCCAACTCCAAATCGAAACTGTGGACATTGGAAATAAGAACACAAATTCAAAAATACATATTTCACATGTTAAGAAGTTTAAAATAGATACCATAAAAAAAGTTTAAAATAGTAAATTTGTATTGAAACTTATTCATTATATTACAGTAAATATTTTTCTTAATTAATAATTATTATTTTTGATAAAAAATACTTTTGATTGATTTAACATGTGTAATATTATACATATTAGACAAATCCAATTTAAAATAGTCACCAAATTTTATAAATTAATAATATTTTTTTACTACAAAATTGATCATAACCATAATAAGATATCTAAAAAATTGTTGCATGTTGATCAAAATAGTTGTTTTTATCAGGTAGCCTATTAGTTAGGATTTCAGAGTGCAATGTCCCTATCAACTTATCAACTAAACTAAGCTTACATGGCAA
Source organism: Trifolium dubium (assembly GCA_951804385.1). Lineage (NCBI taxonomy): Eukaryota > Viridiplantae > Streptophyta > Magnoliopsida > Fabales > Fabaceae > Trifolium > Trifolium dubium. Next base: position 11,281,698 of record OX638076.1, read on the forward strand.
ATAATTTTTTTAAATTTTTTTTTTGAAGCAATAATTTTTTTTAATATAATGTTATAAAATGACACATTAAATAAAATTTTAATGTTATACCAAATTAATGTAATTTCATGCCCATTAACCCACATGCTTTGACGAGCTTTAGCGGGCCAGTCTCATCTAAAACCTAGTAAAAATAAAACCGGATAATTTTGCTCTAAGTCCATTCAGCTTTTGTGAATATCGAGTCGGACAGACTAGCGCGCCGATTGGGCTTTTCACTACTAAAAAAGTGCAATTTAGTGACAGAAATTTGAGAGGGAAGCAAATCCCTCACTAACTGTGAGGGAATTAATGACGGAATATTATAATTTTTATACAACTCAAATTGACAAATATCAGTGAGAAAATTTGTGACGAATAAATTCGTCACTAAATATCCGTCACAAATACCCTCACAATTAATGAGGGATTTGTTTCCCTATCAAATTTCCGTCACAAGTATGATGAAATTAAATGAAAGGAGGGATGTTGTGACAGAATTTTTCCCTCTCTAATTACTCCGTCACAAATTCCATCACAAACATACAAGACATTGATTTTGTGAGGAAAAATTCCCTCACAAACAATATTTATTTATGATATTTATAATATTATTTTTGACAAAACATTACTTATTATATTTGTTTTTTGACTATTATTATATTTGTTTATTATCAGTGCTTCTTGGTGTTAATATACCTAAAATAAAAAACTAACAGAAAGACCCCAAAAGCGTGAAACCAAAATCAAGATTCTCCACCGCGGCCACAACCGTCTTCGATGAAGGTTTGATTCAAACACGGCGATTTCATCGAACTTTCCGATTCAAGATATTTTTGGTACGTCGGAGCAAAAATCAAAGCTAAATTACGCCAGATAAAAATTGGAGCATATTGAATTTACACCGGAGTTTTTGTTTGTACTTTATTCGCTTCTTCTTCGGTTCTTTGGAGCTCTGAATCACGCTATGGATTTCATAACGCCGGAGCAAAATTACGCCGGGTCGGAGCATGTTAAATTTACACCAGATTTGAATTACGCTGAATCACAACAGAGTTTTGGATTCTACTTTGGTCTCTTCTTCGTCGGTTCTTTGGAGCTGAATCACGCTGTAAGTGAAAATCTCTCTCTCTCTCTCTATCCATTTTCTTCTTCTTTGATAATACATCGTTGCTGAGATTTTTCTGCGTTGAAAATCATGAAGTCTGATATACGATTTGTGTTCGTTTTCGATTTTCATTCTATTGTATAATTGTGTGTGAATGATTATTGGTGTTTCATTAAGTGATTTTTGCAAATGTAGTTTATGATATTAGTAAAAAATCTGTTAATTGGCACTATTAGTGAAGGTTAATTAAGAAATTAGGTTAAGTGTGGAAATTGAACTGTTTTGACTTGAAATATTGCCTAAAATAATGTTGAGTTTTGGAATCAAATGATGAATTGCACATAGAGGCATATTATGAATTTTTAAATGATGAATTTTGGAATCAAATGATGAATTTTCATAGTGATGTAATGTATATGTGTATTATGCTTTTGTGACCTCTTGTTATGTCTATTATGCCTTGGTAGTTGTAGTTTGTAGCAGTAGGCCTTTGTTTTGTTTAGGATTAGGTGATTTGTGATATGGTTTGGTTTTGTTGCTATGGTGAATGATTTTAATGTATTGTTAAATGGAGATAACACGATCCTTTAATTGGTTGTTTAATTAGTTTTTTTATATTTTGATTTTTGGTTGTAGTCTTTGTTTTTCATAGTGCTTACTGCTTGTCTATGCCTCTTTTTATTAACTGGTAAAGGTATATTTATTAATTGGAGAATAGTTTGAAGAATGAACCTATGAAACCTTGTCATAAACTGTATATTAGGAATGTTCCTGCTATGAAAGATGAGTTTAGGAAAGATAATTGAAGTGCATTTTAAGAAAGATAATTTTCCAAGCAATAATTAGTGAGACCTGGTTTTTAAATTTATGAAAAAGGTATGGTTTAAATCCAGATCACAGATGTTTAATACTTGTACATGTGTGTTTATCTGTTTTAAGGTAACTGCAAAGTGCTAACTACTAAGGTTGACCTGAGTGAACTGACATGTTGATTTGGCTATAACTGACAAACTATGTTACTTTGACAGAACATGCCTTTACCTTATGATGGGAGGACAAAAGGTTTCAAGTGTGGAAGCAATTTGTGTTTATTTAGCTTTTTCTTTAACATCTGTGAGTTTATAATGATATTTCTGTTTACTTGTTTTAGCCAAGGTGTTTAGGAAGACAAATTTAATTTCATGATTATCACAAACCCATTTTTCTATAACTTCTTTAAGTTGTGTGCAATGCTATTGAGTTGCCTATTGATTTTGAAGGTTTTGATATATTTATATGAATATATAGATGGCAGTCGGCAGACAATGATAACACAAAAGGCAGGTGGAAGAGGTACTAGTAGAGGTATATCAACAGAGGTAGGAGAAGTACTATGAGAAGGTATAATATCCATTTCAATAAAAAGAAAAGGTATATTATCAAAACCATTTTAGTTCTATATCAAAGTTGTGTTTATGAGTACTTATTGGCAGGTTTCTACTTCTCGATATACCTACATAATTGCCAAACTTGCAAAGATAGTTGTAAGATGTCATGATCACTACAAAGATTTCCTCAAGACATATCATTGTAGTCGTCTCACAGTGTCACATTGTCTGCTCTAGAATTGTTTGATAGGTATTAATTTCACTTTGATTTATTGGCAATTACATTGATTTGCATAACCTAAGAAAAATATGAATAAGATAAATGACAATGAAAAAGATTAATATTTCCTTGTTCATAAGGATGATGTGGATAGAATTAGAAGAGCTAGTTGACTATTAATTGAAAATAGAAGAAAAAGTAATGGCCACCTAATTTATGAACATGGCAGTTGTCACATATATAATAGAATACAAAATACTTAATACTTAAAGTAGTAAACTGATCTATGAACTAAGACTTACTAGAATTATTCATCTGTGTATGGTGGCATACTTTTAGTGTGCAATAGATGTTAAGAAATCAAGTATTTTGCTTTTTGCATGTTTTGTTTTAATTTATTGCATGTCGCCTTTTACAAGTGCAGGATGATCATCTGTTATTTGATTCCAATATCGAACAACGTGTCAATGATTTTATTGATGCTGCTGCTGCTATTGTCCAAGTAAGCCAATTCTATCCATGAATTATGAGATTACACGTTTCAGTTTTGTTAGAATTTATAATATGTCATGTGTACACCAACTTATTTTTGTTACTATCACAAAATCATGCGCTTAGCGTAGTAGTGCAATCTGGAAAGTCTAGATGATCAACGAATACCAATAAGGTAGAGTCTTGATTTGTACCATGCAGATTTTTAATACATGTTTTCCTTGTGTTTAATGTTGAGAATGATAGACTGAATGTCTTGTATTCTACTCCATCTATTTTTAATAAGTGCATTTTTCTTGTTTGAATTAATCACTCAAAGCTTAACATCTGATTGGTTTCCATCTTCTGCACCTTTTGAATTAATCATTTTTATTCTATTTGTGAGTACCTATTTCACCATATGCATTTACCTTTTTACTTTGATGGATGCTAAATATTAATACTAATTAAATACATTTGCAAGTGTGCTTTTTTCTTTGATAGGTCTGAATTAGGCTGAAGACACGAGTGGAATAGAATGATGGACTAGGCAGGACACATCTTTAGAGTTTTTAGCTTCAAATTCAAGTATTTAGTGTTGTAACTAGATTTAGCATATTCTCATTTGATAATATGTTCGTTTTAAAAATTTGTTTGTAAACTCTTTTAGTTAAGTTTCTTAGTTGATTATATTATTTACTATTACTTTTGATGGTTAATATGAATTAATTGATGTATATTTGATTTTGGAATATAATTAAAAAACCAATCTTATTTAAAGTATGCTCCTTGTTCAATGTATTAAATATTTTATTATAAAAATTCAAAATGGAGAGAAATTTGTCAGCAATTAAATAAACAGTTTCCATTATTTATTAGAGAGGGAAAACATCCCTCACAAATTATTATACATTACCAAATTTGTGAGGGAAAACAAAATCCGTCACAAATTTAGTGACAGAAATAAGCAATCCGTCACAAATTTAGCTACGGAATAAATTCCTCATTAAATGGATTCTGTCACTAACTCCGTGACTATTAGTGACGGAAATTTAAGCTTCCATGTTATAATCTTACCTCATTCTTAGCGACGTATTTAATAGCTAGCGATGAATAACATCCGTCGCAAATTGTGAGGGATTTTAAATTTCCTCACTAAAATTTTGCGACGCGTGATTTAGATACGATTTTATGTCCGTCGCTAAATCCGTCACTATTACCATTTGTGACGGAAATTTGCTTATTTAGTGACGGATTCGTGCCCTCTCTAATGTTAACTTTTCTAGTAGTGTTTGACTAACACAAAGCCGATAGAAACTTCTTACAGAATACATACCATCTTTCTCCACACGCCAAATACACTTATCCTCTAACACCGAATTATACAAAAGTGTGGACATAATTTTTGCTACACAATTTGGCTCAAATATTGTTGTTATAAGAGACTTATATTCTCTAAAATAATGATATCAACTTTGTACCAAAAAATAATAATGATATCAGCCAGGGGCGATGTCACATAGTAGTGAAGCACCCCCTTAGTCTTGATATTTTGTACCAATAATAAGATTTTTATCGATAATGAACTCCCTGAATTTTAGACTTTGCACACTTACACTTGTGTCATTTTTTTCCTTGTGTTGTGGGTTGATAAACCAATAATGGTATGACTCTCATTTTTTTTTTTGTGCTACATAATAAGAATAATCAATCTCAAGTTTTGAAAGTTGCTTGTTAAAACTAATTAGCGTGTCAAATTATGGATTTTTAACGTGGAAAATATATTGCATAAATACATAACTTTATATGTTGTCTTTGTTTTAAAATTTAAATAATACTCAATTTTTGCTTTGGTTTGGTTCAAATTTAGTATGAAACAATAACAAAATCAACTGACTATATATTTTTTTATTAATTCAATTTTTTTCTTTTAAAATGTATAACTAAACCAATTTATTACAACCCAATGGGTGTGGTTGAGCGGTTGGGGTTCATCCTCCCTTAACCAAGGGTCGAGGGTTCGATCCTCACTTTGGGTATGGAGCAACTTTAAATCCTTGGGCCAGCTATTCCACCCTTCGAGGTGGTATGATATATAGGTGTGAAAAATATTGATATGATAGGAAAAAATGTATAGATAAAATAATGTGTTGAATAAATATAGAAGAATAAACAGTGTTTAAATATCATTGTTATAAATTTTAAATGTCATTATTAAAAGAAAAAAAATTTAAACGTATGTACCTTTGAGCTAGGTCCCGGCATCGCCATTGATATCAACTACAGTAAGACTAACTTCTTCTAACATATTAGATTGTTGCATACATAAAGCTGAAGAATCATAAAACCAATTCTCATTAAATAGAGACATATTTTAACCGTTGCCTATCCTCCATCTACCGCTTGCTTTTAGAATAAATTTGTAATTACAAATACTCCTCATACAAAGATAAGATTTTGGCCAAAATTAGTCTCTAAGAATTCACAATGAGGAAGAAAATATCTTACTTTATAAAATTTTCATATAAGTATGTTAGAATTAGACATAACATGTCAATCTTACTTCCTTAACATCACAAGATTAAAAGCAGTAAGTTTTTTAAAAAGAAAATGATAAACATTGTCCTTAGAGCAATGGTTAAGGAAACAATAATAGTAAAAAAAAATTCGAAATTCGTGTTTTCTACTTTTCTAAAACAATAAAATATAATTTTCAATGCAACTATTTCTTTTTTTGGTAACCAAGACCCTTTTTAAAAGTCATTCCACTATCCTTTGTTACGCGCTGCTGAGTGACCCGACCGAAATGTGCTCATCATTTTTTCAATAAAAGTCTTTTTTATTTTATTTTTGACAAAAAAAATAACAAAGCCGAGTCTTAATTTGGTTACTTCAATTTATTATTAAAAAAATAAAAACTTGAACGCCGACGAGAAAATAAGAACTTCCGTTGAGTTTACACATAAGCGATTTACGAGCGTGTTAACAAACACATAACTTATCACATAAGCGAAGAAGAAGAAGAAGCGCTTTTTTCCAAACCATCTTAATTCTCAACTCAACCCTTACACTACACCCTCATTTTCACCCAAAATCGAACCCACTAGCTCCCACTGCAACAACCGTGTAACGCGCCAAGAGGTGGCGCCGGTGCAATTGCCACCTCGCGGTTCCAATTTTGCAATCAATTATTCGATCTATAATCAATTTCTCTCCGATCATTGTTACTGATTTCATAAAGTGATTTTGTGTGTGAGAGGAAGAGTTAGAAGAGATGTGGGTGTTTTACCTGATCTCGCTTCCTCTAACAACCGGAATGGTGCTTTTCACTTTGAGGTACTTCGCTGGTCCTGATGTTCCGAGATATGTGCTTTTCACCGTTGGATATACTTGGTTTTGTTCTCTTTCTATCATCATTCTTGTCCCTGCTGATATTTGGGCGGTACTGGTTCTTTTCCTTTTTGATTGATTTTTGAATTATGTTTTTGATCATTTCCAATTAGTGAGTGATTTCGTTTTTGTTAGAAATTTTGAGCTTCAATTGTTGTGATATGTCTGTTGTGGTGTTACTGGTGTAGAGTTTTAAACTCAGTACTATAGGTGTATGATAGGATTGCATGATAGAATTTTCGGATATTTTTTGCGTTGTTTTTCCTGTTGAGGGTTATTGTTAGAAATACAATGTTGAATTGGATGTTTGATTAGTTTAGGAAGAAAATTGAATTAAAAAAAATATCGTTGGTATGATTAGTTCTTCCCTTGCTTCATTTGCTTTAGAACTGTGAAATTAATGCATGGGGGTTATATGGGAGATTTCTACGCCCTTAGGTAATCTAGATGTCGGTAATCTAGTATTAAGTGTTAACTATAATTTATGAGCGATTGGCCACTCACCTCTATACACTGACAGTGTATACTGTATAGAGGTGAGTTGCAATTTGCAAAGAAAGTGGATCATAGTTTTTTTTTTGAACAGACAGCGTGGAATGTGGATCATAGTTAACACTTAACACTTCCATAATAAAGGGACTTGTACATGGGTGGAGAAGTTGTGAATATTTGGATTTTGAGTTAGAAACTAGGAGAAAAAATTATAATTATTTGTAAAACTGGAATGATGTACTTTGGGTTTGTGTCAAAACTCCCAAAATTTCGACAAAAAATATGCTACCTCCTTATTAAGGACTGACAGTTTCATGCCTTTTTATTTTGTAGTTAAGCTTGTGTCAATTAAATAAATTTTTTTCCTGCTGCATTTCTTTTCTAATCAGTTCAATTTAACTGCTATTTAGCTAATAATGATTTTTTTTATTCTTCCTTTAAACGGTGGATTTTTGTACTTTATATTGTTTTAAGGTGAAAAGTTGTGGTTAAGTGTGGAACTGTATGTGCATTATTTCATTCATTAATGGTGTTTCTATGACATTTTCAGACGATAGCTTCTCACAATGAGAATGGAGGTATTTCTTTCTTTTGGAGCTGGTCATATTGGAGTACATTTTTGCTTACTTGGTACGCCAATTTAAAGTTTATGATTGTTGAGCTAGTTTAGTTTATCATGTGATAGTTACTTTTCTCCCTCGATGCCCTAAATTCAAATATTCCTCTAGGATCATTGTTTTTATTTTGTGGACTGTGCACCTTGTTATGTAATCTAATCTAATTTGTAATGTCATCAAGCTGAAGTAACTGTTAAATGCAAATCATCAACAAATTTCAAAATTTTGAACTTTGAAAATATTTATATTTGTTTTCTTTTGGTATCTCTAATATTAAACTTCCTTATACTCAAGGTGTAAATGTATGTTAAGTGTTAACATTGTTCTACTACAAAACAAACTTTGGGGTTGGGCTATACTGGGAGTTGTAATGAAGAACACATGACATAGCTTCTCTAGTATAATTGCAAAATTTTGTTGATTTTGTGTATGCAATGCTAATGCATTTCTATGCTTGTCTACATATTAATCATGATATTACAAGGAAGTATTTAATTAGTTTTTACGGATCAGTGATGCGCTTTCCTCATATTTAAATTATTTATCCTAAGCAGGGCTGTGGTGCCCCTTATTCAGGGTTTTGAAGATGCGGGGGATTTCACTGTATCAGAAAGATTGAAGACTAGTGTACATGTTAACTTGGTCTTCTATCTAATTGTGGGATCCATCGGCCTTTTCGGAATCATTCTTCTCATTATGATGCACAGGACCTGGTTAGTTCTCATTCCCTTAGCCTTATTTATTGTGTTAAGAGTTCCACATTGGAGAGAATATGGCTTGAACACAACTTTATAAGTGGGGGCAGTCCTCACCTTACAAGTCGGTTTTATAAGAGTTGAGTTAGTCCCTCCCTCTGTGTTTATGAATAATGAGATTATTTAAGAAACTTCTGTAAAATAGTTATCTGTCCGATAAATCTCTGCATTCGCAAGTTCAGATTTTAATCTAACCTATTTAGTCTTAACATCTGTGCATTTACTCTCTGAAGCTAACACAATTTCTATGAGGACATTGGAAAAATCTCAGTATAATAACATCTTGAGTATACAATATTATATTGATAAATGCATACCGGTTATTTGCAAGGTCATTTGAAATAAATTATGGTTATTTTTTTGGGTACTAGAGACCATGCTAGAGCTAGGGGGGGCACATCATTAGAGTGATGTCCAACTGTCTTTTGGTCTACATTATTAGGAGACCTGGGAAGGGAGGGGGAAGCAGTAGGATGTTCCGGTAGTGTTGAACCTCAGAACCAGGAACTTCTAAACCGTGTTTGGGTATCTAATAGAGAATAAAATGATATGTAACGAGGCAAAACAGAATAAAGTGAAATGGACTATTTGGATATATTTATGATGGAATGGAGAAAAATGTTTCCACCCCAATACCCTTAAGTTGTAGGAGAAGACAAATTGGGGTACTGAGTGGAATGGGATGAAATGCACTTGATCATGTTCCATTCTATTCAATCCTGTTTCAAAAAATCCAAACAATGGAACCTATTATGATTTCATTCTATTCCTTTTCCTTGCATCAATCCAATCATCATTGTAGCATGTTTCTCAATCAAGTGTGAACTAGGCTCATGGGATAAAGAAGTTACAGATCTAAATTGTATATTTAAGTCATGCCTCTTCAATAATCAGTGGCATGTACTGTTTTCCAAGTAAAAACTCATAAATATTTGCTCACTTCCCAGATAATTGTCTATTTTTTGTCATGGTTGACAAGTTAACATGAAATAGAACTTTTTTCACTTGTATTTGTGTGTTTATTTTTCAGTTTTAAAATGATGCCATACTTTCTTTAGGAATTATTTCTAGTTGGTTGATACTTCTGTACGCAGGAGTGGGAGTCTTTTGGGATTTGCCATGACTTGCTCAAATACTTTTGGACTTGTTACTGGTGCATTTCTTCTTGGCTTTGGTTTAAGTGAAATTCCTAAAAGTATTTGGAGAAATGCTGATTGGTTCACCCGCCAGAAAGTTCTTTCCCACAAAATTGCCCAAAAGGCTGTCAAACTTGATGATGCTCACCAAGAACTTTCAAATGCTATTGTTGTAAGTGGTTAAATTAAGTTGAATGTAAAATATATTTTGCAATTTTACTGCTGAGAAGACATTACTGTGAATTGATTTATAGAAAGATTTGGTTTTTAATATAAGCCAACTTAGTCATTTAGTCTATGTAACCAAACCATCTATAATCTACTGAGAAAAGGCATGATTGTTGCTTTACTAGTGCACATATACAGTTTGGAAAATTTGTTATTCTTTCACTTTGAAGTAATATGGAGCCACATTTTCTTGTTTATGATTATTGTCTTACTTTTATTAAAAAGTTCTCGTTCTCTAGTTGTCTTAAACCAGTTGGCTTCATTTCAAGTTACATATACATTGGAAATATTAATTTTGAAACTCATGCTGAGCCGAAAATATGTATCATGGCATGGTTATGATGCAAAACAAGAATTGCTTGCTTTCGAGTAACTCTATTTTCAAAGTAACCTTGCAACCTGCCCCCATCATGTACACATTATTTCTTGGAACTTAATGATTGTTTATTTGTATAGGTTGCCCAAGCAACCTCCAAGCAGATGTCCAAGCGGGATCCTTTGAGACCTTATATGAATGTCATTGATGATATGCTTGCTCAAATGGTATTGAGCACTTGATACCTTATTTGATTAAGGATTTTGATACATAATTTGTATTGCTATTTTCATTTAGACATAACTTTCAATTTTTCAGTTTAGAGAAGACCCGTCCTTCAAACCGCAAGGTGGACAATTAGGGGAAAATGATATGGACTACGATACAGATGAGAAGTCAATGGCGAAACTAAGGCGTCATTTTCGGAATGCTCGCGAGGAGTATTATAGATACAAAAGGTAAGCATGTGATCAATTTGGTCTCTAGTGGTATCATGTGCTCTTGAATCCTTTACAGCATTTATGGTAAATTCAATTATTATGTTTTTACAATGAAGAAAATATTGAACAGATCTACAGTTATTTATATTTTTGTTCTGCACGTCACTGATAATGCCAACAGCTTATTGATTGTATTAGTGAAAACTGAAAATCAAATTTCTGATCTGTTTCTTCACACGGTACACACTTGTTACATTTGTTAGGTCTTTTGCTTTTTAATTTTACGTACTGCTGAATCTTACAATTGGTCTAATTATAAATTATTGTTAGAAATTGGGTTGGGCCTAACTCAACCCTACAAAACCGGCTTGTAAGGTGAGGATTGCCTCTACTTATAAACCCATGTCCAGACCATCTCACATTCGATGTGGGATCACGCCCAGCACTATTAGGCTTGGTGCATGGATATAAATAGTGGGTCTCCCGGTAGCACAAACCTAACAGTGGGCGGCCTAACGGATATTGGAGAGGCTCTGATACCATGTTAGGAATTGGGTTGGGCCTAACTCAACCCTACAAAACTGGCTTGTAAGGTGAGGATTGCTTCTACTTTAAACCCCACGTTCAGGCCATCTCACATCGGATGTGAGACTTAACAATTATGCTCATTAATTTCATTCTTTTGGTTTTGCTTGGATCATGAAGAGTTCCATCTTTGCTCCCTAGCATCTATTAATATGAAAGACACCTTCTAAAATCTAGCTTTCTTTCTAGTGGTGAAGTAGATTACTTCTAGTCTCTTACAGAATGATTCATATATGGTGATATGATTTATATGGCAGATTTATTTTTTATTGTTTCTCTTACTTCTGTCAAATCTTTACCACAAAGACACCATAGATTTCTTTCAGCAATAGTCAAAATTTATTTGATATTGTTGCTTTTGCAGTGAGTATATAACTTATGTGCAGGAAGCCCTTGAGTTGGAAGATACAATAAAGAATTATGAACGCCGCAGCTCAACTGGATGGTTTGCTCCTAATTTTGTTTTTATGTTTTGTCGGTTTGGGACAATATTTAAATATCCTATAATATATTGCAGTTCTAGAACCCTCACCCCCAAATGTTCATGCTATAATTTCAGGGAATATAATTCAAGCATCAGACCTGATCGGACTGGAAAGTTGGGGTCCTTGTTTGATACTTTGGGTAACTACGAGAATTATTATTAAACCCGTTTGTTTCTAACTTCAAAGAGTATTTCTTTGTGGCATCTGGAATAGCATGGACTATTTTTTTTTATTATTATTATTTGTAATGCTCTTTTGATTCGATTTTTATGATGCTTCGTGATCATTACCTTTTCTGTAAAGTAAGATATTAGAAAAATATAATGCTCTATATTCAACTTGCTCAGTCATTTACTATGTATAACTGACTCTGTAGTATTAACTCTATGAATCTATTTTTACATACATTTATTTTGTTCTACATGGTTGCAATATTGCAGAGGAGAAAAATAAATAGACCTCCTTAGATTTTGAAATTAGAAATTTGAATACAGTATTGACAAACTTAGTGAGAAGTCAATATATTTGCTCATACATATGTTGTTTTAAGCATAGAAGTTTCTTAAGTTTTATCTTGCCTTTCTCGAATTAGGTTTCTAGGTAAATGTTATTTTGACTTATTTAATCATGCTTGGATAACTCATTCTTCTTTTTTTAAAATTTTGGTTCTGAACTAATTGTGTTTCTTTGCAGAATTTTTTTGGAAATGCATTTTAAGGAAACAAGTTGAAAAAGGCTTGGCTGTTTTACTTGGTATCATGTCTGTTGCAATTCTCTTGGCAGAGGCAACTCTGCTGCCTAGCATTGATCTATCGCTTTTCTCCATTCTTATAAAATCTGTTCGAACACAGGAGCTGCTTGTGCAGGTAGACCAATTCTGCTAAGAGCTTTTTTTTTCCTTTCGTATTATAGACATTTAGATGCTATATGTATGTGGATGTGTCTATGTATATAAAATGCGCTACTCCATTCTTAAAAATCTCTGGACACATGAGATGCTTGTGCAGGTAGACTGAGTCTGTTAGAGTTTTTTGTTCTGCCTATGTTGGACATTAAGATGCTGTATATACATGTAAAATATTTTTCACCTTTTCAAAAAGAGTTTTTGGTGAAGATTCATTGTGAAATTGTTGAAGTTATTGGATTTTAGATCAAAAGAGGAGACAAATAATAATAATAATAATAATAATAATAATAATAATAATAATAATAATAATAATAATAATAATAATAATAACTTTTAATGTTGTTGATAATAACTTGACACAAAACACTAAACATTAACCACTATTTATAGGGATACAAGACCCCTCCTTATCCTAAATAAATAGGAAAATTAGGAAGAAAATCATAATAATAACTAAGTTACATAGAAACTAATCCTAGGAGGTAAACTAAGATGTTACTTAATATCAATAATTCAATATATTGTCAGATGTTATATCATATAAACCTTTTGATTTAGATGGCCTTTGTGAATGTATTGGTCAACATCATATGTGATTTTCTTCTAATATGGGTGTGTCTTTGTCTCTCTTTCTTATGAAATAAACTTTCTGCTCTTTTGGCTTAGGGACATACATAATGCAAACAAATTACTAATGGAATCTCACATAATGTATCTTTGCTTCAATAAAATGCTTTTAATTCCATACATTGCTACTTCTTATTTGAAATGAAGACAAACCTCTTTTGAATCTCATGTCCATGCTCTGCTCAACTGGAAAATATAACAATCTTATTTTAATGATGTGAATCATGTATATTTCATTTGACTATTGTATGAAATTACTTACCTTTAATTTCTTGTGTAGGCATTTGCTTTTGTCCCACTAATGTACATGTGCATCTGCACATACTATTCTTTGTTCAAAATTGGAATGCTGATGTTTTATTCACTGACGCCCAGACAGACCAGCTCAGTTAACTTGCTTATGATATGCTCGTATGTTTTTTTATTTTGATATTGCCACCAGTCCACCACTCATATTTGTTTGTTGAATTGCTTATGCTGTCAAATGAATACCAGTTATATTTATATCCTATTTTTTCCCAGGATGGTTGCCCGTTATGCTCCCCCTGTATCATACAACTTCCTCAATCTCATTCGCCTTGGTCCTGATAAAGAAACTATATTTGAAAAGGTATTCTCATGAATCCTTTGACCTGTCAATTCCCTATAATATTTTTTTCATGTCTAATCCAACAAACTGTGGACGGAAGTGATTCCATGTATTACTGTCTGCTGTGATATTTATTTTATGTGCTTATCTTTTTGGCATAGACATCAAAATATTTCCTAATTATCCAAACTATCAAGAGGAATTCAGGTTTAAAATGGTGTATCATTTAACTTGATTCATATAGGATATATTTTGACACTGTTTCATCTATTTAGCCAACCTTGTTCAGTAGGGAAACATTGCCCTTGTTTTTGTCATCCTAGAAAATTGCCACTTGATGGTCATATTGGTTTGATGCATCATCCATTGTAAGATGAAGACATTATGTGTGTTTGTACCAACTTTTTCCAGTCTAAAAAGCTAAATGTGAAAATAAGATCTTAAAATCACGTCAAAATTGTTTGGTAAGTTTTTGTTGTTAGAAGCTACTTTTAAAATATAAACTGTTGGAACAATTGCAAAATAATTTGATCAGAAACATTTGAAGTGAGCCCATGTGGCACATACAAGGACACAGTGTTAACATGCAGATGACGTGGGGAAAAAGTTTATGGAGTAAAATATCATTAAAATGTAACATTTCATCTGCATGTGTGGTTTTGTTGAATTTGTTTTAGTTTTACACATCTTTTCTGTATTTGTTTCATGATAACTTTTCTCGTTTGTGCTAAGTTGTCTGAACTTTTACGTCTTTTCTGTATTTGACTTAGCTAGCAACTGCTAAATTATCTGAACTTTTACGCCAGAACATTTTTGCTCCTTCATTTTTTTAATCCACTGCACAATTTGTCCATGATTGCAGCGAATGGGGAACATTGACAATGCCGTCCCTTTATTTGGGGATAAGTTTAACAAAATTTATCCACTTATTATGGTTACATATACCCTTTTGGTAGCAAGCAACTTCTTTGACAAAGTATTTGATTTTCTGGGGAGCTGGAAGAGATATATTTTTAAAACTGAAGCTGAGGATATGAATGGTTTGGATCCATCTGGAATAATTATTTTACAAAAAGGTATCAAATGAAAATTTTCGTTGTTTGTTAAAACTTTAGTTCAAGCTGATAAAGATAAATCGTGAATGTTGACTGATTGGTTCTGTTTTATTTGTAGAGCGGTCTTGGCTTGAACAAGGGCGGAAAATCGGGGAAGAGCAAGTTGTTCCACTTGCAAGGAATTTCAATGGATTAGATATTGAATCAGGCAACAATTATAAGGTATTTAGACATACCTTCAAAAAATGGAAGCAAATTTAACCTAATGCGTTCTTTAGCTGCAGTGTATGACATTTGGAAATACTACTTTCTTTTGGTATTATATTATTACTCATCTTTTACCCTGTGTTTCTTCAGGAGAGAAACGGTGTTGAATTGAAGACAACTTCCAATTTAATTACTGAAGAAGTGAATGGAGGTATATCTGAAACTTTGGATGAAGAGACGAGAAGATATGGCTCGAGCAGAGAAGCCATAAGCAACAAGTATGCTGCAATTAGAGGACAGGGTGGGACATTATCTAAATTTAAGGCAGAAGACAAAAATGTAGCCTCTTATTCTGTGGTTGATGAAGGCAATACTAATTCTAGAAATTCAGCTCTCCTGCCATCTTCAGGTTTGGCATCGACGTGGCAAACAATGAAGACAGGCTTTCAAAGCTTCAAGTCCAACATAGGGGCCAAAAAGTTTTTACCTATACGGCAAACACCAGAAAGTACGGTCTCTCGTGTGTCCTCATCCGAGTCCCTCGATGACATATTTCAAAGACTCAAACGGCCATCTTTGGACCAAGTTACTTACAATGATGAGGACTGAGATGGAAACCGATACTTGTTTTCCTTCAAGGTGATATTCATCATTTGGCAAGAACTTACAGGTGTAAAGTGTTATTGGATTGACAATGCAGATCAGTATTATCATGTACAGTGGTGGGAAAATTTTAAATGCTCTGTTAAGAAAAACAATACTTAATTGCCCATTGCAGCCTAAAGTTGAAAAAATAGGCTACAATAGAGAAACTTGTATACTTACAAATCAATGTAACAACAATCTACCTGATCCTTAGAATTAGAAACAATACTTAAAATTGTACCATTAGACAGCATAACCGATGTTTGCCCGGTTTGTATTCTTAGTTTCATTTCAGACATTTCTTTCCATCTTAACCTCGCTACTGAAAAACCTCTAATAGTATATTGGAAGTATATTTTTGGACGACACGAATCGTTAGGATGTTAGAAGTATAGTTTCAGATGACAAAATTAATATTTGTTTTTGTCTTGTACTAAATCCCGACTCGTTGGGACTGGAGAGCGTTTTTCCCTTTCATTCCACTCATGACTACTTTATTTAGATTGCATTCTGTTTTGGATGACCATCTTGATCATTTTTAAAACCAGATATAATGAAGAATGAAAATAGTAAGATATCCGGGCTGCCATTTTCCTCTTCCATTGTCACAATACAAAGGAGTTAAAATTTCGTGATGAGATTATGTCATGAAGAAAAAGAAATATTAAGTCAAGCATTGATCCAAACCCATTACAAAGTAATGTCTAGAAATAAATTTTTTCTTAGCTTGGAGAGAGCTCATTAACCACTTTAGTTTAATCATTTGTTTTAATCCTTATATATTTGATATCATATATGCTTAAAATTCATTGCAAAATGACACATGGAGGATGGAAAGAATGCAAGATTTTGCCATTTATGTTGATGGATAAAAATAATAACAGTGACAATTAACAAACATGTATTATACAACTGAAATTTCTAATATGATCAACAACAGAATCATCCAACAAAATATGATACAACTTTCATATATAACATTTAAAAAACATATCCACCTTCATGTCCTTGAACTCACAACAGAATCTTCTGTATCCTTTCTCCTGAGCTTAAGTACCTTGGACCAAAAGCCATCTTTCTTTCTTCCTCTACCTCCTCCTCCACCAACAGCATCCCTTTCTCTAACATGATTCCTCGAAGCAAAAGCGAGCGACTTACTCTTTTTCAAGTTCAAAGCATGATTAAAGCTTATCATACAAGAAGCCGAACCGGTCGCATGTGAACCGTTCCGCCGAAAGCGTCTATTACGATGACCCGAAGACCCATGATTTGTTGAACCATCATCAATAGCTTGAGGAGAAGCAGGTGAAGAAGGAGAACAATAGTAGAGAGAATCAACAGGGTTGTTACTATAAAGCTTTGAAAGTTTATCTCTTAAACAAGATGAACAAACACCTGGTAATTGTTTATCATTTGGATGATCTTTGCACATTACTCTTGATGCTTCTAATTCACACCATCTCATTTGATTCATTGTTAATTAATTGTTGATTAACTTTTTTGATTGGATATGTATGTATGTGCTCGTGTGTCATGTTTATTTATATACATGATTGGATTTGGTCAAAGAAACAATGTGTTGAATTGAAATCTAACAATAGTACAATGTACCATGACTCAGAAAGTTCCTGTTTTTCTACAATTGCTATTTTTAATAATTGAATTAAACGATGTTATTACTAATTTATTCCCGTCATATAAGGAAAATGTGTTAATGATTAATTTTGAATATCAAAACGAGATTATTGTGTTATGACCGTGTTCAATGTAATCCATCCTTTTTATTTTGTTTTTTATAAGCTAATCTCTGACGAAATGTGTAATTGAAAACGACAGGACAACAACCTGCTACTATTAGTGTGTCTATATTTATTTTTGGTACAAGTAATGTGTCTATGTATATACTCTCTCCGGTCCTTTTTATTCAGTCGTTTTAGAAAAAATATTTATTTCTTTTTACTTGTTGGTTTGACAATTTAGTTATATTTTTTTAAGCATAATTTTCTTATTATTTTATTTTATTGACTAAGTTTTGTATTTTTTTTTATTGAAACAATATAATCTTTTATTGTTTACAAATTTTGTTTGTTTTTAAACAAAGTTTATTAAAAAAAAATTAGAAATAGATAATGTTTGTGAAAAAGTAGGAATTTTTTTAGTGGATTAAAAATATGATACATATTTTTAAAAAGGGCATAATAAAGCTATATAAACATCGAAAATAGATTCTTATAATATCAGAACGAGATTCTTACAATATGCAATTTTAAATCAAAATAAAATTATATAAACATCGAAAATTAATTCTTATAATATGTACTTCAAAGAAATTAAAAAAACCAAAAAGAAGTTTAAAAAAACAAACAATAAAAAAAAAGGTGGGGGGCGGGGGCGTGAGAAATAGGGTGGGTGGGGACGTGCGAGATAAAGGATGGGGGCGCAGGAGTAAAAAAGTGGGAGGATATTTGGGAGGAAGTTAGAAACTCCTATATATATAAGGCCGCTAACATTAATTATATAGGTCGAAGTTAGCAACTATGACCCCTTATATATACGGGATTGCTAACTTCAAACATGGGTCAAAGTTAGTAATGTATAACCCACATGTAATTACTAAGCGCGCTCCTCCATTGTCTTTGCACGTCCCCCATTTACTCACATACACCCCCTTATAATTACTTGTTGGTCATACTTACTAATTTAGCCCTATTTAATTTACAATGCATTTAAAAATAAAAATATGTACGTAGTCTGATGAGATTCTGTTGAATAAATCTATAATAAACATAGAAGTAGAAGGTCACTGAATGTGGATTTTTTTTTTTACGGACAAATGTGGAAGTTTTGTGATATGTAAGGTTGCCTATTCCTTTGTATTTTTTTTATTCTTAAAATTTATATGTGAATTACTATGAAACTAGTTGAAAAAATGTGAAAACACGATGAGAAAAAATATTTGTATTTACAATATATATTAAAAATATAGTTAAATGAAATTTAGTTGAATTTAAATCTATAATAGACGTTAGAAGGTCACTGAATATATGAGTTTTTTTTTTGTTGACGGAAAAATGTAGAAGTTTTGTGATATGTTATGTTGCCTATATCTTTGTATTTGTATTTTTATAATGTTTAATTTTTTTAATTCTACGTTATAACATCTTTTAAGAGAATTTGTATTCATTATATATGTTTTTATCTCGATTTTATAGTGTTCACTCTTTATTTTTTTTATAATGACAAACAAACCCAAATGTTTTCTATCATCTCTTCTCTTATCTTTAAAAGTAGTTGGATTGGCAACAATAAATTCTAAAATTTGCCCTCCTAAACACTCCCTTAATTATTCCATTAAGTTGTTGTGTCATTTGCACTCTTATACTTAAACACATATGATAGAATGCTAAAGGCTTAAATAATGTTTAGGTCCTTGTAAGTTCGCATTTTTTATATAAATCCTTGTAAGTTTTTTGTTTTAATTAAGTCCCTGCAATTATTTATTTTTTGAAATAAATCCCTAAATTCAAAATCCGCAGGAAAATTTGAAGGAAAATCTACACGAAAACTGCAAATTTTCCTGCGGATTTTGACTTTAGGGACTAATTTCAAAAAAACATATAATTGCAAGGACTTATTTAAAACAAAAAAATTTACAGAGACTTATATAAAAAATGCGAACTTACAGAGACTTGAACATTATTTAAGCCAATACTAAAAGACTATTTTACGTACGACAACATTTGGAAATAAATATATATATATATATATAGCATTCTAACATTGGAATGGTCATTTTTTTTTCTTAAATATATTTTTGATCCTCTAAATATTTTCAAGGTTTCACTTTGGTCTTTTAACTATTTTTTGTTCCGTTTTGGTCCTTTAACTATTTTTTCGTTCTGTTTTGGTCCTCTAACTTTCATTATGTTAATTTATTTGATCCTAATTATCGTTAGAAAAATGTCAAAATCGTTAATTTTGCGTACGTGACACTTAGGGACTTGATGACTTTGGTGTGAGATTCAATAGGAAAACGCCACGTGGCCAGAGACCTTCTTCTTCATCGCGTACGGAGCTTCCGCCATCACTGTCTCCGTCCACATCACTCGTGATCTTTCCAGTCACGAAAACTTACGAAACGATACTCCAAAACCTCTCATGATTTACGTTGAATCCAAATCTGATGTCTGTTTTCTAATTAGAGACTTCTACCTCTCGTCGTTTTTGACATTTTTCTAACAGTTAGGACCAAGTAGATTAACAAAATGAAAGTTAAAGGACCAAAACGGAACGAAAAATAGTTAAAGGACCAAAGTAAAACCTTGAAAATATTTAGAGGACCAAAAGTGTATTTAAACTTTTTTTTTTACTTATATAAATCTTCAACCAATTAAACCAAGAATTATAGCACAAATGACGACAATTTAATGGAGTAATTAAGGAAGTGATTATGAGGGAAAATTGTAGGGTTTATTGTTGCTAATCCAATAACTTGTAAAGATAAGATATAAGAGATGTTTGCTTCTATACTTAAACACATATGATAGAATATTAAAAAGGCTATTTTTTATACGTAAGACAACATTTTGAAATAAATTGTGAACTTGAATTATTACAATTCTCCATGTTGTTCGTATGTTGTTGTTGTAGTGTACACAACCTCATTTCTTTAATATCTTTTAATTTCGTCGGTAGCTTATACCGTTTCATCGGTCATAATCTTACTATTCTTTAAATTTGTTTTCAAAATCATGTTTATCTTTGCCCTATTAAATTTTTCAATAATTTTTTTCAAGTATGTTTTGAATAGTAAAAGAAGTAGCATAAATTTTAACCTATAAATTAAATTTTGAACTTTTAATTTTTGAAAGAACTTTTTATAATGTTATAAATATGCATAATTAAAAAATACACATCGGCTTAACATCATAAAGCTAAAATAATTTTGTAGGAATGATATCATGATGTTTTTTTATAAGATGGAAAATAAAATATAATAATTTTTTAAATATAAAAATTATATTGATATAATAAATAAATAAACATAATTTAAAGGTAAAATATATATACCAAAAAATTGAGGTATAATACACCAAATCTTAAAGATAAAATCTTTATGCCAAAAATTGAGGTATAAGGCAAAAAACAAATTTTTTATCCCATTCTTATAATAAAAAAAACGTTGATGAATTATAATATTCAAAAAAAAAAACTCTTTAAATAGTGGTTTTATTTATGCTTCTATTTGTGGGAAGGATATATTTGCAAATATTAAAAAAAATATGATGAATATAGAAATATTAAAAAGATACTAAATTTAACATTTAATGTAGTACCACGTATTCTCCATCTCATCATGGTACCGGTGCCCGTCCACTTAAGATGGGTATTTAAGAATTCACCAAATAAAAAACTACTTAATCTCGTAAGAACAACAACTCTTGAACATATATAGTCAAAATCAGTAAATTATTTTCATAAAAAAATGCATTCATATAAAAAATGAGTTTCTCTCTTTATCTATGAGTGATGCACTTGGTTCAGGTATGGAAAGTTAGGATATTCCAACAAGAGGATTAAGCACTTGTCCCATAAATAGAATTGTTCCAGTCAAATCGTCTTCAATTAGAAATAAGAAAGGATGATCAGCTACAAAGTTAGTTGAAAATGAAAAAGACTTCCTTGCTGTTCGTGTCGTCCTTGAAAATGTTGTCGCAACAACTTTAGTGCCTTCTTCATTTACTTCAATGAAAGATTTGTGAAATATGTCTGAAACAAAAAGAGTAACTCAGATTTAGAAACTATCCTCTTAACCAAAGCTGGCAAACCTTTTTTTTCATCTGGAAGAAAAATGTACATAGAAAATTGACGCTTATCTTTTCCTTGGTTGTAAGGAAGACGGAGAACTTTAAAACCATCAAAAAATTTAATAAATCGATCTGTGTTGCTGGTCATGAAGGTGAAATTTATCATGTTTTGTTTTTGGAGTATCAAACTGCGCACTCCATGTTCCTTCAAAGTACAATGCATTAGCAAAGATGAGTCTACTTAAGCTGTTGACTAACCCTAGAGAAAGAATTTCTTGAATAATGCCGTTTGTCTTTTCTTGAGCCCATATCTTCACTTCTTCAGTCACCTTAATAGCCTTTAAAACCATATAAAGTTGAAAAGTTAGTTAGCAAGGAAATAAATAAACGTTTTATTAAGTCTAATTTTCATGGCAAACAATTAGATGTACTTACAGAAAAGTAGTACTACATCCGTTCTTTATTATAAGAGACAAACCACTTTTTAGATTTATTGAATAATTAATGTATATGGTACATATTATAAATTAGATACATTAATTATTTAATGAATCTAAAAAGTGATTTGTCTCTTATAATAAGGAACGGATGTAGTATTTGTCAAATCAAATTAAAATTTTGGTAGTGACTGAAGTCATGACATTGTATGATCAAAATACTAAGTAATTCATATCTCCAAATATATTCTAAATACTTATGAGTGAATACGCAAAGATTATCTATGCTTCAAAAGGTTAAATAAAGTACAATACATTTGTAAGTTGTTGACTCTAGAAAATAATTTTTTTAATAAGATCATTTGTCTCTTTTTCGGTCCATAAAATCACTTCAATAGGCTTTAAAACCATATCAAATTTACAAATCAATTATATATATATATATATATATATATATATATATATATATATATATATATATAATATAGGGGTTTCCTAATTTTCTCCTATGTTGGAGCTAGGAAATTAGCAAGTCTCCTCCCACATGTTTTACTCGGGCGCCCTTAATATATATAGACATTTTTCGCGCCCCCATATATATGAGGAGTGTCAGAGTAAAACATGTAGGAGTAGGCTTGCTAACTTCCTCCCACATTCCCTCTGTCCCACATTATAAGCACTTTTCAAAAAAGTTTAATCCCTAAATATAAATTCGTTTACAAATTACTATATACATTCATTACTTTTTTTCCAACATATATCCCTAATCATTACATTAACTTTGATTGAAATATAAAAAGTCAAATTAAATACACATATAAATAAAGGACAATTTATTAAAATTTACATAAAAACTCCGCTGAGAATTTCGTCAAAAATAAAATAAAAACTCCGTTGAAAATTGAGATATTTAATTTGCAAAAGTAACGTTGAACTTGTAAATTCATCTTAGAGAAACCCCATAAAAAATTCTAACAATATCAGTCAGTCTAAACTATTCTCATCTCATCTCTAGTTGTGATAAGCAATTTGGAATCTTATTACATGCAGATTAAAAAATGGATTTAATTAGTGAGAGTAATATTGTACTGATGTTATTTGTTGTGAGAACATAATGAAGCATGCTACCTTAGGTGTAACCTGCCCAGAAAAACCCAAAATAAAGAGAAAAAGTGATAGGAACAATGGGGATAATTTAATCCGTAATTGATTAGTGTTATCAAAAGTGGGAATATAAAACACAAAGCAAATCGGAATTTGAAAAATAAAATAAACAAACAATGTGAAACACTGAAGTGGGAGAAAGTGGAAACAAACAAGAGATATTTTGTGCTGGCACTATACAATAATAAATAACTAAATTATAAAATAATTTAGAATTCACAAATAAAATTCCATTGTGGCCAAAGTCATAAAGAAACAATAAATTAGATTATACTGAAAGTCATAATATTATTAAGTGCAATATATTTACAATAAAAATGGTCTACTATTCATTTCTTGAAAAACTAAAATATTATCATTTGTCAATTATTTCAAGAACATTTCAATATTTAAAATCATTTATAAAAAAAACAATATTATTGTCATTTGTTTTAAAAATATCTCATTGAACTAAAATATATATTAAAATAAAATTATTTAAAATTTCAATGTGACCAAGGCTGCACTTGGCCTCTACATGTGTCGGTCCTTGACGTTATATGCCGTAAAAACTTTGTACTTATATACTATTAATTATAGTATATTTTTAAAAATTATAAAAATTGTATATCTTAAAAATACTCATTGAGACAAATCAAACAAGATCTTAAATGTTAATATTTACATTTATATATTAGTAAAAAAGTACTGTCAAAATAGATTATGTGAATAATGCAACATGATCAACTGTGACACTTATTTTGGGACGGATGGAGTATCTCCGTTCCTAAATAATAATATAAGGTCATGTTTGACCACTGCACGTACATGAATATACTACCTCCGTCCTAAATTATAAGATTCATTTTGACTATTGCACGTTCGCCAATGCACAATTTTAATCGCTAATATCTTTAATTGTGCATTAGTAAAAATTATAAAAATTTGATATCTTGAAAATACTTTTCAAGACGAATCAAACAAGATCTTATATGCTAATATTTACATCTATAAGTTATGAAAAAAATATGGTCAAAATAAGATACATGAATAGTGTCATTTAGTCAAAATGTGTCTTATAATTTGGGACGGAGATAGTATAATTTTGATCACTATAATATCATTATTAAAATTTAACATTTTCAAAATATTCATCAAAATAAAACAAACAAAATCTTATATGTGAATATTTACATCTATATATTATTAAAAAAAATGGTTAAAACATGATAAATGAATAATACAATTTAGTCAAATAAATTTTATATTTAATTAGGACGCAGGTAGTAATATAATAATAACAAAAAATCAAAAGTATATAATTAATTACAGGGAGACGGAACAAAGCCTGGCCTGTGTAGGAATGCGGTATGCAACTTCTTTTTCTCCATAAAAAATACAGTTGTATGCAAGTTCAGATAGAACATTTTTAAATGAATGAATAGTACAAGTAAAGAATAAATTAGCTTTTAAAATAAGGATTTTAATTTAAATCCGACAAACATCTCTAACAATATTCTTAATTTTAATGACAAAAAAATATGTTTTTTTTTTTTGAAACCGACAAAAAAATATGTTGAGATAATGAGATCCCGTGAAATATTTTTCTTTCTGTGGTAATCATTGACTTCTTGTAGTAAGAATTGAAGATCTTATGGTAAAAATAAAATCAAAATAAGATTCTAATAAATCACTTCTAATTTATACACAGTCAATGAGTCAAATCAGAGATTATTTATTTTAATTTTGTTTTTTGAATAAAACTGAGTATTCTTTGCGCTTTGCGGCAACTGTAGAGATTATCGATCTCATGACTTTTGGTTTTAAAAGAAATCTATTACTATTTCATTTAAAAATATTTATTTTAATTTTGTTGTTCCAAAGTAATAGTATTGTTTTTTTTACTAATAACTAATAATATTGTATTTGTTAAGATAGTTTTGATATATCTTTTGATATTAATTCTTTGTTTGTTAGGAGAAAAAGTAGTTCAGAGTTTTACCAAGATAAGTAAAACAGTTGTTCCTCTAAAATTTAACTAAGTTCTCTTAAAATTTCTCCTTTGATAGAGTTCAATAATCACCAAATATTTTGATTTTTTTAAGTCATTGATCATCAGAAATATTAGAATGAATCTCTTATTTTCATCTACACATATAAAACAGAATGTTTTGACTTAAAAATTAAAATTTTAACTCATTTTATGTATACACTTGTATCATATTTACAATAGTCTTTGTATAATAACTCAAATAATAAGAATTAAAGGACATGGGATTAAGTAGGAGAAGGTCTAATGATCCAATTTTTGTGAGAGTAATTTATTTTTCTGATGTACCAAAAAATATCATATTCACAACACACATAAGGTTTATTTATTTACTTTTTTTGAAGGAAAACACACATAAGGTTTATATATCTACAAAATTTGGTATTTCAATAAAATTTTGATTAATTTGATTTTTAAAAGAATTGAATTCATTGACGAAAAATATTGACCAATATTTTCATTGTAAATCAAAGCTCTCATCCTCACACAATTATAGAGATTAATTCATATGGTTTTATTTGTTCATAGACCTCCATTTAAAAGATTATTTTTCACAAGTATTTATCAGAAATCAAATTTTAGAAAAAATAATTAAAAATATTAGTATTTATCATGTATGTCAATTTAAGTTGAAAATGAAACTATGGGGTGTAGCTCAAAGTGAAGAAGTTCACGGGTAGGTATGTTATTTACTAGTTGATGAGCTAATAGATTTGAAATCACTATCGTTAGAAAAAATGTACAGTTTTATGCTGTTTTAAATTTTGATTATCTCTTTATAATCGAATAGTTTAGATTACATACTAAAAAAAATAACTACTAAAAATTACATCCATCAGATTATAATTGAATCGGACAATTCAAATGTATTACTAATAGGGGTGTAAGTAGATCGGTTAAAACCGATCAAACTGATGATCTAATCCAATCATGAAAATAAACTGATTGTTTTGGTTTGGATAAAAAATGAGCCGAACCAACCTAAACCGAAGTAGTTTGGATTGATTCTCGGATTTCAGTTTTGCAATCCGCAAAATCAGTGAACCGAACCAACCACTAACAATAGTCCATTGGACTCAACTTGAACCGGCCTATATTCACAAGCCAAATTCTAAATTCCAAACACCGAAACACAACATGACAATACAAACTTGTATTTTGTATTTCAAAATTATGTTATTGTTTAGATTATGTTATAATTGTAAGTCGTTTGAAAAATATAGTTTAAAATATATTGTTTTAAAAAATAATAGTAGATATTATACTGATAAAACAAATTATTGCAAACTGAGTATAGTATTTAATCCAAACTAATCCAAACCGACCACTTCAGATCAAATTCAATTTTAAAAACCAAACTAAACCAATCTAAATCGAACTAATTAAAAGTTCATTGGTTCGAACATCAAATTCACTAAAAACCAATCCACAAACCTGTCTAATTTACACCCTAATTGCTGAATTTGATTTGGTTCTAGATTTCTAGTAAGTAGTAACGGCACCAAATCCAAATCAGATAGATGAGCAATAAATGGGTGAGTGAGTCCAAAGAAGGAACTATACACTCTCCTCTCTCCCGTCATTGAGCTTTCCCAGTTAATTTCTACGCGAAGGTGACTTGTTTGAAAATGACAAGTTACATGGGACCCATTATTCACATGCTCTCTCTACCGTTAAATAAAAGGTCATGTTAACTGATGTCTCCGGGATACTGATTAAGAAACTTAAAAAAAAAAAAATTAAAACAAAAAAAATCACTTTTTATACTTTTAAGATGTTAACCGCACAATTTCCAATATCAAATTTCTATATTTTGGGTTATTAATCATTACCCTACAGACATCGGTTAGCATTTTCTATAAATAAATATACTACGAACCACATGACCCACATGCCCACATGTTTGGTAGGGACCACATTAATTCACTCCTATTTCGTCCTAGTATAACAAAACAAGCAAGTGAAGTTTTTTTTCGTTCACTCTGCCAACTTGATACTCTTCGTGTAGGCAATGTCTAACTCTAATGTAAGCAAGTGATTTAATAAAGGTTTAAACATCCCTTTGATTCTTGTATGTATATTAAATTTTGCTTTTAGTTTCTATGTGTAAATTTATTTTAAAATAGTTCCTCTATCAATAAAGTAAAAAGTTTATGAGATTTTTGCTTTAGAGATCAAAAGCAAAAAATTTGGTCGATACAAGGATTATTTTTGAGTAAAATAATATATATTAAAAAAATTTAAATAATATTTTTTTAAATATAAATTTTTTTTTTAATATTATTTTTTCTTTAGATATATATATTTTTTAAATATTTAAATTTAAAATTATTAGATATAACATTTATTCTTATTTAAAATAATATATTTTTTTTTTTACTAAAACCAAAATTTCTCTTACATACATTTACTAAAATTACGTTTAAGCCTTTAATAAATTATTGATAATATTATTTTATTTGTCTCAAAATGATTATCATTTAAAAAAATTTCACATGTATTAAGAAATGTAAATATGTTGTCAAAAAGAAAAAATTTACTACATTACTCCTACGTTATAGGTTTGTTTCTTTGAAAATGATATAGTAATAATTAGAGGTACAATTGAAAAGTATTACGTTGATGTCGGGACCCTAGGTCAGGAGGTGCAGATATTTAATTTTTTTTTTATAATGACATTTTAAATTTAAAATTATTAAATATAACATTTATTCTTTTATATTTTATATCTATACATCTTTTCTTATCATATCGCTTATTTATTACGCCTATGATACTAATATCGATCTTTTATCACTTTCTCTCTCAAGTCGTATACACTCATATTGAGATACACCTAATAGTTTTCTAAAATTTAGTTAATAATTATAATCTCTCACGCACGCTCGCGCGCACACTACACACACTCGATGAATAATTGAAAGAGATTTGAGTTAGAGTGTACATAACAAATTGGTTTAGTTCGAGATTTTGAACGAAAAAAAATTAACTAATAAAATAAATAGCCATTTGTAATTGATAAATTTGAATCAAATCAAAACAAAAATTGAGCATTATTTAAAATTTAAAACAAACACAACATATAAATTATAAAATTTATAACTTAAGTATACATTTATACAATATATTTTCCACATTAAAAATCAATATATAATTTGATATTCTAGTAAATTAATTAGTTTTAAGAAGCAAAATATTAATCTAAATTATCGTATAATCACTAATATACTAATTAATAATATAATTATGATAACACAAACAGGAACAAAGAAAATGAGAGTCATACAATTACTGATTTATCAACACAAATTACAATAAAAAATGACATGAGTGCAAGTAAGGTGCAAAGTCTAAAATTCAGGGGATTTAATATCGATAAAAATCATATTATTAGTGCAAAATATCAAGACTCATGGGGTGCACCTGCACCCCTCAACTCTACACAGCAGCATCGCCCCCGCGTTGAAAAGTGAGAGTAACATTTATTTTGAGATAAAAATTTATTTCTTTAGTGACAATTATTTTGAGACTGACGGAGTGTAACAAAATTAAATTTTATAAAATTTAATATTGAATTAAAAGTCAATATCATGTACTGAATATTATCTATATAAAATTCAAAATTATTTAATATATTATTGAAATTAATTAAGATTAATAGTTTATATATTTTTATTGAATATTATTAAATTTGATGAATCTCACTAACATATCAAATAATTTTTTATTTTTTTTTTATAAATTTTGCATGTAAGTTTCATATAATATAAAATATTAATCAGCTGATATAAATTTTATAAAATTTTACATGGAATATTAGAGACACCAAGATGATGAATCGTGATTAAGGTAGAGTGTTTCAACGTTTGGAGTAAATGAATAACTTAGAATTTTCTTGGTCCCCTCTCCTTTTTAAATCCATATCTCCTAACTATGAGTTACTTAAGTTGACATTCCAAGTAATTTGGCTAACCTCTTTTGAGGGGTGTTTTGACACAATCTTTATTGGCCAATTTTTCAAGATGGATCAAACGACGCCATTCCAAGTTGCTGTAGATTCGAGTGAGTAAGCGAATTGTGGACCGCTGATAAGACGCATTAGGGTGCCGCTAATCCTTCTGGGTGATGCTCAAAATTCTTCAATTATCGGAATCCAACCTCCGATAGGACTTTTTTCTTGCACAATACCTACCATAATCCAACTTCTGGTAGGACCTTTTACTGATTTAGAGCAATGCAGGCGGAACAGAATTTCACAACACATCAGTTTCTTCTCTTAAGCCTTCCCTAAGTTGTAGGGAATACTATAATATGACTGTCCAACTTGTAAAAAATGCGCAATGCATGATTTGAGCTCGACTTATTTATCTATGTAAGTTTAATTGAAAACTTGCATTTGATTTATTCTTATGTAGAAACAGCTTGAACCTTATTAATTTTTAGCAGTAAAAAAATAGAAAGATAAAGCAACATTTTATGTAGGAATTAAGAAAATTTACAGCATTGATTTTCATTATTACGACTTAGTAATTATTCATACCATACCAGAGAGCATAATCAACCTTAATCCCCAAACCATCCCTGTAGCTGCAACAAGCACCCTGCCCTGCCTCAATCTCTTCTCAGTTCTTTCCTTAACATGCAACAACTCATTAGCCATAGTTTTGCTACCATTGATGTCCAAGATGAGAATCACAGAAACCAAACCAGCCAAGTTTTCCCCATTTTTTTTTAACTCCATTGATCAGGACAGTACCATTGTAGCGTTGGCGCTTGATCATCCGAGAAAAAATTGCACGCCTCATCCGCACTTAAGAAATTGTGCTCCTCCATCTTCACTTGATAAGATTTATGGTATTGGAAACAATTCATCGAGGAAGAATCAGGAGAAAATAACAGGTGACTTTGAAGAACCCCAGATGAAGAAATTGCGCTAGAATCGCTGTCTGAAGAGCCGTCTTTCAAGTCTACTGGAAAGAGTGAAGAAGCTTCTCCAATACCAACATCATTGTTGTTGATTATGCAGTCATAATTCAAGTGATCATCCTTGGATTCTGAACTAGGAATTGATGTTTCTGAAGATGGGTTATGCTTGTCTTCGCCGGATTCAAGCATCATTATCTCCTCCTTCACCAAAACACTGCTTGCGCTTTTTTCATCTTCTTCCAGCTTTGATTTCAATTCCTTAATCTGTACATACCACAAACCCCATCAGTCAATATCAATAATTTCAACTTTATGATACATTTTTTCTTTAAACTTTCAACTTCATTGGAAAACACTCTGATCCCACAATTGGATTCTATAAGAATGAGTTACGTGCAGGACAATAATCTAATAAATTCCATAATAACACTGTCCTAATAGCTAATTTAGTCTATAAAATTAACAACATATGGATTATTTAGCATATGTTTGGTATTATAGTAAGCATGTCAGAATCGGTGATCGACCGTGATTTTCCAAAAGGTACACTATGTAGCTTCAGGAAAATCACCGTAAGTCCATAATTCTGTCATTCACTATGATACCAAAGATACACTTAGTAAAAAACTTTGTCACGTGTCATAACCAATTTTTAGCTTATTTTCATAAACTCTTAAAAACAACATGAAAATAACTTATCATCTACACCAAAATTGTTTAACTTTATTTTAACTCTTGTTACATAAATAATTTACTCCTAATCACTTAATCAACTTATATGATAAGTGATTAAGCTAAATTCAACTAACAAAAGCTAATTTGAGAGACTAAATCATGGATCAGTTACTACTCATGTAGAACTTTGTACCTCTTTGTGAAAAGCTTTGTTATCTTGAGCAATTGCATCAAATTTGAGCTTAAGAGCATCATAATTAGCTTTAAGAACACCATAATCTCTTTCCAACTGCTTAGTCTTCCATCTTGCACGCCGGTTTTGGAACCAAACAGCAACTTGTCTTGGCTGCAACCCAAGTTCTATAGCAAGCTTCTCTTTCCTTTCAGGTTCAAGCTTGTTTTCTACCTCAAAGTTTTTCTCTAAAGCCTTAACTTGATCCACTCTTAGCCTTCTTTTCTTCTCAGAGTGATGACCTGTTTCTTCAACACACCCTTCTTCTTCAAATCCATCTAACATCATTGATTGAAACTCCATACCATATACGTGTTTGTTCCTTGGACTTGGTTCCTCTAAATCAATGCAAACAAGACATAATAATAATCATAATCATTGGTATACAAATAGTGTTATTTGCTATAACCAACGTGAAAGTAAATCATAGTACTCCCAAAAGTGTCATCCAAAAAGAGAAATAACACAAACATAGATCTATGTTCCAAATTTAGTTTAGGTGTTAATAACTTGACTATATAATTTCGAAACAACGTTAGAATTGTAAAATGGTAATTAATGTTGCAGTTTTTTTAATAGGATATTTTGTGCGCAATTGCAGATACTAATTCTTCGAAGATTGGTTTCTATCTCATGACATCTGGTTAAAGGCCGATTTCGATCTTCTGACCTCTATAAAATGGTAATTAATGTCGCAATTTTTAATAGTTAATACATACTTCTTTCAAAAAAAAAAAAAAGTTGATGTATCTAGTTGTTTCGATTTGTTTCGACTGTTCAGATACATCAAATTTTGTTGATCCGATTTCTCTTATTAAAAGTTATAAAACGACGGTAAAAACTTCACACCAGACCAACGGTAACATAGTAACAAAAACAATTAAACACAATGAAGTTGCAATTGACCAATTACCTGTTGATGGAGAGATAGTGATGAGAGGATTTGAAGAATCTGAGGTGGAGAGTCTCTTCATGAGTGAAAATGAGATGTTAATAATTGAAGAACTACTACTAGCTAGTAGCTACTTTAACTTAATATGATTGGTTAATGAATGTTTATATTTTTAAGATCTCAAGAAAAGCTGACACAACAAAGATTTTGACTTAAAAAACACCAATTATTAACAACACTGTCATCATCATCATGTTCTTGTTTTCTCATAATTTCAACCTTTTCATCCATCAAACAATTCATTCATACACAATTAAATTTAGTTAATTAAATACTAAAAACAAAACAAATAATGTGTTAATATAATAAATTTAGAAGAGGGAGAGAAGAGAAGAGAAGAAGAGTGGAAGTTTTGAGGAAGAGATGGTGATGGTGAACCAGCGGGGTTGTGAATTGCACTCTGTTTGTATATTTTATAAACTCAACTGGGGTTAGAATCTGACTTGGGTTAGGTGTAGTGGTACCGTAGTTAGTTAGCATTGAAATGAACCCAAATTTAATCCAAATGCAACTTTTCTGTACCGGTTGTGTCCGGTTTTTCGACCGTTTAGTAAAGGTCATTTTTCATCTGGCTAGAGCCTAATATTACTAATCATTTCATTTTAAGAGTAAAGTCAATAAAGTATCAAAAAATGAATTGTTTCTAGTAAGGATCGTGGATATCTTAAGAAGAAGTCGGCTTAATCACATTTTTGATCCTCAATTTTGAGTTATTTTACAGTTTTGATTTTTCCTATTTTTAAATTATACAATTTTGATCTCCCTATTTTCAAATCATATAGTTTTGGTCCCCAACGATGATTTAACATATTTTAAATGATTTGACATACAATATGATGTAGATTCATCCAGCGATGATTTAACATATTTTAAATGATTTAACATATAGAATCAACTCCTGTGAAGAAGTCTGGTCCATCTCTCTCCAAAAGTAGGAAGAAGACCACAGTGCCTTGACTGCCTAGAAGGCAGAACAAGCTTGAAATCCCCAACTCTAAACAAGGTAAGAAAGGTCAGAACAGAAAGGCTACTGCTAATGACTCTGAATCAGAGTATAATGTGAATGGAGATGTTCACACATCTTCCTAAATATCTATTCCTACCAAGAAATCCAAAAAGAATGTTGATGTTTCTGATGTAGAGATAGACAATGTCTCTTTCCACAAACTTGAAAATGTTCAGAGATGGAAGTATGTCTATCATAGAAGAATTTCCTTGGAACAAGAATTGAGTGAAGGTATGCTGAAGACCAAGGAAGTTATGACTCTAGTTAAGAAAGTTGGATTAATGAAGATTGTGACCAAATTTGGATACTGCTATGAACAGCTCATCAAGAAATTCTTAGTCAACATTCCCAATGATTGTGACAACCCCTTGAGCAAGGAACACCACAACGTGTATATTAGGGGTAAATGTGTGAAATTCTCTTCTACTGTTATAAATCAATTTCTAGGAAGAGATGTGAATCCCCAAGCAGAGTTGGAAGTCACTGATAATGAAGTTTGCAAGAACCTGACTGGTAACAAAGTCAAGGTATGGCCAAAGAATGAAAAACTTTCAGCTGCCAAGCTCACACCAAAATATGGGACACTAAATAGGATTGCTGCTGCAAACTGGGTCCCCATTCATCACTATTTCAATGTAGCTACTAGACTGGATAAGTTTATCTACACTATAAGTAATGCAATTCCTTTTGACTTTGGAAATTATATCCTTTTGCAAACTGTGAAACATGTCAAGCATCCTACTGCTGTGAAAATGCCCATTGCTTTTTCTACTTTATTATGTTCCATCATCCTAGACCAATATCCTTCTCTGGAAAGGGATAGTGATCTTCCTATGAAAAGGGGTAGCAAGCTTAATGTTATCCTTCAGAACTCCAGCAAGCATAATGTGCAGAAGGATGTGGGTGCATCTGGTTCCCTCTCTAGGTCTGACATGACTGATGAGTTGAAAGCTACTTTGCAAAGAGTTAGATGAGAGAAAGAGCAAACTTGAGTTGGTTTTTGCTGCACTGGAAAAAGAGGAAGATGATCAAGATGATGCTGATCAGGGTAAGCAAGCTGGCAAGGATATTGAAAACTCTATCTCCAGCTCTGAAGAAGAGGAGGAAGATGATACAAGGAAGAAGAAGAAGAAGAAGAAGAAGAAGAAGAAGAAGAAGAAGAAGAAGAAGAAGAAGAAGAGGATTCTGTGAAGGAAAATCCATCTGCCTAACTACATTCTTCTAATATGTCATTTTTTTTATTCTATTAATTTTCCTTTTGGGCACTTGCCCTAGATATTATTTAGCACTTTCATGTGCCTATGGTCTGTAACCTCTTCATATTGTGCATTATATGTGCCCTCTGGATCTGATGACATGCATTTTCTTGCACTATCTGTGCTTATTATCTCCCA
The DNA here is from genome assembly GCA_951804385.1 of Trifolium dubium. Taxonomy (NCBI): domain Eukaryota; kingdom Viridiplantae; phylum Streptophyta; class Magnoliopsida; order Fabales; family Fabaceae; genus Trifolium; species Trifolium dubium. Next base: position 11,315,978 of record OX638076.1, read on the forward strand.
TGTTTTTTTATGTTATGCAAATCTGTTAGCTTATCTTATTTGTTCTCTCTGCATTTAAAGACTTATAACATGGTATCTGTTTGGCAAAATTTTATGTCTAAAAAGGAGTGTAGTTAGCTGTTTGTTAATTGTTAGTTGTTTGTTGCTGCTAATCTGATTCTCTGATATGTTATTTATATCTCCCATATATCTCTCTCTGTGCCATGAAGATCTGAAGATTTTATGCCATGTGAGTATGTTAGTTGTCTGAATTGTTGGGAGTATGTCAGTTGTTTGGAGTATGATGTGCATGACTATGTGGGTACATTGTTTGCCATATGAATTGTGTTAGTTGTTAGTTGATGATTATGATGTATGCATGATGTGCATGAAGATGTGGACACATTGTCGGTGTTTCATTGAATTGTAAGTTGTTACTTGTATGAATGATCTGAGATATGCATGATTTGAGGGGGAGAAAAATTGAGAAAAATTCTTTTGTTAATTTTTACATGAAGCTATTATTGAGGGGGAGTAGTACTTGTATGAAGTTGTTACTGAGGTGGAGTTTTGGCTCATGTTTGTTATCTCACTCTTGTTACTTGTTGCTTATGTGCTTTAATGCATTGTGCTACTCTAAGTATGTCAAGCCATATATGTGTTTTCTCAAACACTGATATGAGGATGCCTCTATCCTCTGGTTATTTCTTGTGTGAGGCCGTTTGTTATCCGTTGTTGTGTGCCTCTGATGTTTATTGTTGAAAGCTTCTTTGGTAAGCACTTCCTTAAGGAATTGTTGATTATTCTCCTTCAAGCTAATATTCTATCATCAATATGAAGGAGTATGTTAATTTTTATCTCTCTGGCATTAATATATGATCTAAGATTGTTTTAGCCAAAATATTGCCAAAGGAAAAGATTGTTGTTGTTTTTGTGTTGGTCTCATTTTTGGCAAAACACAATGTGACGGAGAATGTGCGTACATCATTGAAGATGTGAAGAACCATGTGCGTACATCATGTAACTCCGGAACCTAGAGCATAAAAACGCGTCATATCTTTGTAAGAAGATTCGTTTTGTTTTTGCCTCGCTTTCTTGCAGGCTAAGTCGCGCGTGTTTCCTGAACCATAAGGGTTACTTCTAAACCTAATATTATTTGTAAAAAGTATTTTCCAATTATGGGAATATTTTATATGGTTCAGTTTTATAATTCTTGGGTCAGAATTCCTACAGGACATATCTTGAAGCCCAAGACACTCTTACAAGCATGCTGCTCAGAAGATTATAAATATATGCGAAGACTAAACCTAATATTCACGCAAGCCATCATTGAAGAATAGAGTTTTAGGGCATGAGTCTTTTGTTCTTGTGTTTTGTTATTTGTGAGCTTTTGCTTGTGTCACCTAGATGCTTGCATAAGGACTGAGTTATTGAGTTGTAATCTGAAGCTTTTAAGCAAGGAATATTGTTCACTACTCTAAGCTTTGAAGTACGAGTAGTGTAGTATTGTTTGGGGAGTGTTTTCTAAATCATAAATTGTTGTTTTCATATATAACGCTGGTTTGTATTAGGATTGGAAGTGAAATGTGTTTCTCTTACCTATGGGGTACCTAGGTTGAAGTCTAGACGGGTAGTTACAAAGTGATAAGTGTAAACAGGTAGTTTGTCTTTCAATTCGTTTTATTTAATGAATTTCCTTCTTGGTTTGATATGCCCCTAGATTAGGTGACGTTGCACCGAACTGGGTTAACAATTTCTTTGTGTTATTTATTGTTTTATTTTAATTATTACTTTATTACGTGTTCTACAAGTCTAGTTTATGTGTGCACATTATATCGCACATTATTTACTCTTAAAATAATTTGTATGTAGTACTCCAGAATTTCACTTTTTATAAAAATATATTTTTCAATTATTATATTTTTTTTTTTTTAATAACTGTGATTTTTTTTTTTATACTATTAATATGAAATGGAGAAAATATATAAATTGGATAGAGAAAGATTAATGATTAATTTCTTACCGGAGTAATATATTTTTTCATGTATAAAAAAATGTGTGCACTATTTTTCAATGTGTCATAAAGTAGTGCATCTTACAAAATTAAGGTCTTTTCTGAAACAATTGGCAAGCAGTGACAGGCAGGTCTGGATGGGAGGGATAGAGAGATTCAGCACAAAAGTAGGACCCATCACTCGTCATCTCTCACTGCTGACCTGACCCCATTGCAAAAGCAGAAAAATGCAAATGTGCCAACTTTTATATGATCTGGGACCCAATTTTTTGTGAAACGACAAAAACACGTGTGTGGTGGGTTCATCATTCATCATACGGTGTACTATCATATTGTAAAAAAAGTAGTAGTACAAATTTAACTCATGAAAAGTCACTTAACTGAAATGAACCGGTTAAGTTCAACTAGTTTAGTTAAGTTAAGTTGTGACAAAGAAAATGAATAGCGTACTTTCTCTATCTAGTATCTCAGTTTAATTTAATTTGGAAACCAGTTGTATTATCTATCAAGTAGTTCTAGCTCTTTTTCCTGTCACAATTTGTGGAGGAATAAAATGTAGTTTTTTTTATCAAATTCAGTGTTAATCACCACTAAATTAATTAACGATTGATAAATCGTTTGATTTAAAATTAACTATCAATATAGTAGTAGTTTATAATTAATTTTATCAGTGCGTAATTTGAATTGTTTGATTTTTAATATTAATTGGTTGAGATTGAAAACAACCGCAAATGTGTATGTGTTGTGAATAACTTATGGATTTAGATCAAGTGCATTTGTGGCGGAAAAATCAATTAATCACCATGATTTCATACCTATTTCATCGCTAAATTAAACACACATTTATTGTATTAGTGTCAACAGTCATTACATATTGGGTATAAGATAGTGTTATCAAACTTGAAAGTTAATCAAAATATAAGCTAATGACTCTCAATTTTTGATTCATTTTTCTTCAAGCAAGGAAATGATCTTATTTCTCAATTATGGACTCCTCAGACTCTCCACATTTATTATAATTTATGCATGTAGTATATGCGTTTCGAGGACCATGTTCCTTGAAAAATACCATTGATAACAGTTTTTTTTTGTAGTATGATAATAAGTGTTTTTAGCATTTCTAAAATAAAATATAGCGTACATTTAAGATGGTAAAAATAAAAAATTAAACTAAAATATGTACCAATTTTTTAAAAAAAGGCCTTTGTTGTGGTAAAAGTATAATACTGTAAACATCAATTTTACTTTATGGTCTTGAATATAAAAGAAAGTTTATTTTTTTATTTATTTTAAATTTTATTTTATATGTCTAGAAATCCTAACTTAACTGGCAGAAAATGTCAAAATTGTTAGGCTGAACGTTCATGACTTGAGTTTGAACCTCAATCATTTTAGTTGTATGTGTGAGTTTATTGGTGAATTTGTTTGGTTATGTACTCAAAAAAAATTCTATCTTATATATAGGATGAGAAGGAGTATAAATTATAACCGTACATGCAAAACCCTTATAATTAATATACTGCAGTTCAGCCACCACCTGTGATGAGCCCTTTGGTATAGACAAAAAAACCATAAGTCTGCTCTTTTATATAAATAAATAACCATATCTTAAAATGGATAATGGATGGATTATATGTAGAAGCTGAGGCTCTAGACGAGACTGCCACTTTGCATGGTCATTGGGCATGGGACATATTCATTGATGTCGCTGACTTGCACATAAATATCTTCAATTCTTCATAACTCTGTTCTATATTTTCTAAAACTAATAATTTCCTAATGGATAATACTAGTAATAGTATATAAAGAATCTAACTTCTAAATAAATCAAGTTTTGATACAGTAACTACTTACTAGTATTTGGTGATTAATATTCCCTCATAAAAGGCTAGAAAACAATGTCAAACTACAAATGATTATTAAAGGATAGAGATGTAGATGGATGGTGTACCAAAAAGAAAAAAGAGATGTAGATGGATTGAAGTTTTACTTCAACAACCTAGCTAATATGATTGAATCAATGACTAACACACGTTAATCTTTTGTTTAGTTGGAGAGAAATAGAAAAAAGAGAAATTAAAACACGGAAATTAATGCATATATTTAAATGACAAAAGAAAATGAGAAAAAAGAAAGTAAAAGAAAAAATTGTGTTAAAGGAAAGAAAATAAAATAGAAAGTGAGTGGAAAGTGAAATAATTATTTGATTGTTTGGTATTAGAGAAAGTGAAAAGAAAGTTAAAGAAAAGAAATATATGTAAATTTAAAATGAAAAATATACCCTCAAATAAAATTAGAATGTGATTCAACAAAACAAATAGAATATTTTTTTTTTAATGTTAATATAAATATTTTTTTTTGGTATAGGATGTTAATATAAATATTTAGTTATATAATATAATATGATAAAGTAAAAATAAAAATTAATAAATAAAAACAATGAAAAAACATGATAAGTGCCACAATGTTTAAGAAAAAAACAAATATTAATTGATGTAGTTATTCTAATTAGGGGTGGCAAAATGGGCATGATTTGCCGGGCCAGTCTGTTTAACTCGCTAATTTTGACGGGCTGCGTCAAAATTTTGAACTCAATTTTTCTAAGAGGCCCTCCATGCTCGGCTGCTAAAAAAACAAGCAGGGGCGGACCGGTCTGTTTAACTCATTTTTTATTTTTATTTTAACATTTACATAAAATTCTTTAAAAAAATAAGTGACTTGATCTGATTCAATAAGAACACTTATTTAAAAAACTTAGATTTTTTCTACTTATTCACACAAGGATTGATTTCACGACCGCTCTATAAGTGACTTGATTTAATCCAGCTTTATGATTGTTTTCTCCGCCGCTCTATATCATTTTTTATATTAATTATGTCGAATTTATTAATTATGTTGTTATATTTGTTAATAACGTATTTGTCTTTTAACTTTGAGTTTATCACAAATTTAGTTGTTTCTTAAAAAATAAATAAAAACACGAATATTCAATATAATTTTTATAATGTAAACACCGCAAAAAAAACAAAAAAACAAATAGGCGGGCCGCGGGCCGGCCCGCTAACTCGCATGTCTGCCAATAAACGGGGAGGGGTTGGATTTTAGACTCGGTCATCTAAGTTAACTCGGTTCATCTCGTCTCATTTTTTTGTGGGTTTAAGCGGGGCAGGCCTAAACGGGGTGGACATGCTCGTTTTGCCACCCCTAATTCTAATCTTTGAGGGTTATTTATGTCATTTTATGCAAAAAGCAAGTGTCCAAACAATGAAAAATAGAATATTCTTCCATCATTCCCTCCTTCTACTTTCTTTCCTTTTAGTTTCCCTAAAACCAAACATAGTGTAAAAATGTTATTTTTATATTTCTTTGAAAGCTGCAAAGAAATACTTTTCTATGTTACTTCACGTGCATGTCTGAATCCACAAAATAAATTAGATTGATTACGGTGTACCACCGTAGTTTAGGTAAAAGTTAATACACTATCAAATATTAGTTGTCTAATAGTGATTAGCGCTGAACAGTATATGAAGGATCACGTATGGTTCGCTATTTTACAATTATGTTTGAGAGATGATTGAAATTACTTTAAGTCATAATTCGCTCTGAACTCTAAACTATTAGAACCTCTTCTCCTAGAAACATGAAAACAAAAAACAAAAATGAAAGTTACTACCGCTACATAAAGTTTAACACAGAAAGTAGTAATAACAAAAAATTAAAATAATTGAATTCAATTGACTAATTGTAACACCCGGCGCAAGCACAAAATAATATTGCAATGAAGCCGCCACCATATTTTATTTATCCCGTAAGGGGAAAAGAAAATAATGATAAAACCTTTAAGAGTTGGGTTCGGGAGTTGGTTACATAAGGGGAAGACGTTAAATCCCCCTCATATCCGTTGTACTCAACGGGAACCATTTGAGGAATTTTGGTTTGCATAAACAGAAATTAACCGCATACAAGAAAAGATTACCGCATATTGAACAGAAAAGAGAAAAAAGAGTTTTTTATTGATTGGCTTGACGAGTTTACGATCTCGCTCCTACGTATTCTCCATGTGCAATGAGAAATTCAAAGCTCACGTAGTTCTTCCTGAAAAGAAAGTTTGTTTGTTGGTTGTTTTTAATGAACAACATTTATGTCGCATTTCACTGATACGACAGTTTGCTTGTATGCTCGACTGAAGCTTAAGCGTTTGTCTGTATCAGGGGAATGGATAAAACATCGTCCTTTTAAGAAAAGAAGTGAAAAAGATTTGAATTGAAAAAGAAACGACTGCGCAAGGGCAGGAAAAATAGTTGAGTGTTTTTTATAATCAGGATATTGTTTAGTGAATGTGGATAACCTCGATGTCACAAGTCATCCGTCAAGGACGAGATTATCCAAGCAGAGACAAGTCATTCGTCAAGCCCTACTTTTTCATTCAGTTTATTATCGAATTAACTAAAAAGTGAAAATAGTCGGAAGCAAGTCATCCGTCAAGCTCCTTCTATTTCGTTTTTAATTAATAAGTGTTTTAGTTTTTAGAACAAAAATAAATTCAAAGTCGCAAGTCATCCGTCAAGGACTAGTTTATTCTTATTCTACTTCTTGAGAAAAGATTTCTACAAATTCAGTTTAGATAAACAAAAGAAAAAGGAAGGGTAGAAGAGAGAGATGCAGATGCATGAACACAAATGACATATAATTGATGATGCTAAACAATTAAAAATGCACCAGATTAAACACACTTGAATTAAACGCATACACAATATATGAGCAAATAAACAAGTAATCATGTATCAGACAAAAAGAAATAATTCGTCAAGCAATTACATGTATTTTACACACATCATTTAAGTGAGAAAAGTCAACTATAAGAAGTCAACAAAAAGTCAAAGAAAAATCAACCTAAAAAGTCAACCTAAAAGGTCAAAGGAAAGTTGAAACAGAGACGAGTCATCCGTCAGGCTCTGCTTCGTTGCTTTTGAAAAGTTTATGTTTCAAGTTCAAAAAGTCTCGAATTAAAAGTAAATATAGTCGCGAGTCATCCGTCAGAGACTATTTATTTTAATCCGATTTTTATTTCAAATTTTCAAGTTAATTGAGAAAAAGTACAAAAATGATTAAATAAGCGCTTATTTCAAAAGTGCTTATTTGCATAAACACTTTTAAGATAAACATTCATTTTTCATTTAAGCACTTTTACTCAATAAGCCATAAAAATTAAATATGTTCATCGCAAGGGTTCAGCAATAAAGAGGTGCAGCAAACAGTAAAAAAAACTGAATAAAAACAAAAACTGGGCTTAAAGCCCAATCACCAACCAAAACGGACCGGGTCGGTTTGGGTCATAAGGGTCAACCCGCACCGACCCACACCCAGATGGGGGGTGTAGCGAGTAAAAGGGGGGTGCGCGCGAGAAGGCCCTCTGGCCAACCGCGCGCTGCCACGTGGCAACCCACTTCTTCCTCAAGCCAACAAACACAGGGACGGACGGAAATAATTCCTTCGCCGACGCCGTCGCCAAAATACTTTCCAGTCACCAAAAACAACTTATGAGTACATCGTTTTGATCGATTTCGAACTTAGATTATGAATCTAAGCTTATATTTTACAGATAACGCATAAATAGAGAGAAAGGATCTTAAAACCGAACGGGATCCCAAAATGAAAACCACACTTCCGGCGACTTTTAGCGAAATCTACATGAGTGGAAAGCTTCAGAAGGGTCTCAAATGTATGAATCCATCATCCTTTACCTTCGTGTGTAGACGAAACGACCGGATCGAAGAGTTTCGTCTTGGCCGGAACTTTGGAGTTTCAAAACACCAACTTCCGGTGGTTATTTGGCGATTTGGTTACCGGATTCGAGTTCCTTGAAGTTCAATTAGTATAGATCGTGTGTTTGATTTTGAGTTTTGACAAGTTTTTGGTTTGCCAGAAAATGGAATTTCGGTGGTGGTTTTGGAATTCCGGTGTTGTTTTCTGATTTTCTTGGAACTTGTGCTCTCTAATGATTGAATGTGAATAAAATAATATATATAGTGGTAGGATTAAGTGAGTGGTATTAGTGTAATAATTAACACTTTTGAGGTTTAGGGGAAATTAATGTGAAAAAATGATAATGAAATGGTAATAAGATGGAAATGATGATGTGGCATACAATGATTGGTTTATGGAAAATATATTTTTGATATGAAAATGCGATGAATAAAAATAAGCGAATGAAAATAAAATGAAACATATTTTTATAATTTTATGCAAAAATAGTGAAGAACGCGAAAACATTATTTTTGAAACTATTTTTTTGGCGTTTTATATAAAAATAAAAAAAATAAAATATTTATTTAAAAAGTCAAAAATTAGGGTATTACACTAATGAATTTCAATTATAGAGAAATTGTATGAAAATATTTATATTAAATCTTTGATTGATAGTTTGACACCATTATAATGTCAAAATTTACTTATTTATTAATTAAACTCTATATTTTTTTTAAAAAAATCTCGCATTATCTAGTGATATGACATAAATAGTCTTTATAAATATAGTACAAACCTCAATTCTCAAACTAACTTTTCTAGTTGAGTATAGATTTTCTAAATTATAACACTAGAGTTGAGTTAGAATTAATAAAAAATTTAAGATGGTATCAGAGTCTTTCCATGATTTGATAGACCATTTTGTCGGACCGCCTGCAATCAAGTTTTTGATTCGACCCTCCAACATTTATATCTTCGCCTCAGTTCAATAGCGTCGGGCACGATGAAGCGTGTTAATAAGTGTCATTGCAACAACCTAAAAATATGTTTGTAAAATAAAGACAATCTTAATGATACAAGCCGGTTTTGTAGGATTGAATTTTAATATAAATTCCACACACAATATTTCATGCAAGAATGAATATTTTTCAATCCTCATGCTAATATAAGGAATAATATAGGAATTGAAAGGAGAAGGCTACTACTAGTTTGCTGGGAAATTTCATGAATCAGATGTAGTAGGGAGACTATAAAGCTATAACACCATATTGGCAAAACCCCTGAATCCCACCAAACCACTGAAAATTGCCAATAGTTTATGACATGGCTGATGTCCAATGCTTTAGAAATAAATTGGAAAGAGAGGGACCTTTTGGTTTTCCTAGTTCCCCCCGGGGTCCTACAAATTGATGTGTTATAGAATCCAACATAGATGTCCAATAAAGAAAAAATTGGGAGAAAAATATAATAGACATTAAAAAGTGATCAAAGTTTGCATGACAGCTCATTCCCTTTAGTGGTAGGTAGTTTTCTTTTGAGTTCACTTTTTCTAATTTGTGAGTGCTCTCTAAAGACAAAGAAAACTACTAAAAAATGTTGAGTGGACAAATAATATATATTTTTTAACTAGGAACTCTATCCCTAGTTATAGATTAATTTATTTAGTTTATGTTAATATGTGGCAATTCACTGTAATTATATGAAATTATATTATTATATATATAGTGTAGTTTTTAAAATATTAAGGAGAATCAACGTAATTTTAATATATTCAGTGAGTTTATCAATGCTATTTTTCAGGGAAGAAAATTAAAAGTATAATGTACGATTATGATAGTCTTAAAAATTAGTGGCTAAATATATATAGTTTCATTTCATTTGGATTTATAAAGTAACTCAATATCAAATGTGATCTTTTGAGATATGTTACGAAATTTCATACCAACAAATATATCGTGAAAGAAGGTAACAATTTATGTATTGTCTTGATTTCAATGACAGAAAACTCTCATAAATTATGGGATTATAAATCCATTCCATAAGTTAGTATGTATAAAGTGTTTGCAAAATAGATTATGAATGGTGATCAACAAGGTCATATATGAAGAACAACCAACTTTCATTAAGTATGAGGATAAATCTTAGATGTGACATTCATAGTTAGCGAACCGGTTGACAAGGCAAACAAAAACAAATTGTACTTTTTAAGTTGAATTTATAAAGGTGTATAACGCAACTTAGTGAAAATTTTGCAAGACTTCATAAATCATAATATGTGTTTTTGTAATAAGTGATAGAGGTGGAATATTGGCCAATTTTTGAGTAAATTAGTAGATTCGATCTTGGTTAATAATGACATTGACAATATGATGAAAGATTTTAGTTTAAAATGTGATTTAGTTAGAATGTCATTCCATTTTCTATTGATAAATCATACACAAGACACATATTTTTCTATGGTTATTTAGTTAAAATGTGATTTTTTAATAAATAAATTAAACATTGAACCTGATATGAAAAAATTAAAATTAAACATTAAACCACTTTGAAGTGAATTAGTTAAAAAAGAAAATCGAATTTAAAGTTAAGATTTAGATATTTTCTACCTAAAATATGACGAACTATCTATACTATTTGTACGAACACACAAGTATTTAACTAATTTGAGAAGGATAATATTATACGTGTCACTTTTTTAATAAATTATCGAGATTATTTAAAACCCGCGCAAAATAACTACCGCTATCAGGCGCGAATGATGATATATGTATTCTATATTTAGTTTTGTTGAGTTGCTCGTGTAACAAAAATATACTTATTAACAAGAGTAGTATTAGTAATATTTTTTTACAATAACTAAAATTGATAATATTTTAAAATAATAAAAATTATAAAATGATATTCTAAATGTTGTGAAACTTTTTTTAGATGTAAATCTGACAACAAGAGAACCATGAATCTAAATTTTGTCCAATAGTAGTTTATTTTTCATTTTTTTTTTGGTCTCCTATCATAATTTTTTGTCTTTTATCAATTTTGATTTTATTTTTTTGTCCATTAGCAAAATATTCAAAAGTTGAAAAAGATTTTTTTTTTGAAAATCAAATCAAAGTATTCACACAGTCACACACACTACCCTAACCCATTACCTACCTCGAGTGAAGAAACCAATGAAAATAAAAACCATAAAAAAACACCATAATTCATTTCATTCTATTCTTATAAATTCTTATCAAAAATCAATTAGGGTTTCGTTTTTTCCTCTAATCGTTTCATCATGAAGAAAACCTTTGCCCCCAATTACAACAACAACAACCCTAACTTCCACCGTCAACCACCGCACGCCGGTTTTACTCCGTCACCTGTTTACCGTCACCGGAAGCCTGGATTTCACTCAAACCACCGTGTTGATCGTCCTCCAGAGCGAACTCCACCTTACCGTCCTCCCAATTTTGTTGTCAAGCTTCATCTCGGCCGCCGTTCTCTTCACCGGGAGGATGTCGAGTGTCTGATCGGAAAATGCAAACCTAATCCTGAAAATTTCTCGTTTTACCCTTGCGATGGTGTTGCTGCTTCACTCAATTTTGTTCAGTGGACCGATGCTCGTGATGCTGTTGTTTGGTTCTGGGAATCGCGGTTTAATGATGGTCATGATTTTACGCCGGAGTTGATCTCGAATGTTATGGTGCCTTCTGATAGGTTTGAGCTTGAAGGTAATCTTCGAAGGGTTTTCGCGAGATTTGTGAAGGGGTTGATGGAAGGGAAGGAAGTGAAGAAGTGGGTGGATGAGTGGGATCGATTGTCGAAGGAGATTGAGAGTGTTACGAGGTTGTTGGGTAAGCCTTTTGCTATTAGGGTTCAGCAACAGAATATTCAGATAAAGAAAGGGCTTGTTGAGGAGAAGAATTTGGTTGAAAGGAGATTGAAGGAATTTGAGTTTGCAATGGAGTGCATTTTGCAGCATCTTGGAGAGAGTGGTAGTGTGCAGAGTGGTGATGGTTTTGTTCCTGTGTTTAAGTTTGGTGGAAGATTTGACTGGGAGAAGATTCATAGTTTCATTGTTAGAGAATGTCGCAGGCTCAACGAAGGGTTGCCCATTTATGCTTACCGGAGGGAAATTCTTCAACAAATACTTCATCAACAGGTATCTTCCTATAAATATCGAAAAAAGTTGTTTTTATTTTAAGAGTTTAATTGCTATGCAGTGACTTTTTGCACATGCATCCAATAGAAACATATCAAATTGCCACTCTTATAGATTGGTTCCTAAAATATCTCCACAAATACTTACATGGCATAATTTGATTGAATACACGTGTAAAATAATTTTACACCGTCAGTGCAAATAAATTAAATTTTTATTTTTATAGTAATTCGTTCATGTGATAATGGAAATGTGTACAAGTTTGCGACTTTAGTATTTGTGGGTTGCGCAAAAAAGGCATTTTATTTTGCCAGTGCATACTATTAATTACGTTGATATTTAGATTTTATGGCTGTTCTTATGAGTAGAATATGTGCAGATAACCGTGTTGATTGGAGAGACTGGTTCGGGGAAGAGTACGCAGATAGTGCAGTTTCTTGCGGATTCCGGCATTGGGGCTGATGAGTCAATTGTGTGCACCCAGCCACGCAAGATTGCTGCCAAGTCATTGGCTCAAAGGGTTCAGGAAGAAAGTAGTGGATGTTATAAGGAAAGTTCAATCCAGTGTTATTCGACATTTTCATCCTGCGACAAGTTTGATTCCAAGATAGCATTCATGACAGATCACTGTTTATTGCAGCAGTACATGAGTGATAAGAATTTGTCTGGGATCTCATGTATCATAGTTGATGAGGCTCATGAAAGGAGCTTAAATACTGATCTACTGTTAGCGTTGATAAAGAATTTACTTTGTAAGAGGGTTGAAATGCGGCTTATCATCATGTCTGCTACGGCTGATGCAAAGCAGCTATCTGATTATTTCTATGGTTGTGGAATTTTTCATGTGGTTGGGAGAAACTTCCTGGTGGAGATGAGATATGTTCCGGCTGACTATGGAGAACATTCTGGTTCTGCTGTTGTGGCGTCATACGTTTTTGATGTAGTCAAAATGGCAGCTGAGGTTCACAAAACAGAGAATGAAGGAACTATTCTTGCCTTTCTGACCTCACAGTTCGAAGTAGAATGGGCCTGTGAAAAGTTTAAAGCCCCATCTGCAGTTTCTCTGCCCTTGCATGGGAAACTTTCATCTGAAGAGCAATTTCATGTTTTCCAGAATTATCCTGGAAAAAGAAAAGTGATATTTTCAACAAATCTTGCAGAGACATCAATTACAATTCCTGGTGTTAAGTATGTGATAGATTCTGGGTTGGTTAAAGATTGTCGATTTGATCCTTGCAGTGGAATGAATGTACTTAAGGTTTGCTGGATCAGTCAGAGCTCTGCTAATCAAAGGGCTGGTCGTGCTGGGAGGACTGAGCCTGGCAGGTGCTATAGGATGTACTCAGAAGCTGATTATCAGTCTATGGAACTAAATCAAGAACCTGAGATTCGAAGAGTTCATCTTGGTGTAGCGGTTTTAAAGATCCTTGCTTTGGGGGTGAAGAATGTGCAGGCTTTTGATTTTGTAGATGCTCCAAGCCCTAGCTCTATTGAGATGGCGATCAGGAATCTAATTCAATTAGGTTTCATTAAACAGAACAATAATGTTTATGAACTAACTTATGAAGGTAAGTATTTGGCAAAAATGGGGATTGAACCTAGGCATGGTAAACTTATTCTTGGCTGTTTCCAACTTGCTTTGGGTAGAGAAGGCATTGTCCTTGCTGCCATGATGCCCAATGCCAGTAACGTATTTTGCAGATTTGGTAATGAAGGTGATAAACAAAGATCTGATTGTCTCAAAGTGCAATTTTGTCATTCGGATGGTGACCTTTTTACCCTTCTCTCTGTGTACAAGGAATGGGAAGCTCTGCCTCGAGAAAGGAGAAACAAATGGTGTTGGGAAAACAGCATCAATGCCAAATGTATGAGGAGATGCCATGACACAGTTTTGGAGTTAGAATCTTTTCTAGAGCGTGAACATGGCTTTGTTGTTCCAAGTTACTGGCGTTGGGACCCTCATACACCTTCTGTTCATGATAAGAATATGAAAAAGGTTATACTGTCCTCATTTGCTGAAAATGTAGCCATGTTCTCTGGACGCAATCAGCTTGGTTATGAGGTAGCACAAACTGGACAACATGTTCAACTGCATCCATCTTGTTCCCTGCTTGTATTTGCTCAAAGGCCTAGTTGGGTAGTTTTTGGCGAGCTTCTTTCAGTTTCTAATGAATATTTGGTCTGTGTGAGTGCTGTTGACTTTCAATCATTTGACAGCCTTCAACCTCCTCTGTTGTTTGATGTATCCAAGATGGAAGAGCGAAAGCTGCAGATGAGGACATTGGCTGGTTTTGGCACTGTTCTTCTCAAGAGATTTTGTGGGAAAGGCAATAGTAATTTGCTTGGTCTTGTTTCACGTATTAGGAAAGCTTGTATGGATGAAAGAATCTCCGTTGAAGTGAATGTTGACGACAATCTCATCAAGTTATATGCCGCTTCACATGATATGAATACAACTAGTATGTTGGTGAATGATGTTTTAGAATATGAGAAAAAGAGGTTGCGCACTGAATGTATGGAAAAATGTTTGTATCATGGGTCTGGTTCCTCATCACCTATGGCCTTGTTTGGGTCTGGTGCTGAGATTAAGCATTTGGAACTTGATAAGCAATCCTTGAGTGTTGATGTGTGTCACCCAAACATAAATGCAATTGATGATAAGGAGCTCCTAATGTTTTTTGAGAAGAATACCTCAGGTTGTATATGTGCCGTGTACAAGTTCCAAGGCATGGTGAAGGATGTTGATGATAGAGATAGAGAAAAGTGGGGCAAGATAACATTTATGTCCCCTGATGCTGCCAAAAGAGCTGTTGAGCTGGATGGAGAAGAGTTTTGTGGTTCGTCCTTGAAAATACTTCCTTCACAATCAGCTATGGGAGGGGATAAATCATTTTCATTTCCCGAAGTTAAAGCTAAAATCTTTTGGCCTCGTAGAGCTAGCAAAGGATTTGGCATAGTTATATGTGACAAAAGTGATGTAAATTTCATCTTGAGAGATTTTTATAATCTTGCAATTGGAGGGAGGTATGTTCGTTGTGCAATCAGTAATAAGTCTTCGGATAGTATTATGATAAGTGGGCTCGACAGAGAGCTTTCCGAAACTGAAATTTTAGATGTACTGAGAACTGCTACAAGTAGAAGGATTCTGGACTTTTTCGTGGTGAGGGGAGAAGCTGTTGGAAATCCGCCATGCAGTGCCTGTGAAGAGGCACTCTTTAAAGAAATTTCCCCCTTAATGCCCAAACAAAACCCTCACATTAGTTCATGCCGTGTTCAGGTTTTTCCACCTGAGCCGAAGGATTCTTTCATGAGAGCTTTAATTAATTTTGATGGAAGATTGCATTTGGAGGCAGCAAAAGCTTTGGAGAAACTTGAAGGAAAGGTGTTGCCTGGATGTCTTTCATGGCAGAAGATAAAATGTGAGCGATTGTTTCACAGCTCCTTGATATTTCCTGCTCCAGTGTATCATGTGATTAGGGAACAACTGGAAAAAATACTTGCAAGCTTCAACAATTTAAACGGTATTTCATCATTATGCTCTTTTTCTTTTCTAGATGCTTTTAATTCATCTGTTGATGCCTTTCTTAAAAGCCAAGCCTTTTATTTGCAGAGATGGCTGCAACTTAATATGGCTCCCCTAAAAAATGTTGATTTCCCTCCCTTGTGTCTATTGTACAATTGTGTTGATTGAAAGAAAATAAAAATAATTGTTGTATCTAGTAAAACTTCAGCACTATGTTTTCGTGCTTCTCCTATGGAAACATGTTTGGAAAAATGAAAGGAGTAGGAGTAGTTTTTTTTTTTGAGTTGGTTCCCTTTTTTACTTGTTTCTTAGCAGTTGATATAAGGACATGTTTGTTTGAGATCAAAACAATTTAAGGTAGTGTATAAGGTTATTTTCATGTTTTTTAAATGGAGACTATTATTTGTTTGGTTACGATTATGAAAAGCACCGTGTATTTTAAAACTTGTTTTAAGGATATTTTTGTCCTAAATAAATCATTATTTTGGTTGTTAGTTTCTGTCACGTTGTCTATTGCATCTTTCCTTCCCAACAGCTACTTATTTTAGCTTCTCAAATTAATCTAAATTTTATGAAGCTTTGCAACATTTTACAAGTCACATGAAAGAATAAGCTATTTTGAGGAAACAAATCTTCCAGATTGATCTAATCTAACATCTATTACTGGATAAATTATCTGTTATCACCCATTTGAAGCTGATATAGTTTTTGTTGCACAATTGTAACATTGACTACTTTTGAGATTTTTAGCACGGCCAGTGGGTCAAATTAATATTCCATATAGGTGTGTTAAATTTCAGAAGTTGAATTTTACAAACTGGCCATCCATGGTTTTTATTGGAATTTGGAAGCCTATTATATTGTGAGACAAGTTTAATTGCATTTTCTTTAAACAATCTTATTACAAATTGACTATTGACAATAATTGGTCTTCTTATTGTTAGGTCTTGAGTGGAACTTAAACAGGACTGCTACTGGCTCCCACCGATTGAAGATAACAGCCAATGCCACAAAAACAGTAGCAGAAGTTAGGAGACCTTTGGAAGTGCTGTCTCGAGGGACAATCATTGAACATGACAGTCTCACCCCTGCCGCTCTACAGCTCATGTTGTCCAGAGAGGGCTTTAGTCTTAAAAGCTCAATACAGCAAGAGACTACAACTTACATTATTTTTGACAGGCACAACCTGAATTTTAGGATTTTTGGTTCGCCAGACAAGATCGCTTTGGCTCAGCAGAAGTTAATTCAATCTGTACAGTCCATACATGAAAAAAAGCAGTTAATAATCCCTCTGAGAGGGAAGGACCTACCTTCTGACTTAATGAAGCAAGTGGTTAAGAATTTTGGGCCAGATCTTCATGGACTAAAAGAAAAAGTACCTGGAGCTGATCTTAAACTTAACACACGCCAACAGATAATCTTTCTTCATGGTAACAAGGAGTTGAAACCAAGAGTAGAGGAAATAACTCTAGAGATTGCAGGTTCAGGCCATCATTTAGTTGAGAGACTTGACACGGGACCCAGCTGCCCAATTTGCTTGTGTGATGTTGAGGATGGATATCAACTCCAAGGCTGTGGTCATTCTTTCTGCAGGTTGTGTCTGGTGGAGCAGTGCGAATCTGCTATAA
Organism: Trifolium dubium; assembly: GCA_951804385.1. Taxonomy (NCBI): domain Eukaryota; kingdom Viridiplantae; phylum Streptophyta; class Magnoliopsida; order Fabales; family Fabaceae; genus Trifolium; species Trifolium dubium. The sequence goes on from OX638076.1 coordinate 11,333,014, forward strand.
AAAACCAAGGCAGTTTCCCGATATGTTGTGCTCACAAGGACTGTGGAGATCCTATTCCGCTTACAGATTTCAGAACTCTTCTGTCAAATGATAAGTTGGATGAACTTTTCAGGGCATCTTTAGGAGCTTTTGTAGCTTCAAGTTCGGGAACTTATAGGTTTTGCCCGTCTCCTGACTGCCCCTCAATTTATCGAGTTGCAGATTCTAACACAGCTAGTGAACCATTTATTTGTGGGGCATGTTATTCAGAGACTTGTACCAAATGCCACATAGAGTATCATCCGTACCTTTCATGCGAGAGATACCTAGAGTTCAAGGATGACCCAGACTCATCTCTGAAGGAGTGGTGTAAAGGGAAAGAACAAGTCAAAAGCTGTTTTGCTTGTGGGCAAATAATTGAGAAGATAGATGGGTGCAATCACGTTGAGTGCAAGTGCGGAAAACATGTCTGCTGGGTTTGCTTGGAAATCTATACAACAAGTGATGAATGTTATGATCATTTGAGAACTATACACATGACCATATAAATTGCTATTTGTGTTGTAATTTTAAGTAGTGGTATATAATATTATGTACATCAACGGAAGAAAATGTAAATTTTATGTGTGAGCTATTGTATATATAGTAGCAGTTCGGTACTACTTGTTACTATACACGAAACTTCTTTAAGGTAAGTTGCATCATTTGGGTCTTTTCTGGCATTTCATACGTAGTATCATATATAGTTAATAAAAAAATACATGGTATATCATAAGACCATTCAGATTATACTGCTAAAATGGAGTAACTCAGTAACTGTTGTACAGAATGGTGGTCATATTGATGCAGTAAATTAACAGAAATAGATAATAATACCCGTTTGGCAATTTGCACAATGGATATTGGTAATGAAATTATATTTGAGTATTAACTAATATAAAGCAAAATTTTGTATATGTAGATTTTCATTCGTGAATTGACATCACATCTGCAATGGCAATCATGATTAGTGTTGATTAGCATCTCCAAGCAAGGGCAGCGGCAACCCCAATTCCCAACGAAAAAATCAAAGCTAGAACCCATGTGACACATGCCGTTTCTTCATCGTGGCTTTCTTCACCAGGTAATCCTACAGCTCCCTTTGTTGGTCTGGCACAACTAGACATTGTTGCTGGTTGTTGCTGCAGGTTCAAAACTTGAAGCTCAAGTAATCTCACCCTTTGGCGGCAAGCAAACAACTGCATAGCCTCTTCCAGCAAAGCAATAGATAGTCCATCCCTTTCTTTACTCAGAATTGCTGCCATCTTTTCTGCCTCTCTGGCCCGCGTTTGAGATGCTTCGAGTGCCTTAAGAAGCTCCATTTTATCCTTTTCATCATGACCATTTTTGAGCCGGTAAGTACCATAGTGTTTACTATCTTGCTCCTCTTCTTTGCCCGAAATGTTACAGACCCTATTCATGGACAATAGAACAGTCTTATCTGAACCAAGAAAAACCTTCGAAGGCGGAGGAAGATCACAGTTCTGCATAAGGTCAAACCCTGCAGAATTATGAGAAACTTTGAAACCCATAACCTGATTCCTTACTCTTTGACTAATCTTATTTTGTTGGCCACCCATTAAAAATCCAATCTTTTTACGATGAATGGTGAAGTTTATACAGATGAAGAAATGGGTTAGTTTCTTAATGGTCTAATATTGAGAATTGCAAGTAGGAAATGAAAATATGCAGGTTGAAGTGTGGAAGGGAAAAAAGTGGTTGGTTTTGGAATTGGTGATTGTGTGAAAGCATTGAATTCATAGAGGAAAACGTGATGAAGAAGCAGTAATTTTTGTGATTAGGAATTAGTTTGCTTTGTAAGTAACACTGATTTTGATGCTTCAAGAATTCATTGCTTGCAAGTTTGGTTAAATTACCACTAGGACAGAGAGAGGGAGAGATTCCTATTTCATTATAAAACGCCACATGTTTTAGTATTTCTTTCAAATTCAGTTTTTATTTCTTTATTTTTAATTAAATTCATAAACATGATGGAATTTTGTGTTAAAATATGCTGTTAAATTTGGACTTTCAAAAATTGAACCAAAATGTGTAAGCTGACTGACTCAGCTTTATCTCAACTTTGACAGCCATGTAATTTTTCTTATTCTCTAGTTGTACCGTACTCCCTTCGTCCCATAATATAAGAGAAAAAAATTCAATTTTTTTTGTTCTAAAATATAAGAGAAAAGACTAAATTTTTTATCTTTTTAAATTTTTTTTACTCTCTCTCTTACTTTTTCTATAACCAACAATCAATAAAAATTGTTTTTACATATTTTTATACAATTTTTTCGAAAAAACATACTCCCAATTATTATATTCTACTTTTTCTTAATAAATGTGATTTTTGTTTTTTCTCTTAAATTATGGGACAGAGGGAGTACTACAATACTTGTAGTACTAAATACTAGTAACATTATTTTTGTTGATAAACTTAAATTTAGATGAGTTGGATTTGAGGTTTCAACAAGATCGAAAGTTGAACTCAATGAAACAAACAAGGTTCTTACGCCGAGAATGAGAGTTTAAACCACATCCATGCAGAATAAAGTCAACTCTTGCCATTTGAACTATGTTATTAACATAATTTTGGAGTTGAAGGTTTAGGGGGTAAACGACTGAAATTTTGGACCAATTGTAACTTGCTTGCTTTTAGACTACTTAAGAATGAGAAGCGTTCAAGTCTTCCCACAAAGCAAAGAAATATTCTGCTTTTCTAGTCTTGACTGCTTACCAAAATAAGCAAATTAAGAAATATAATTGTGTATAAAAGTATTTTTGAAGAAGTATTTACTATTGATGAATGATTTATTTATTACTTGAAGAAAATGAGGGCCGAAGCCCGAAATGAGAAAATTACATATTAATGAAATTAGGGGTAGTGACGTTAAGTCGGTGGTGGAGGTTAGAAAATAGTGTATTTTATTTTGCTGATAACAAATAATCCGTATCATATACTACCTCCGTTTCTTTTTACTTGTCGTTTTATAAAAAAAGACCAAAATAGGAAGGGTATATTTTTTCACCTTATTTTCCTAGTATGCCCTTTTTTTAAATATATCATATTTTTAATCCACCAATAAATTCCTTCTTTTTCACAAACAATATCTATTTTCAAAAAATTGTAACAAACTTTATTTAAAAACAAACAAAATTTGTATACAATAAAAAAGATTTTATTGTTTCAACAAAAACAATTATACAAAATTTTCAATAAAAATAAAATAAAAAGAAGAATATAATAGGCAAAATATAAACTAAATTGCTAAAACGATAAGTAAAAATGAACAAATATTTTTTTTCTAAAACGACAAGTAAAAAGGAACGGAGGTAGTATTTTATTAAGGTGATACGATTCAATCCAACTAGTTATGGTGACAAATATGTATATATATTTTTTGTCAAAAAAAAAAGGTTTCATATTTTTAAAATAGTGTCGATAATTTTTTCACCATCAACAATATCAAATATGTCACTCTCTATAATATATGTAACTATTTAAATATCTAATTTTTTTTATAAATAAAACACAAAACAAACATAAATCTATTTATACAAATTTAAAGAAAAAAATAAAATTGAATAAATGATCATACCTTTTGCGAATAGTTTTTGAAGTAAAAAGAAGAGGAAGAGTCAAATATTATTGGGATAGAATGATTTTGTGATGTTTTAAGTAAGAGAGAAAAAGAGTGACATATTTTTTTTTTTTTGATACAAAAAGAGGGCAGAGCAAAAAAAAAACAATTAGATAATTATTCTAACATTTCGAATCATACAAGTGACATATTTAATATACACCAACTGTGTGATTTTTTTTACACACTTTTTTAGAGATGTTTTAGAAACTTATTTATTTATTTATTTATTTTTGATAAGCAAACACACTTTATTGATTTATGAAATTGACAACATGATGTGATTTAATTGAATGCATGTATAAAAATATATTAATAAAAAAATGAAACTCAATAAAATTATAAGCTTTTAGGGATCTAATTAGTAGTTAGGGGTCTACTTAAATAAAATTAGTGATGGACACTTAACAAAAATATATAACTAATAATTAAAAAATAAAATCATTCGGTGGGGGCTTGAGCCCTCAATAGCTTGTACCTAGATCCGCCCCTGCATCAACTTACATCACATAACTATATTCTATAAGACAAGAGTCATAGTACACTATAGTAGAATACGAGGAAACCAAAGATTTATCATTATACCACTATTAATATTAGATTTAAAATATCTATATAATCATCTAGAGATGACTATACAAGAAAGAGGTTTTGCCATTCAACAAAGAAGATTGTCACATAATAATAATAATAATAATAATAATAATAATAATAATAATAATAATAATGTGAAAATTAACATGATAATTAACGCGAATCGAATCAAGGACTTGAAAAAGAGGTTTTGCCATTCAACAAAGAAGATTTTCACACAACAAAGACACACTTGACTGACATACAAGAACCAGACACAATGAGACAATGATTGCTATGTTTTTTTGGTAAGGGACAGTGATTGCTATGTGCTTTAACATGTTTTATAGGCTTTAACTAAAACTATTTAAATTTTGTCAAAAAAAAAAAAAACTATTTAAACATCATCAAAGAAATCTAACTAGTAAACATCATAAACCATATCATCAAACCACAAAGATCGAGGGTTCGATCCTCACTTTGAGTATGAAGCAGCTTTAAATCTTTGAGCCAGCTATCCCACCCGTCGAGTTGCTTCCAATCTAGCGAGGGATTAGTCACTGCATTCGACAGTGGATACCCCGGTCTCGACAAAAAAAATTCATCAAACCACATACCTAACACTATAAGCAACTTTTTATCAAAAAAAAAACACTATAAGCAACTTCAAATGTAAAATGTTTAAAGATATTAAATGAAAATTATTAACACCAATGTAATGTTTTTATTAAATATTTTTTTTTGTATGCAAAAATTCGTTGAATATTATACCACATCCATTGCAAATTTTATATATTTATATATGCAGAAACACATTTTTATGTATTAGCATGAGAAAGTCAATACAAATAAAATTTTAAAAATTTGTGACTATTTTTAAAATATCAACATTAACGTAGTGCTTTTTTTGGTAGAATATTAATACAGTGTTTTTATTAAATATATTATTATTTTATATGTAAAATACCGTTAAAAATTTACATTGCGCCAATTTTAGATTTTATGTGTTTGTATACGCAGAAGCAAATTTTTATGTATCGATATGAGAAAATTGAAATGATAAAATTTTGGAAACTAATGACTATTTTCAAAATATCAACATTAATGTAGTATTTTTACTTTTTATTAAATATTTTGTTATTTTATATGTAAAACACCATTAAATATTTGCACCACGAATCCACTTGGGTAGGTATATAATAGTGTTGGCTTCGGACCTTGGAGTGTGCTCCTCCTCAAGGACTCAAGGTCAATTTTCTCTGGTGTCAATTTGGGTGAGTTAATTTAAATTCTTAAAAAAAAATTTTATACCACGTCCGTTGTGGATTTCATGTGTTCATAATATATCTACAAAACAAATTTTTATGTACTGGTATAAGAAATTTGATTTTGGAAACTCGTAACTATTTTCAAAATATCAACATCAATGTAATATTTGTTAAATAATTTTTATTTTTTATTTAAATTAGTAAAATTAAGAGATTAAAAGATATGAGAATATATTGTTTTTCTATATTTAAAACATAAGAGATAAAAAAAATATTGATTTACTATATTTATGTTATAATACATTATTTGTTTCCTTATTATATTTAATAGCAAATTGAACATATGAAGTCTATCAAATTAATGAGACTAAGGCTATGTTTGGATGTAAAAAGAAAGTGGAAGGAAAGAAAGTAAGAGGAAAGAATGTTGAAGGAATGAAAGTGAGTAGAAAGTAAGTGGAAAGTAAGATGATTTTGTGATTGGTATGAGTGAAAGTGAATAGAAAGTGAAAAGAAAGAAAGATATATATTTAGCAAATGACAAATTCACTCTTGTGTAAATATGACATATTAATATTAATGTAAACTATGTGTATTAATATATGTTTTATATTTTTAGTAAAAAAAATTAAGTACTTCATATATTTAAATAACCAAAATATAAAAGTTAAGAGTATTTAAAATGTAAAAGCAACGTAGACACGTCTTGTCACCTAGGAATTTTAGAAACAAACTAGTAATAACAAAGAAAAAAAAAATGGTACAACATGTGTATTGGAAAGTAAGGGCTATTTGGACATTTTATAAATTAAATCACTTTTTTCTACTTTCTTCTCAAATATGGACGGAAAGGATCATACGTGTGGGTCCCATTAAAACTCAACAATCTTTCCTCTCTGACAACAAACCAAACGGAGGAAGCCCCCTGTAAGAGTCTGACAGATGATATTTTAAATAAAAATTTAAGACTTGTGTGAGTCTCACCACAAATCCATTTCCAATGAATGACGTCCACATGGACTTGACCCAACTAAGAGAATGAATGTTAGGAAAAGTGTTACAAAGAGAGTGTCCAAATCAGCAAATTGTGGTGTGAGTAAACTACCCATAGAGGAGAGGGGAAATGAGATATCAACATGATAAAATTTAAGAAGAAAAAAATAATAAAATTAATTTTGAATGTTTTTATATTACTTTTAAAATTTATTTTTAATTTTTTTAATTTATTCTTCATACATATGTTGAAGACTAAGTTTACAACCACTTTTGATTAGATATGCATCATGAAAATTCATTCTCATCCATTCTTCATTCTTTGTGTGTTAAATATGAACTTGAAATCATACATATCATAAGAGAATGAATATTATTAGGGATTCATCTAAAAACCATTGAACAAGAGGCCGAAAAATTATCATAAATCTCATTGAGAAACTATAAGTTATATATTTTCATGCAAACTATAAGTTATTTTAAAAGTTACACTAAAGAATTTATGAAAAAAATTGAAAACAACTTAAGGACACAACATAATTAATCTCTCTCAAACAACCTCATAATTTTGTTCCTCCTTTTGTTTCGTCGTTCTTTCTTGACTTTATAATGTAATTTATCACTTCTTGTACACCTTGTGCTAGAAAGACTACTTTGGTATGTTTAAATAATATTTATCCATTTGTTTCAAAAAAATAAATAATAATATTTATCCATTTTGGCTTTTTTAAAAAAACCTTTCAAGTGTTTGTGTCATTATAAATTCAAGGCAAAATTACAATTCATTCTTTAACTTAATTTCAAGTGACATTTTCGACTTTTATCTTTTTTGTTTAATTTTAAAGTTTTGTTATAAAATGTCAACTTCGTTATCCTTTTTTAGTAAATGATCCAAAAATTCATAAAATTTATCAAAAACTAACGTCATAGAAAAAAAAGCAAAATTTCATCAAAACTTCATATTCTTCATTTTCTCTCTCATCAATCATCTTTGATTTTTCTTCTGTTTCTTTTGTATGGACACGAGTTGGAATTTGGTTATGGTTATTTTTATTTTTGGTTATGGTTGTTTTTTTTTTTGTATGAGTGGGAAAAAAATTAAGGTTATATAAAAAAAAAGGATTTATACGTTTTTAGGTTTGTGAGATTTTGAAATGAAATCGAGATTTCTATATTTGTATGATAAAGATACATGTTTGTTTATGAGTTTTTCATGAGGTTATTTTTTAATAAAAAAGGATATCAGTGTTAACATTTTATAGCATAAAGAATCAAATTAAAAAAAGATAAAGGACAAAATGTTATCTTAGATTTAAGTTAAAAAATGATATTTGTAATATTGCATAAATTCAAATAAATTAATCTAAATATGCTCCCGAAATCCAACCACAGACTCTTTTTCTAAATCATTGTTCTTACCTTCACCTTCATATCCCATCATAATATTTTGCCAAAGGATTGTACTAGTTTCACTCTTTTTATCATTGTTGTCACCTTCAGCTTCATATCTCATTTACAATGTAACGAGACATTTAGTAATAAGAAGATACATAGACTTCTGTTTTGCGAGAAATGAATAATATTACAAAAGTAGCGTTGTTTCATGTTACAAGTATAAGATCCATCTTAGTACATACACAAGTACTGTTGTTTCATGTTTACATGTAATGTATAAGATCTATATACATGCATACACAAGCCTAAAACTCACAACATTTAAGCTAACTTCACAAGCTTTTTGTTAATGTGCCAATACGTGAACAAGACCGGTAGAATTTCCAGTATAGATTTCGTTCCGGTATTCCTTGAAAGAAAGTGCTGTCAATTCGCCATTTGTAACATTGATTTTCGATACACACTTGCCGGTCACGATATTGTTGACATAGATGGTTGAACTTACGTATCCTTGTGAATCAATCTTGTTACCATAGGACATATAGAAATATTCGTTGCATGATATATAGTGGTTGTTCCATAAAATGTCTTTGTATGAGCTTACTAGTTCTCCATGATAGTTCGAAACATAAACCTCTTGATGTATGAATGTAAAAAGCAATTTTCTTTTATGAATAAAAAATAGCTGGACATGATCTTCTCTTGAACATGTCAATCTTCCCAATCTCTACCATTATTTTGCTTTGAATATAAAAGAGTTGGAGCGTTTGTCTGTTTTTATTTTTTTTCACGAGAACATGGTTTTGAGACATATGTTCTATCATTTGCTTCTGCCTATTTCTTTGGACCGGAACATTAAGTAGTATAAACTTTTTCACATTCATAGTTTGGCCTTATCACAAATATGAGTTGAACAAAAATAAACATAGATGATAACTTTAAATATAAGTAGTATAATCTTTTTCAAATTAATTACATGTTTCAAGTATTTATAGAGGAATTTATCTGATCAGTTTCCTTACCATAAGAGATTTAGCTACTCATAAGCATAATGATAGTAAGAAAACTAAAGAAAATTGTTCTGGGGATTTTTGGTAGTACCAAAGTTGTATTTTGATTATAGCTCGACATGGGAACCTTGGTCCTACGTATCCCTAAGAAATTAGAGAATCAGAGCTACATAGTTCTTTCTTAGTTTTTTGGGAAGAAGGCAGTATTTTGCCAAGGAAAAGAATGGTTATGGTTATTATTTTGCTACATAGTCCTACGTGATTTTTTTACTGTTATTATTCTCTCATATATAGAGTAGAATAGAGTGGTTGGTTAGGATAGTGGAGGGAATATAGGAGGAGTGGAGATCATGGGGAGAAAGAGTCATCCCATGTGTTCCTATATTTTTGTTGCCACATGCTTGACTCAGTCCAACCTCATTTAGTGGATCTTTTGAACAATGGTGCGAGTCAAACCCAATTGAGTCTCGCCCAACTAAAAAATATACAGAATAAATAACTTTCATTAAGCGATTAGAAACAATTCCTAATGATGGAAGTGCCTTCGTCTTCTGAACCTTGATTTTCAATGTTGCTGTAGAAACACTCCTTAGAGAGCTCTTGAAAAGCTAGCTGAGAGATGATTTTTGTTGAATTAGGAAAAACTCTTTATATAGGCATTTTACTGCACATGAGTGCGCCTCATCGTGGCACGATGAACAAATCTTTGTTGATCGTGGAAATTTTGGTTGATCATAGCTTGGCTCATTGTAGTCATCGTGACACGATAATAGAGAACATCATGGCACAATATAACTGGATTTGGCTTCTTTCTTTGCCGATTCTTGTCCAAATTATGTCGTTTCATCATAAATGATGCAAATGGTCACTTTTCTTCACATTTTTGCCTCTTTTTGTCTAATTTCCTCATTTTTTGTTTTTTGATTGAGTAGCTTCTCTTTTCAGACTTTTTACATGAATTGACTATTGAAATACTACAAAGAGTAATAAAAACTATCCTAAAAACTATACAAATATATCATATAATTGACTGTCATCAAGCTGTATATGGCACAAATAATATATATAAGGAAAACATACGACAAAATGATGTATGGTACGACGAGTTATATACGAAAACATACGAACGGTTTGAAAACACAGAAAACAAATCACATTCACTCTTTTTTTTTCTCTGTTTTTTATTTATTATTTCAATTTCATCTTTTGCTTAAGTATCGAGGCTTGTTGTAGTGCAAACACCTGTTAATTGGAATCTCGTAGTTACATATTCATGAATCTCGTAGCAACATAATGTAGTTGGATTACAAAACTACACAATCCAAAAACTTGAATCATGAGAGATGATTATGTTGACAAAGTGGAATGAGTGAGGGTATGAGAAATATAATAACAAATAAAATAAAATAAAATAAGCGATGGTATGTAAAACATAAAAATAAATGGATGTTACTTTTTGTATGTAAAAGCGTTGTACCATATAGCACCTCTCACTAAGGTAATCAATATTAATAGTACCTCTCATTTTGAAGGAAATACGGTGTTCATAACACGCGCAACAAAAAAATTTAAATCTATTTTACGCTTAAATTATATATATTAAATTAAATAATTCTGTAAACGTGAACTTGACAATCAGCTCCCTGAATCATAACATTTTCTTCAATAATATGAAGAAACTACAAGTATTTACACCGAGACTAATTTTACTATCAACCCTTTGAATAATGGAACCAAAATTATGAGCAAGTGGAATTAATGTTATGGCTTCAATTACATGATCATATCATATTTTGAAGAGATTACATGATACTTATCTATAGGATCATATATATTTTTATCACATAGAAGTTAACTATGTCTAACATAGTGTTCTCCAAAAACTAAAATGAATTTTCATTACTAATTCAACTTACCAAGCAAGATTTGATTACTTGAATTTTGTTTATTCATATTCATACATATATACACGTTTTTCTACTTTTAAAAGTAGTATGTTTTGAACAAGTTTTTTTTTTTTTTGACCAAAATGTTTTGAACAAGTTATATGGTATCTATTTATAAGTATGTGAATTTTCATCAAAATAAAAGGAATCAATACTCACTTAATAGAAAACCTTTTCCTTTCATATTTCCACTAATATGAAAAATCAATTAACATGTTAATTGCATCCACTATGAATCAATTGGCACTTGTTAATTCCAATAATATAGAAAACGTGATTTTCTATGCTCACTTGTCCATATACCAATTCGTATACGTACATATATATAAATATATATTATTTGTATTTTAAGTGCTAGCAAAAAATACAATAATATTTCACTTAGAAAATAATCTAAATTTGATTATTAAATTCTCTAATTTAATTATCAAATAATAAATTAATTCTATAGCAAAAATTAGAACATTCGTTTGTGTGTGACCCTGTAAGTTCAATACTAAGCCAATAATAAATTAATCGTATTAATATTATTAATCAAAGTAGGCATCTAGCAACACTCCTTAACATCCGAATAGTACGAAGTAATATTTAATTTCAAGAACCACTAGAGCATGGTACTATTGTCAAACTCTAATAAGTTAACATCTATGACTTAAGAAACTTATTTCTTGTATCAATTAATTTCCCTAACTAGAGTTTTCATTTTATCTTAGAGCTCAAACTCTTTACCAGGAGTTGACGGATTCCATCTTGATTAATCGTTAATTATACAAGTATTTAATTGTATCAAATATCCTTTCAACTAACACCCTTAAGTATTAGGTGTTCAGAATTAAAATACAACAAATTTAAGGTTGTGGGCCAAACATAGATATTATGACCTAACAATTTTTTAATTTTTTTATTAGGTATTTTTACTTTGTTGTGGGCTAAACATAGATATTTTTTTATTAGATATTTTTACTTTGTTTTAGCCAAATATAGATTGAATTTAATAATAAAAATACATAATAAAAAAAATTGAGAACCCATTTTTTTTAAGGCCCCAAGCAGGTGCCTGGCTTGGGGGTGAAGATATAGTAAGAGGATGATAGACTTTTTTTTTTCTTGTTAGAAGAGGATGATAGACTTTGAAAAACCTCAAGATTCTCATATCATATTGCTTCAACATAGGTAGATCATTTTACTATGTTTTTAGGTAACCAGTGATTTGCAATGTAGAATCGAACATGATCTAATAAATATAATAAAAAATGAAGGAGATCAGCTGCAACAATTCAAACAAAAAAAATTAACATATTTATAGTTTGTCATTTTGATATTAGAAATATGATGACTGAATATTTGCATTTATTCTAAATGCAAATCATAATATACAATTAGCTCATGAAAAGCTTTTGAAAAGATCAATGTGAGTCAATTTGAAAATAACATCACATTGTAAATTTGAATATTTTAATTTTCAAGATCAATCAGTTACAAAGAAGAAATGGCAAAATAAGTAAAATAAAATAAAAATCAAAGAGACCACATTTTAATCAATCAAAATGACAAAGTGAAGTAGTAGTTTTGTTTCTTACCAGCCAATGCTCAGATAGTGAGCGTCGCCGCTGGGACAGACAGAGAGTAGCTATGGCTATTATCAGAATTCGGGTCAGACCCGCTGGAGGTTACGTTGAAGATGACTCCTTTTTATGACGCAGCATAGTTGGGTTATATATTAAACAACTAATTTAAACATCAAGTTTTTTTTGTTTTTTTTGACAAAAATTTAAACATCAAGTAGTTTGTATCTTTAGTTCAGTGGTTATATGATTAGTAATGAGCGTGTTGATTATGTATTCAGCACTTGGTTGTGAAACATTTTGAAAAAAATAGGCTTAAATACAATTTTTGTCCTTTAATTATTTTTGAGGTTTATTTTGATCTCTTAACTAATATTTGTTTCGTTTTTTTACTTATGTTTAATATTATCAAATATAATAATAAACATTTAACACATTAAATATAAATATTATAAAATTTTAAACAAATTACAAACACGAGGACGAAGACTAAATCAAAATATTATTAACTGATTTAGAATAAAACACAGCACAATACAAATTACAAAATTATAATATTAGGTGTAACTTCATGACGCTTTCATAAAAACTAAGTATATTGTGAGACAATTATTACAATCATTCCACACATTCGAAATCCGATCATTAAAATTCTTACTCTCATACATTTCTAGGCCCAATTAGATGATATTGAACTGTCGGATTGATAAAATTTAGGCTTAAATGCAGTTTTGACCATTGTATTTTGACGAATTCGGAATTTCAACCCCCCTATTTTTAAACTCGGAATTTCAGCCCTCCTATTTTAGATTTTTTAAAACATTTTCACCCCCAATTACATTTGGCATATTTTTGCTTATGTGGCAATGGTGATATGTGTATTATTTTATGACGTGGCTAATTAATTTTTTTAATCATTATTATATTTACTTTTAATTTGTGAGAAACCTAAACAAAACTTCTTTCTTCTTCCGTACTCTCACTTTGCCGTCTAAAGATGGAGAATAACAAGGTCTTCCTATGTGGTTCAAGTTCAACGAATGTTAGGTATATTTCTTTCTCCAATTTGTTAGTTTACTTTTAACTAGGTAATGGTATACATAGTCTTATAGAGTTTGTTTTAGTTTCTTGTTGAACAGATTTTATGAGTTCTATATATATTTCTATGTTTCTTATCCCTATGTGGTTTTATGCGTTATCGTATTTACAATATGGCTCAAAATATAACATGTATATTCTGAGTATTATGTGTTATATCGTATCGGCAATGACTCAAAATATAACATGTATATAATTGTTTTGTATATAGTCTTCAAATGCAGTTTAGATGTTATATTTTTCTTAGAGGCTTCAACTTTACTTGTCACGAAATAATGAATCAATATAGGCTTAAAGAAATAAAATGTTATATTTTACCATATTGTAATTGTTTCTACATGTAGAACACTTTGTGCTTAGGTCATTGTTTATTAATAAAATTGATTTTGCTTTCTTAAAAAATATTGAGTTAATGCTTTAGAAACTAGAAAGTCATGTTTTACTAAGGAAATTATCCAATGAAAAATTAACATTGTCTGAATTATTTTAGGACTTGTGAAGATAGGCAGAATGATGATGAATTGGACAAGGAAAATACAGAGACTGAAGATAGTGATTATATTGCAAGTGATGAGGAAGATGATGATGATAGTTACATTGATGATACTGAAGTTGAATGTGTTGATTGGAGTGTTATTTTTCCACCTGAAACACTTTGCTTGGTTAATAATAATGTAGGTGTTCAAGCAACAGATACTCCCACAACTGTAGTTGATTTTCCAGATGAGATGTATGAAGATTTAGATGTTTTACTTACTCCACCAGAGAGTGAAGATGAAGAGGTTGGTAAAAATTATCCAAGTTTTAAGATGGATGATGTAAGTATTGGTGCTAAGATTCAAAAGGGATTAAAGTTCAACACTAAGGAGCAATCAAAGGATGCAATTAAAGAGTATGCCTTAGAGATTCAAAAAAGTTTACATATCCAGAAAAATGATAAAAGATTCATGGTTGTAAAATGTGTGGATAAATGCCCTTTTCATTTGAGGATTAGTAAGAGGAGTGCAAATGAGTTTTGGCAAATTGTAAGCTTCATAGATGATCACTCATGTAATAGGATACCTAGAAATAGACAAGCTAAAACAAATTTGCTTGCTAAAAAATTTGTGAATACACTCCGACATACTCCTGAAATGAAAGTGAAAGGGTTAATTGCTTTAGCCATTGAAAAATGGGGTGTGAAGCTATCACATGATCAAGCATATCGGGCCAAGTTAAGGGCAATAGAAATTATCCAAAAGGAGCTGGCCGTGAACAATTCTTATATCTAAGGATCTATGCCGAAGAGTTGAGAAGATCAAATCCTAATAGTACTGTTATTATTCAGTGTGATATGGCTAATGTGGGTCCTATTTTTCAGAGAATTTATGTATGTCTAGAAGCATGTAAGGCAGCCTTTGCATACACATGTAGACCTCTCATCGGTTTAGATGCTTGCTTCTTGAAAGGAGAACACGGAGGACAATTGATGGCAGCTGTCGGTCAAGATGGAAACAATCAAATGTTTCCCATTGCTTATACTGTAGTAGAAGCAGAAACAAAAGACTCATGACAGTGGTTTCTTAATTTATTACTTGAAGATCTACATAATGTACAACACAAGCAATATGCATTTATCTCAGATCAGCAGAAGGTATAACATACATTTGTCATTCTTAATATACAATATTTAATGTTCTCTATTATTTATAATATTGTCTTAACTTTGGTGATCATTTTAGGGTTTGGTGCCAGCAATTCAAAACCTTGGTAGCCTGTGGAGCAAAGGTTCTGTGTGAAGCATCTTTATGCTAATTGGAAGAAAAAATATCCTGGATTAGAATTGAAGGAAGTATTTTGGATGACAGCAAGGACTACAGTTGTACCAGCATGGGAGAGAGCAATGAACCGGTTGAAAGAAATGAATGGTAATGCCTGGAAAGACATGAAGGATGTACCACCTACAATGTGGACTAGATCTCATTTCAAGTTAGATACACAATCAGATTTACAAGTTAACAACATGTGTGAGGCATTTAATAGGGCAATATTAGAGTATAGAGACAAACCTATCATCACTCTTTTAGAAGGAATTAAACATTATCTCACAAAAAGAATTGGGGCTCAAAAGGATCTTATGCAAAGGTATAGAGGGAACATCTGTCCGATAATCCAAAAAAAAATTGAAAAGACAAAGAGGGTTGCTGATAGATGGGAACCAACTTGGCATCATGATGATGATTATGCCATATTTGGAGTGACAAATGGTACTTACACATATATTGTGAATTTAGCCCAAAAGACTTGTACCTGTAGAAAATGGGATTTAACGGGTATCCCATGTTGTCATACTATTGCGTGCATATGGCACAACAAAAAAGAACCTGAAGACTTTGTTTCCTCATATTATAGGTATAAAATTTGTTTTGAATTCATATCAATCATGCTTTACTTATTAGTCTTATTCTCATATCATTTTTGTTTCAGGAAGAGTACTTTTATCACTACTTATTCTCATATCATATTTCCAACAAATGGTCCCCAACTATGGCCTATATCAACAACAGAGCCAATTAATCCACCAGTTGTTAGAAGAGCTATAGGTCAAAAAATAGAAACAAGGCTAATGATGAGCCAAAAAATCCCCCCCATTTATTGGCCAGAGATCTACCAAAAGTGAGATGTACGAAATGTAAAAAGTTTGGTCATAATAAGAGGACATTTGGAGGAAAACGTGCTGCTGATAGATTGATTTCAAAAGGCGGAAATAAGGTGTTAACTGAAACTTACTTTTTGTCTTATATTTATGTTTTCATCATATAATTCTAATATTTAACTAAATATCTGGTTTGAAATTCTAATTTTATACTAGCAAAAGAAGGGGGGAAAGTCCAAGGTACAAGGAGCGAATGATACTATTGAGTCTGGAGTTGGTGGATCAAGTGCTGGAGCAGATGTTGCTAATGAGTCTGGAGTTGGTGGATCCAATGCTGGTAGTTCTGGAGCACAAGGAGGTGATGGGGCTACAACTATTTTAAGTCGAGGAATTACAACCTCCTCCAACACAAGATTCCCAAGCATAATCTATTTCTTAATTAGGCGTGTTTTTTGATTCAGTTGTTAGACATATTATTAAGGCTTATTTTTTGATTCATTTGTTAGACAATTTTTGTTGTGCTTCTTTAAGGAATTTTTTTGGGATATAACTAAGCTAATGGTTATCAAGATATATTTAAATGTTAAACAGATTTTTCAATATATTTAAATGTCTTTTAAATGAGTTTTTATGGTATTTTTCTACATTTTTTATTATATTTATAGTAATTTATTTATAGATTTTTATTTATTTTTTTTTATAATTTTTCTCTATTTTATAGCATATTTTAGATTATTCTAGTAATTTTTAAAGAAAATAATTAGGTGGATAAAAATAATACACATGTGTCAAAAAAATAAATTAATATACACATCACTATTGCCACATAAGCAAAAACATGCCAAATGTGATTGAGGGTGAAAATGTTTTGAAAAATCTAAAATAGGGGGGGCTGAAATTCCGAGTTTAAAAATAGGGGGTTGAAATTCCGAATTCGTCAAAATACAATGGTCAAAACTGCATTTAAGCCTAAAATTTAAAATCCCCAGTCAAAATCAGTAGTTTTAGTCTATTGCATGATCTTTTCATAAAAACTAGGTATACAGCAATATAGTTATTACGACCATTCCACACATTGAAACCCGATCATCAAAATTCTGACTCTCATTAATTTTTTTGACCAATTAGATGATATTGTACGGTCGGATCAATAAAAGGGTTTAGGAGATTAAAATTAGGATATATATTAAAAAAAAGAGAGGATATAATAGATAGATAAGATGCAAAAATACATTTTTCTAATTTGATTTTTTTTTCTTTCTAAAATGACAAATATAAAGGAACAAAGAGAAATTAAAATTAAAACTAAATAAATCAGTTTGACATTTAATTCAAAATAATTAAATTACATAAATAGTGAGAAATTATTACTTTTTTTTTGAAAAATAAGCAATTAATTTTAATTCGTATAGTTACATGATAAATACTTACTACAAAAAAAATGTAATTTAATTGCTGCTATACGAATTAAAATCTGCCTATAAATTATTGGGAATAATTATGTGTGTCCAAGATTCAATTATTCATGTAATAAATTTTAGACTTAATATTGATTTTATTATCATGTTTACTATTTAGTGAAATAGTTAATTTGATAAAGTCCTTGATTAAAATGATAGACTTATTATCATGATAGAGATCTTGATAATGAGAAGCAAGTCTTTTATTATTTTAATCTAAATTGTTCTTGATCATAGGATTATTGTGAGTAGGACAATAATAATCTAGATAGATCAATATATATGTAATGATCTTTATTGGATAAAGATTAATAAATCTCATTTATTAAATTACATATATAAATGATGCATATATTGATATTATCATTGAACTGACTCAATTGAGAATTTTTTAATGGTTAAGAATTACCTTAAATTGTCAATAGAAAATTCTCAAGAAGAAATATAATGATTTTCTTTGATCTGAGATTATCATAGTAATTAACAAAATATTTGTTGTATTTTAATTCTGGACACCTAATACCTAAGGGTGTTAGTTAAAAAATCATCCTCTTCTAACAAAAAAAAAGTCTATCATCCTCCTACTATATCTTCACCCCCAAGCCAGGCACCTGCTTGGGGCCTTAAAAAAAATGGGTTCTCGATTTTTTTTATTATATATTTATATTATTAAATTCAATTTATATTTGGCAAAAACAAAGTAAAAATATCTTATAAAAAAATATCTATGTTTGGCTCACAACAAAGTAAAAATACTTAATAAAAAAATTTAAAAATTGTTTCAGACTTTCACTTTTTAACAAACAAAAGAAGTTATTGATGCTATGAACGTGGATTAAAAAATGACATTTTATTTATGTTAGTTATACATATAATTGATTAATTTTGAAGTTTTTTTTTTTTGGTACAGATTAACTTTGAAGTTATTGATGCTATTTATAATTTTAATAGATGATGTTCTTTTAAAAAATAGTATATTTTTTTTGGTACAATTTTTTTTTATTAGGGGTCCATTTTTATAATTTACTTGAGATCTCCAAAATATCAGGACCAGCGCTGATGTAATACATAATAATGCTTTAATTTCAGTTTCTAACTACTATTATTGGTCGTGTAAAAACATAGTACTCTTATTACTGGTATTCAAATTCTTATTACTGGTATTCAAATTAGTGATTTTGTTGGTACTCATAAAAATATTGGTTCTAATAAAGACCACATATAGAGATGACAACAAGTAGCGTCGGGTGCGGGTTTGATACTACCCAAATTCGTACCCGAAATTTCGGGTAAACCTGAACCCGAACCCAAAGAGCTGTTTGGGTGTAAAAATATCACCCGCACCCGTGCCCGATGGGTTCGGGTTTTTCCATCCGAACCCGCAGCTAGAAAAGGAAAAAAATGCAGAAAGCTTAACAAAATAAAAAAGTGAGTGTCTTCAACATTTTTTTTTTGGAACTTCAAAATTATATTGATAGAGATAGAAAGGTACAAGAAAATACTGTACAATCAAATAGAAGCTACAAAGTGCAAAAGTTACCTAAAAACCAAAACAAATGAGAAAAAACCACTATCCTAAAGCAAACTAAACAAGACAGGGAGAAAAGAAACAAAACAATTGAAAGCAAAAACAATAACATAAACATAGAGAAAAGGAGAAAAATGGTGACGGAGGTGAACAACTCCACAAACCCCAAATAGCAGTGAACAACTATAAAATTAAGGAAACCAAGATAAACACAACAAACCCCAAACTAACTGATCAGTAGGAACATTAAAAACGTTGTATGAGGCGAGTCAAATCGAGATCGGAGACGGAGGTGAGAGAGATTGAGAGGAGGCAATTGAAAACGGGGATGGAGACAAGTGTGATAGGTGAAGGAGGCAAGTGAGATCGATGGCCAAGTGAGTGAAAAGAGTAGATCGATGAAGTAGGGAGAAGGAAAGAATAGAAGACAACAATAAGTGCAGTAGCAACAGCCTGATGAGAAGGAAAGAATGAAAATTGCAAACCCTAATTTGTCACTTATATATATTTAAGGGATAATTTTGTAATTTAATATATAATTGGGTGGGGGTTCAGGTTTCGGGTGTGGGTTTCATACTATCCAAACCCGCACCCGAAAATATCGGGTAAACCCGAACCCAAACCCAATCAATTCGGGTTTTTACCCGTTGACTCGTGTTCGGGTGCGGGCGAGGCCCGCGGGTTCGGGTCCTTTTGCCATCCCTAACCACATACATTCCCTGCTCAATAAACTTTTTTATTTTGGACTAGCATTATTCAATAAACTTAAAAAGTGAAAATTTATTTATAATAATGTGCGAAGTGCACAAATGTATAACTTAATAGTCACTTTAAAAACCATCACCTAATCTGATACTGAGTTAATATGCAAACTGTCTTTTTATAAAGTGAACTGTGAATATCAATTGCGATCAAACCCGAACATAATATTGAACATAATATTGAAAAAATTTGTGTTACATTACAACTATTGATATAATAGCTTAACATAGTCATTTAAGATTCAATTAAAACCACATTGCAATCGTTAGAGTCCCAATTTATATGATTGACATCTCATATTTTTTTTTGCCAAATAATACCACATATGCCACATCATTTATTTTTCTTATGTGGCACTCTCGATTACATTGTTACCAGCAGCTCTCATATTTAAACTCCATTCATGTGTGACACCTTTTCATATTCTCATCTACTATTATCCCATTTCAATATGTAACCCATTAAATCTTATTAAATTATTTGTTATAATCTTGCAATTCAATTCAAAAGGTAGGTTAAAAGTTAATTTGTTCTAATAAATTTTTTTCAATGGTATTTTACTATTTTATATGTCATCTATTTTAACTCATATATCTTCAGTAAAATATGAAGTCATTTTCAAATCTGCATATTATCTCTTCTTACAGGAAAATGGATACGCGCAGTAAATATTTAATAAATTATTAAGATATATGATATAAATTAGAATAATTCTCCTTCTCAATTTTTTAGTTAATGAAGCATTTCAATCTGATGGTTAAATCCATGTGACAACTTTCTACTTATACTTGCACAAACTTTGACACATTTTTGTTCAACCAGACTTTTAACTCATTTTACTTCATAGCAAATCTATTTAAAATTTGATTCTCATCCAAAATTATCTAAATATTATTTTTATCTAGACCAATTATTTTATCAAAATTTAATTTTAAAAATAAACTCAATCATTTATTTTTATTTCATTCTTCCCGCCCATACCAAAAAAAAAATTCATTCTTCCCGCCACCGTGCAAGCGGGTATCTATTCTAGTTAGAACAAACACATAGTAATTAAGGCCCGAGCCCGACGGATAAAAGAAAACTAACTATAGTTTGAGTGAGTAATCAGAAATTCAGAAAACGAAACCCTAAGTGCTTCGCTCCTTCGAGAAAAGGGAGATTTTAGGCCATGGCTGGAGGAGAGAATAGCCGCCGCGCAAGGATGTCCGAGAAGTCAAGTATCTCTCAATCTCTCTCTCTCTCTCTCTCTCTCTCTCTCTCTCGTTTTTTTTAATCTTTATCTTTCATCTAATTTCGTTGCAGAGAAGAAGCCTAAGGTTCGTGGAAAGGTGTGTTTAATTTAACTTACTCAGATCAATGAATGATACTAATCTCGTTGTTGTTGTTGTTGTTGTTGTTGTTGTATAATTGTTATATTAATTAATATTTATATCTTGAATTTCATTTAGAAACGTCAAAAGATAGCAGAAGAGAAGACTCGCCAAAAGGAAAAGGACTTGAGAGAATATTTGAAATGGTATTATTGTATACCTGTTTGTGTGTTAGTTAGTCCCTCGAGAATTAATTGTTTTTGTTAACATTCCTACTCATTGATTGGCATGTACATTCCGATTTAGCCCGTTTACAATGGAATGTTTTGAATTCCATGGCTCAATCAAAGAAGAATCGTGGCAAAGAACTAGACGATTTTGATAACAGGGTCTTGGATGGTGATATTACTGTAAGATCGCTTCTGAATGATTTGGCACGAGAATTTCAACGGCAAGATGGAGTTTCGTTGGACTATGAAGATTATGATTCTGACTCATCATGTCCCTGTCCTACAAATAATCCATATTATTGCGCCTCTAAATCTGATGATGAAAATGAGTACAATTATTCAGAACACGAAATGTGCAGGTCCGATTCCGACTGATAACACTACCTAAGTGGACTAAATACTAAACACTATGTAATTTCCTTTCAACAGGATGTAGAACATTCCCTATAATCAGGTTTTGCTCTCTTTGTGTTAGCTCTGTCATTTTAATTCATTCTGTGGGAGTTTTTGTTGGGACATCGAGGGGGCAGCATTAGGGGATCATCCATATTGGGTCCAAGAACATCGATATAAGAGTCGGACACCACACTCTTACCCAAAACCTTAAGGCAATGGGTTTGTGGGTCCTCTTACTTATAAAGTGTTCAACCTCCACTTTTCTAATCAATGTGAGACTTACTCACACTTGCTACAACATTCTCCCCCTCAAGTGTGAGTCTTCATTCTTTAAGCTCCCCCTCAAGCGGAAGCTTTTCCAACAATCCAATTACTTGTACCGCCGTTGCCACTTGCACACGGGACCCGCCGCCTGACCACACCTTTGTTAGGAGGACTTTCGATACAAGGAGCTCGATCTATAACCATCGGCTCTGATACCACTGTTGGGACATGAGGGGGCAGCCGGGGGATCATCCACATTGGGTCCAAGAACAACGATATAAGAGTCGGACACCACACTCTTACCCAAAACCTTAAGGCAATGAGTTTATGGGTCTTCTTACTTATAAAGTGTTCAACCTCCACTTTTTTAAGCAATGTGAGACTTACTCACACTTGCCACAACATTCTCCCCCTCAAGTGTGAGTCTTCATATCATTATGCTCCACCTCAAGCAGAAGCTTTTCCAACCGTAAACACTTGTACCGCCGTTTGCCACTTGCACACGGGACCCGCCGCCTGACCACACATTTGTTAGGAAGACTTTCGACATAAGGAGCCTGATCTATAACCATCGACTCTAATACCACTGTTGGGTCACGAGGGGGCAGCCCGGGGATCATCCACATTGAGTCTAAGAACAACGATATAAGTATCGGACACCACCACATTCTTACCCAAAACCTTAAGGCAATGAGTTTATGGGTCTTCCCACTTATAAAGTGTTCAACCTCCACTTTTTTAAGCAATGTGAGACTTACTCACACTTGCCACAAGATTCTTCCCCTCAAGTGTGAGTCTTCAATTCATTATGCTCCTTCTCAAGCGGAATCTTTTCCAACCGTAAACAGTTGTACCGTCGTTGCCACTTGCACACGGGACTCGCCGCCTGACCACAAGTTTGTCAGGAAGACTTTCGATGCAAGGAGTCCGATCTATAACCATCGGCTCTGATACCACTGTTGGGACATCGAAGGGGCAGCATTGGGGGATCATCCACATTGGATCCAAGAACATCAATATAAGAGTCAGACACCACACTCTTACCCAAAACCTTAAGGCAATGGGTTTATGGGTCCTCTTACTTATAAAGTGTTCAACCTCTAGTTTTCTAAGCAATGTGAGACTTACTCACACTTGCCACAACAATTTTATCAATTTGAACATTTCTGATGATTGTTTAAATAGTTACAGCACAATTGTTGAAATGCCGCATTACACAGTGTACATACCAATGAGCTATTGCCTATTGGGGTGCAAAAATAACTCTTAGAAATTGTAATTAGATTTTTGAAGTTCCCTTATATGGTTGTTGCGTATTCATAAATTGTGTACCCTCTCCCCAAGATGTCTATGGTGCACACCCTACTAGTGTATTCATAAACTATGTACCCTCTCCTCTAGGTCTAGGTCTATGGTGTACACTCTACTAGTTGAAATTGAACGGTTAGATTATCGAAGTTTAAATTTCTTAGTATTTGTCATTCCAGTTAATTGAGAAAAAATTATTTCCCATCAATATATTTAGTGCAGACTTAATCGTACTTTATTATGAATAAAGTTTCTTAAATTAAAGTCGTATTTTAATTAGATATTAATTGAAATTTGAGTGATTGTAAAATTTTGAATTCCCAAACATTTGTCAT
This sequence comes from Trifolium dubium, assembly GCA_951804385.1. Taxonomy (NCBI): domain Eukaryota; kingdom Viridiplantae; phylum Streptophyta; class Magnoliopsida; order Fabales; family Fabaceae; genus Trifolium; species Trifolium dubium. The sequence continues at coordinate 11,356,752 of OX638076.1, forward strand.
TTCAATTTGTTGATATTGAAAAATTTAATTGAAAAAATTAGATTTACTTTTTATCAATAAGAAACAAAACGTTAAAAAATAAACTACAACTACATACTATATTTTTTTACTCAAAAGATTATAATTTTTAAAAAGAAATATATACTTGTAAAAAAGTAAAATAAAATAAAATTTATCCCGTTAAAGAGGTGAACCATGGACTGTACACTAAAACATCGCACCATTTACCAACATACAATATATGAATTATGTTCTTGCTAGAAAATGAGTGTGACTGAATTGATAATATTTTTAGCTTTCAATACACAGCACAAGAGATAGAGAACACATGAATGTAGAGACAATTCATCATGAGTTTTTTGAGTCAGAGACAAAAAAAGAGAAACTTGAACCAACGAACCTCATTTGGCTTAAAATTATATTAGTATCTCTATTATATCTCTATTACGATAGTTTCATGGAACTCTCTCGTACATTCTCAAGAAAAATTGTTTAGGTGTCATTCAAGTAGATTCAAAAAAATAAAATAAATGTCAATCTAGTTATAGATAAGTTCAAGTTTTTGTATAAAGTACAGTTAACATCCACAAAGCCCATAGGAAGACATATAGTAAATGGTATGTACTATATAATTCTAGGTGACATTGACTATTTCAACTCTACATCCTGGTTGGCTAGAATAGTGACTTCTTCAAAAAAGCCCATATGACGACTTTTTCGTAGAATTTCCCAATATTAAAATGCTATTAGATCCATAAAAGTCTTAAGTATGATACTCTATAAGATTTGTTGAATTATTTTCCTACACAATTGTCTTTCTGTGACTTCCATGAAGGTGAGTAAATAGCTTAACTAATTATTCAATAATCACTTACAATAAGAAATCTAATGTCGCTTAGATTTCATAAGTTATTTAATTAATGTTACTACTGACAAATTCCTCATATTAAATGTATAATTCTCTTGAGGGAGAACTTTTCCACCCTTTGTGGTCCTATTGGACTACAAAAAAGTTGCGCGCAAAAGATATTCGGTTCAAACAAAAAAGTTGTACTAGTTTCTTCGAGGTTACAAATATATTGTGATAAAAATATGAATTGAAAAATTGTTTCTAGTGGAAAGGTATAATGAAAATATAAGAAAGAATAAGAAAAGACAAAGTAGAACACAAGGAAGACTGGAAATTAGTGATGGTATTCATGTAAGAATGAGTACATAGCCAAAAAGTAAAATCCAAGTGTAATTGAATTCAAACCAAACACACAACTAAGAGGAAATTAAAACTATAATTAGGTACAACACAATACTTATTTTCCATTAGAAGAGAGGGAAAAAAAGCCTATAGGCTTGGCGTGCTCTCTCTCCCAATTTGTTACCATATTCTGGTTCTGTCTAGCACAACCAATGAAGAAAAAAATATACTACATTCTCCAAAATAGAAAGAAACTAAACAATCATAAAGCCATGCCAATGCCATGGTTGACTACAATACCTTGGCACAACTCAAAAAGGAATAATTAATTAATTAATCAAAGTTTAATCAAATGATTGAAACCGGTCTCCTTCACCAAAAAACCCGACATTACTTGAGAATCAAGAGACTTATGATAGTTTATCATCATATACTTTCTTCGACCTTCTGAGACGCCTTTTATAGACAATTCGAAAAATAGTGAAGCTGACACGATTTCTTAACATAAACGTAAACAAGGTCACTTTGAGCGAAAAAAGAAAATACTAAGCTCTTGACCGATACTTCCTTCAGGATCAATCAAATGAAAAGATTCACAATTCGATTTAGACGAACTGCGAACCCTTTGAAAATTAGCTCTAAGATACATAAGTTGATCATCTTCTTGACAAATCTCCTTTCCATTTATAACACCGGTACCAACAGAAACAGAACGCATCGAATTCAACGCTTCAAAATCATTTCTCGAAGGCCTACGCTTAACAGCATACCCTACTTTCCTCCCATTACAATACATAATCCAAAGAGGAGTAGAAAACAAGTTACTGTTATTGCTGCAAGAACCTGAATTGACACTTTCAAGCACAATTCTTAATGTTCCACCTCTCATTTCCTTTGCTAAAACACTTGTTGGAATTGCTAACTCTAGAAGGAGAATTGGGTTTGTGGAATTTGAGCTGGATTGGATGCAAAAACTTACTTTTCCTTTTCGATATCCGAATATAGTACCGGTTATTGTGGTAGATGTCATGAGTGAATGTGATGATGGATAGTTTTGGTAACAGTTTTTTGAAATGTTACTATCTTGGTCTTGTTCTTGTTCTTGTTCTACTAAGGTGCAATTGCAAGTAGGGATTAGTAGTTGAATGAGTGAACGTAGAAGCCTCCATGATCGAACTTGTTTGTGACAATCTACTGTTGTTACACCATTGGTCATGCTGGTGCTACCAACTTTGATGTTGTATGCCATGTTTGTGTATGGTTTTCAGGTTTAAGGTTTCTTTCTTTGGTTTTTGCATTTGATTTTGTGTATGGTTTGGGGACAGTTTATATAGTACATGTTTCTATGGTGGTGTTGAACTTTTAGTTTAATTTAATATTAATGTAATGTTTAAGAAGCACTAGAAGAAATATTTTAAAAATCTTATTATGATTGTTAACTTTTCTAAATTATGACATTTTTTAGATTAAAGTTTTTTGCACTTTATATTTTTTTTAAAGTTCTTTTTCTTTTTACTAAGTAAAGTGCTAGTGAAGTCAAAAAAAAGTAAAGTGCTGTGCTACCATGAGATAGGGTGTTAATAGCATACTAGAGCTATGTCAGCACAAATTTAGACGTGTGTTATGATTTTTACCAACAATGATTCTCTATTTTTTGTGATTTTCTCTTTTATCTTTGTTGATTAATTGTTCTCTCAAATTCAAATAAACATTTTAATCTTGAATCTCACTTCTAAATCAATACATTAAGGTGAGCATTCAGGTACCTCCTCTTTTTATCATGGTACCGTACCCCAATGATATGGCTTAGTTTAATTACTCCACATATAATCCTAGTCATCATAACAATTATTTATACAAATTTTTAAAATTATTATTTTTGAAGTTTTAAAAATTGCAAAATTACACCTACAATCTCATAAACTTTAGTTGCAACACATTGATTAATTAAAAATAATTCATCCACCAACCATAAAAAACTCACGACAAAAAAAAAATTAAAAACAAATTATTAGTTAAAACAAGTCACCATCTTCATCTCTATTATTTCTAAATTCTTCAATTTTTAGGGTTGTCTTCAAATCTTCAATTTATCAAAAAATTGATATTTCTCTCTTCAAATCACATCATTGGTATTTTTCTCTCTTCATTGGAATTTAATCTTTTTAGTTTTCAAAAAATAATGATGGCTAAGTATCAACTAATTCTGTTGATTGTGACCAAGGGAATCATTATCTTGATGGCCGTTTATTTATTTATTTTTTTGCTTTCACCTTCTAGTTCATAAGGGTAAGGGACCCTAGTAGTCTAAAGTTCGGAGCGAGTTCTAGCATCAAGTGGTTTCATTCCCCACCCAAACGCAGTTGCAGGATCGAATCGCAGTCATCCGTACTAATTAGTCCACTGGATCAACTATTGTTTGGTAGACTATTTAACTTGAAACATAGTCAGTATGATAATCTAACTAGTTATACTTACCTTGACTACAAAATTTAATTTTTTTCTAATTAGGTCGTTCAATATCACCTAATTGAACTAAAAATAATTAATAAATTCGAATTTCGAAAATGAGATGGTTCAATATCACCTAGCAGAACTAACTGCGATCTAAAGAACCTAATTTCTATGAAAATATCCAACTAATTTTATAAATTAAGTGTGACTAAGGAATTCAAATTTCATTTTTCATCCACATAAAAAAATGCGGCATTTCTCTAGCCTTAGAAACATTTTATCACGTACAATTTTGGTCTTATTAATTTTCAGAAATATTTAATTATCTTTGCACTATTAAATTTTTCAATAATTTTTTCCAAGGTTTAGAATAATATAAAGTTTATTTGAAAAACTTTAAAAAAATTCATTCAAAAGATCAAGATAAAAGTAGCGAAAATCTTGACCTATAAATTAAATTTTAAAAGAACTTTTTATAATATTCTAAAACAATTTTGTGTGAATAAAATCATGATATTTTTTATAAGACAGAAAATAAAATATAATAATTTTTTAAATATAAGAATTATATTGATATATCTGTCAAAAAAGAAAAAAAGAATTATATTGATATAGTAAATAAATAAATAAAATTTAAAGGTAAAATCTATATAAAAAAAATTGAACTATAAGACAGCAAAAAAAAGTTACCTCATCCTTCTAATAAAAAAAACGAGGCTGCATTATCATATCCCATACAAAAAACAATTCCTTTTTTTATGGATAAAAAAATTCCTTAAATAAATATTTATGGTTGTATTTATGGAAAGGATATATTTGCAAATAATAAAAATAATGGGTCAATATAAAAATATTAAAAAGAAATAAATCTATCAATTAATGTAGTGCCACGTAATATCCATCTCACCGTGGTATCGATACCCATCCACCTAAGATGGGTACCTAAGAATTCACCATACATTAACGGTAACAAAAAAAAGAAATCTAATATATTAGATTTAAGTGGTTAATGAGCTGATCCACAGAACAAATTTTGGAAATACTCATATTCAATTTTTAATTAGATTTTACTTATTTGCCAAATTCTAAACTATTAGAATCTCTTTTTCTTAAAAACTAAAAAGGTTATTAAAAAAAAAAATTCTCTATAAAAATTTATCTAAAAAAATATGACAATTTTATTATTTATTTTCTCTCTAAGTTTCTTCCTCCAAAGTCATCCATCGTTCCTCTAAACTCACAACCAAAACCTAAAACATTAAATTTATAGATCATCTTAATGACCAACACTATTTTTCATTCAACGTAAGACTCATGAAAAATCAACAATTACTAGATGTAAAAAGTTAATTTACACTAGTTAATTGTTCTTTTTGATTAGCTATATATAAGTCTTATGTGCCCATTAACATTCTCTACTTTCTCTTATAAATGATTTTTATCAACAATAGTAATAGTCCTTCTGTTGGATTGCTAAAAGATCTCTTCGGCTAAGATTGCTACAAATTAAGGAGATAATTTGACTAAGTTTTATCTTTCTTTAGATTTGTCATGTAAGATTTTTAATTGATTTCTGTTTCTATTTTAGACCCCCTAAAAGGGAAATGCTCATCTTGTTTTTTTTTTTTTGACAAAACACCTTGTTTTTTCTCTAGTGAATTTTAGTCTAATTTTCTTTAGCAAAAAAGATAATAATCAAAAACTGTTGACCCTCATGGTCCTAGTCAACACTTTTTCCACAAGAATCTATTGTTGATTAGTTTTAATTGAAATACTTTCGTTTTTTTTTTAGCCGCCACCAACTATACAATGCTTAATCTAGTGCAACTAATCTCTTTTTGGATTCTAACACAACCAATGGAATGAATGTCTCTTAATCCTTTCTATATTTTTTGGATACATTTCTTGTGAAAAAGGCAATCATAACAATAAAACTTATGTGAATAGTTTGGAGCCATTTTTTTATTGATTATGCTTTGATCAATGATAAACTTGTTCTATATGATTGAGTGAATATAATAAACTATATATATATATATATATATATATTGGAGATGAAGATTTCCGTACCACACTACCACTCACACCACCAATATCCTCTATCATCTAATGATTAGTCTATTACATTTTGGATAGTAAATTAAATTAAACTTCAACTATACACATTTTTTTATTTATGCATCTTCGTGCACGACAATATACAGCCATTAGTGTGCACTTTTTCTCAATTATAAGACCCTACTCCTCCAAAAAGAAAACATATTTTTTTGCTTGTGGGGTTAAAAGTACATAGACCGCATATATGTTTTCATAATAGATCATCATGTGGAAATAACTTTGGGGGCAAAGCGTGCTATATAATGTAGAAGCCAAAATGAAATTTATTGGCTTTAGGCTTTAGCTTTATAGTCTGGTTTCTCCACTCATGTCTTCTCCTTTCCCTTCCTCTTGTGTCCTAGTTGTTGAAAAATGACAACACAAATTAACACTTTTTTTATTCTTTAGTTCCCTTATTTTATAAGCAAGGGACCCATTATATTCAAAAATGTTCCTTGAATAAAACATACACCACCATATCAAAAAGTGAAAATTAAAAAGTCGTAATATTTTTGGTACAATGAAAAAGTATTAGTTTAATAATTAAATATTTAACATGTGACATTATTTGAAAAATGTTAGACTTTATAAATGATGAATATCATTAATTGAATTATTAAGAAAATCACAATAACTAAATGTTTATCCAAATTTGGCCCTATATATATACATGATATATGCTTTTTTTATTTTGAAGTTGGACTGGTATGGAGGACTATACCATGTGAATTCTATTATACTTTGACAATTATCATGCTAAGTTGAAGTCTATCATCCATATTACTCAGCTCCGCCTTTAACATGTTTAGCTTAGTTTGACCATCATAATGCTTAGCTCGGTCATTAGCTCCACCTTCAGCATGATTAACTCAGTTCGGCCATCATCATTCTCAGCTCGGCCATCAGCTCTATATTCAGCATGCTTAGCTAAGTTCGGCCATTATTATGCTCTACTCGGCCATCAGCTCCACCTTCAACATGTTTAGCTAAGTTCGGCCGCCATCATGCTCAGTTCGGCCATCAGCTCCACCTTCAGCATGTTTAGCTCAGCTCGGCCATCAGCTGCTTCTCCAGCAAGCCTAGCTCAACTCCGCCACGAGTTCTACCTTCAGCTTCACGTGATCAGCACATGAGTTACGCATTAGCTCCACGTCTACGGATGAGTTGCATATCAAATTCAGGTCATAACTTATTGGGCTTGATATCCAATTCTAATGAAGACCCATTAGGTCAAGGAATGACAGACTATAAAAAGAGGTATTTGAGAGGAAAAACAGGAGGGAGGGGGGATCCATTCTGGGGCAAAGAGCAATGTATTTTTCATAAGTACTATCTTAAGAGTATTCTTTGAGATCCTCTTATGTGCTCATGATAGCTCAACCTTTATATATTATGTTTACATACGTGAACAGAAATATACTTATATATATATATTTTGTTGAATTAAATTTATATATTTAAATATCTTTTATTAATAATTTTCAATGATAATATTTTTTTGAAAAATCACATAGAGACATTGATACGAAAGTTTCTCTTTTGCTCCCTCTTCATTTCTCTATAACCCCCCCTAAAACTTCAAAATACCCCTGATTTTGGGCTAAAAAATGATTTCGGGATCTATAACCCGAGATGGGTTTCGGGACCTACGACCCAAAGCATAGGCGTATCGTATCAGAACCCCCCATAACACGCGCATTCTTCATGATCTATTTCTCGAACTTCATTTCGGGAAATATAACCCGAAATACACCCATAAGCTTTGGAAAATTTCTCTTTTGCCCCCCTCCCCCCCCCCCCCCCCCCCCCTCTTTCTCCATAACACCCCTAAAACTCCAAAATAACCGAAATATGAGTTATGAAACCGTTTTATACAAAATAGCATGATTTTATACAAAATGAGTTATGAACCAAAAAACTCATTTTGTATAAATCGGTTTCATAACTCATTTTTCATCAGAGTATTTCGTGAACTAGGTCCCGAAATGCATTTCGGGAAATAAATCACGAAATGAGCAAGGGGGTGAACTCAGTGGTGTATTTCGGGACGTATAACCCAAAATGCATTTCGGGAAATAGGTCACGAAATACACCAAATGAGAGGGGTGGAATTTGCTAATTTCAAAACGTGGATTCCGAAATGTATTTCGGATATTAGATCACGAAATGATATTAATAAGGACAAAAAAAGTAATTAGAGGGGAAAAAAATATGGAGGGGGGGGGGGGGGGGGGGCGATCGAGAATTTTTCCATTGATACTATATCGGGCCAACCTAGTTTTTTATTTAGGCTAATTTGATTGAACTAAAAAGATATTTTGGTTTTAAGTAGATGATTGCTCATTTCTTCCTCATATGATTAGAATCCTCCCATGTCCTTCTTATCCATCGAAAAATATTTTCTAGTAGTGCAAATTCTATCAAAAAATATATATTTACACCATTCTAAAGTATAAGAGAATTTTATTTATTTATTTTTGTTTCAAAATATGTGAAAAAAATAAAACACAAACATTTACTACCTTCGATCCTTAATATAAGAAAAAGTTTGCTTTTTAGATTAATTGTGTTTCTAATTTATCTACGCAATAATATAGACTACATACGTTGGAAACTTAATAAATCTAAAAAAACAATTGTTTTTCTTATATTAAGAATGGGAGAGAGTATTTTTAATGAAAATTTACTCTCTTTTATCTTTTCCATAACCAACCACCAATAGAAATTGTTCTTACATTTTTACATGAAATTTTCTTTAAAGAAAATTCAAAACAACATACTTTAAATGATTATATATGTTTTACATGTTGTGATTTTTATTTATTCTTTTATAATATGGGATGGAGGCAGTATTGTAAATTTGCATGAACAATGCATAGGGTGAAAGAAAAACCATCTTTTTAGCAAACTGTCTACCTACAATATGCTAAAGTGTGGACAAATGGATCCAGCCCTTTGTAGGTTGACAATAATAGTGTTTGATACAAATGAAGCAAGTTAATCCACAGGCAGAAATTGATCTTCAACTATTCATATCTAATTGCACAAAAAAAAAAGAAACTATTGACAGCTTATTCATACACATGGAGGGGAGACAAAACATGGTGTAGTGACTGGGTCTATGTTCCCATTCATGGTGCACTTTTTGGTTGATTCTAGTTGGAGAGACTTGGAATGTGGTAAAAAATATGTCACATTTCACGATAGAATTAAATAATTACCTTTTGTTTTTGTCGGCGTTGTCGTTTGTTCTAAGAGGAAAAGTTACATACAATTATAAATACAAGTCTCAATCATAAGCGACACAAAAAATGATTAGACAAAACAAAAGGGTGGGTTATATATATACTACAACTTTGTGAAGCTGATTTCACTCCTTCATTGTTTGGTGTTTTTTCATAATCATTTTGTGATTGTGAGCTGTACTCAATAATATGATCAATATACTATAGCACTGTGTGTTAGTTCATACATGTTTTTGTGCTATAGTATTATTGAGTTGTCAAATTATGATATATATATCCATCCAGATAGATTGGTAAGAATCTATGTGGGTTCTGAATTCTAATGTCTCATGCTTTTGATGCTTCATACTATTATCAACACATGGTGAAACTTGAAACCACGTCCACATGTACACAAATTTAATTTGAAGAATTTTTATTTAATGCATATATCTAAATAGATATTGGAGAGTGAGGATAAGAAAGCGATTCTAGGCTTAAACTTTGGCCCAATTGAGGAGATAATATGGGCTGAGAGCTCAATTTATAGAAAAAACTTAGTCTTGATCAACTTGAGAAACCATTATTTCCTACACATTATAATAGTGTACCTCCTACAATTGCAAACCATTTGAATTACCTTTGAATTTAATAAAGTTAAAAAAAAGGTTTTTGAGTATTTTGGAAAGTTCATAGAAACTTCATTGGTCAATAGATTGGCGGATTCTCAAGGAATTTGGGACGGTGTAATGCTTATCTCTCGGAGCTGTGGAGAGATTTGGAGGGTTTCCATTTAGTGTTTGCAAGATATATTACAAAGACGTGGGTACATGTGTGAAATGTTGTTGAGACTCTTAATAGTACAAAATTAATAATACAAAAGATGGCATTGTTATTGTGTGGAGGCTCATTAAAGAAATTTGCCGGCTACTAACTCTGAATTGGGAAAGTTCAAAGTATGTCACTCTTATCGTAAGACAAATTCTTGTGTTGATGCTCTCGCCAACATGGATTGTGATCATGACCTGAATTCCAAATATATAAATAGTGAATTACTATATCCTCAAAGTTATAGCTGTTTAGTTTTGTTTCTTTTTGGGCTTAGCCCCCAATTGTATCTAAAAATACAATTTACAATTTTATAACATACTAAAAAAAATAGAAATCCAACGTGCTTATAACTTGACCCAGAACAAAATGTTTGCTTATAATCACAGGCTCACAGCTTAGACCATCTATAATGGTCTTTTTTTAGTGTTTAATGTCAGATTCATCAACCAAAACTGGTTCCAATGGTTTGATTAAAATGCAGTAGAGATTATTCCATTAAGCTTTGATTATTCTGACAGCAGGGGACATGTGGCGCGTTTCAATTGCTTCGCGTCAGGCGCGTGCGCAACACGCGCACGGAGCGCGCGTGGGAGCAGAAAGAAAGCGGAGAGAGAAGAAAAGAAAGATAAGTGCGGACGCGTGGCGACTTTCTATTGGCTGGGCGGATTTCAATTGCATCCTTATCTTTAAACTCAATTATTTCATTGCAAATTAATTTTTTATTTTTTTATTTTTTCACCAAAATTCGTAAAAAAAATTTCTCTATAAATAGAGACTTGGTTCATTTGATTTGGACACAGAAAAAAAATCCAATTTTTTTACTCTCTTAATCATATTATTAGTGTTATTAGTGATAATTTTAGAGTTTAAGCCTTTTTTTTGTTAGTAAAATGAATCCCAATAATCATTTTAACACCCAAAATTCTTCTAATAGCTTTTTCAACCAAAATTTCAACACTTCTCAAAATCCTAACACTTCTCAAAATCCAAATCAATTTTCTACCCAACATCTTCAAAACATGCATAATTTTGGTTATCCACCAAATTTCACTAATCCATATGATCGATACTTTAATCCATATTATGGATCTATGATGAGAAATTTATCTCAACCACCACCATTTCATGGTAATATGCCAACGGGGAATGAAAATGTTTCTGGTGGTGGTTCACGTGAATTTCCTGAATTTTCAACACAAATGACCAGTGCTAATGAATTCACTCCAAATTCAGAAGATTCAACTCTTAAGAGCAAAAAAAATATGCAACTTTCATGGAGCACCAAACAAAATTTGGTGCTAATTAGTGCATGGATTAAATTTGGAACAGACAGTGTTGTTGGAAGAAACCAGAGAGGTGAAACATATTGGGGTAAAATTGCTGACTTCTGTAATGAGTATTGCTCATTCGATTCTCCTTGTGATGCAATTGCATGCCGAAATCGTTTTAATTATATGGGTAAAATACTGAATAAATGGATTGGTGCTTATGATGGCGCTATTCGTTTGAAAGGAAGCGGTTGGTCGGAGAAGGATGTTTTGGCAAAAGCACAGGAATTATTTGCATGTGGGAAGAACATTCAATTTAATTTAATGGCAGAATGGGAAGCTCTCCGCGATCAACCACGTTTTTGTAGTCCACAAGAAGGAACTATTGGCTCAGGAAGTAGTGGATCTAAACGCTCTCACGATGATGCATGTGACTCAAACTCTATAAGATCTAGTGTTCGTCGTATGGGTAGGGAGGCGGCAAAGAAAAAGGGTAAGGGTAAAAAGAAAGCTGCCTTGGAGTCGGTGGACAAAACATTGGAAGAATTCAACAAACAAAGGGTGCAAGAGTTTGAACAATTGAAAATAATAGCAGAAAATCAAAAAGAGCATAACCGTAATCTAAGTGGGCAAACCCGTGCTATAAATGAGAAAAACCGTATAAAAAAAATGAACACGTATCTGAAGTTAAGTTCTGATCAGCAAATGCTTGTGGGAACTTTCTGATTTGAAAACAATCATGCGAACATGCATCATATTACACAATATGATTGTTGAGGATGAGCGAGAAACATATGCTCAACGTTGGACTGATTTTGAGCAATATGATGAAAGTGGATCTAGTGCACCACAACCATATTCCACCGAGGTATTACCCGCTTTTGCAAATCATGTGCGTACTAGATCTGAAATCTGCGATGCAAGAGGTCATCACATACTGCAAGCCGATCTAGTGAAACACATATGGGCAAAGTTTGGAATGATTCATGACTGAAGATGATTTGTATCGACTAATTATGTTATTTGTGTGTTGTATTGCATTTTAAGTTATTTTGCATTGTATTAATTATGTTACTTGTGTGTTGTATTTAATTTAAGTTAATTTGTACCGTACTAATTACGTTATTTGTGTGATGTATTGCATTCGATGTTAAGAAAATAAATAAAAAAATTATTTAATTTTTTTTTGTTAATTGTTCATTATTTTAATTTAATGTTAATCGATAATTGTAATTTTATTTAATCATAAAAATAGAAATTTAGATTTAAATAAGAATGTAAAATAAAAAGTGGTGAGGTAGAGAAAGTGGTGGGGTAGAGTGTTGAATGAAAAAACTATTGGAGAGAGTAAAAATTAAATGTGTGTTGAATGATTAGATGGAAGAGAGAAAAAATGATGTGAAGTGTAAAAAGTGAGGATTAAGTGTTGAATGGGGGTTTCCCATTGTACATGGTCTTAGACGAGAGACAGCCAAACTATATGCATGTAGTCGTACTCTTTCATTATCTCATTAATGCCTCCGACTATTTTGTCTAACATGTCAAGTCTTTTACCTGATCCATTTTAATACAGGTCTTGTTAATGTGTACGGGTATAGGTATGTTAAAGAAATTAAAAATAAAATTTTTGTATTGAAAAAATATATTTCCTCCAGTTTTAGTTTTATATATAAAATAAATTAATTTTTTAGATCTATTATAGAATTGATGTATTTAGACAAAAATATAGCTTAAATATATTAATTCTCCAATATACTAAAAAAATGAAATGTTTCTTATATATATAGGACCGGAAGAAGTAATAATTTGACCATTTTTTTGATGTAATAATAATTTACCATTAAAAAGTTGAATATAAGATTTTTAAAGCGAATATTTCTTTATTAAATTTAGTCTCAAACATTATTTTTATCCCTGTATGTACGCAAATTTTTGATTTTAGTCCATGTATCGATTTTTTTTTAAATAAGTCTTTGAATCAACCAATTTTTTTGCTTTTAGTCCTTAAAGCAAATATCTGCAGGAAATTTCGCAAGTTTCCTGCAGATTTTCTTATGAATTTCGCAGTAAATATCTGAGTTAAACCTTAGATCTATTAACATGACATATTAATATTAACAGTGTTTTAAAAACCGGAGGGGCACCGGTCTGGTCCGATAGTTGGATCGGGTATGCAGTTAAGCCGGATAAAACCGGCCAGAACCGGGCATAAACCGACGAACCGGTCGGTTTCCTTAAATCAGTCGGTTTTTTCTTTGTAAATGTTGGAAATTTTTTTTCCAGAAACACATTACTTTTTTTTTTAAAACACTTTATTTTTTCAAATGAAGTTTTTAATTGTTTAAAAATATAGAAACTGTCAAGGGCAAGTCTTGACCTCTCTTTAATAGTAGAAGTACATTACCACTATGCTATTTGATTTATTTGTGAATAATTTTTCAATGTATTCTATATATTTCATATTATCTTGTATGATTATACTAGACATTTAATTTTATTTACTTCATTTTTTTTAAAACTTTGGATTTTATTTATTCTTTGTCAAATGTTAATTTTATTGTTAAACTCTCATTTTTTAAGTATAATTTAACTAATGCTTTTGCAATAAAAAAAAAACAGAGTCTTAATTTATTATATTTATAATTAAAAAATATACATTATAATTGCATGTGTGGTACTATATTTAAAATTTAAATTTAGAAAATAAACTTGTGAAATTATGACATATAAAATTTTCATATTTTTTAGGTGTCATGATTATTTTAGAGACCAAGTCACCGGTTTAATACCTATATTATTTTATTATAGAGACCGGTTCATTACACCGGTTTTGATCCGATTCGATCCGGTTTAGTCATGCGGTTCGATCAGTCACCCCATGATTCGACCAGTGAACCCTTACTCTCACCGGTTCGACGACCGGTCCAGTTTTTAAAACATTGAATATTAACATTTGCCTCCTTTTCCTATTAGTCCATCTAATAAGTGTCAAGTTGGCCTTTATTATTTGACTACTAGACTAGTAGTACTATTATACCTGTTTCTCTCTATCCACCAAAAGTAGGTGTTTGATTTCTCAGTTGGCGCCACAAGACATCTTTCTATCCTCCTAAATTGACAACTTTATGACTCAAATTCAATAGTATTTTTCTTGACAGAGCCGTATTACAAATTCTCTCCATATAGTGTAATAGTAGTACTATATGTTTAATGTAATTTTAGATTGTAACTTCAAATATATAATTCAAACTTATGTAAATGATATATCCAAAAAAAAACTTATGTAAATGAAATAAGTGTAATAATTTATTCTATTATTAAATTGTCAACAAAAGACCAGTCAATTCCCACTTGCTTGCGATGCATAATCGTCAGTGATTATGATATCCATTAATTAAAGATTAGCATTAGTCAACCACTATAGGTAGGTAGCCCATTCATTCACATTTCACAACATCCATCAACTTGTTCAATTTTTTGAAGGGTTGACCAGCTCAATCTCACTAACTTTTGATTAATTAGTAGTACATAGCACTAATAAAAAATGTATCAATTCACATTAATATTAATTACAAGTGAAAGATTAAAAGAATCTTCTATAGTTCTATTCAAACACTTGCATTTTCTCTTCCACAATGCAATACTTTATCATCCATTACTAACTCATAATAATAATAATTTGCTTAAGCATGGTCTATAATAATAGTAATTCACTTATTCACATTGAAGCAAACAAAAAAGAGTGATTCAATGAAGAAGCTAAAAGAGGTAATAGGAAACTTAAAGGACAAGGCATCACAAACCAAAGCTGCAATTTTTTCCAAACACAAAACACTTTCCCTCCTTCGCGCCACAACCCACGATTCATTCAACCCTCCAAACCACAAACACCTCACCACCCTTCTTTCCTCCGGTTCCGGTTCACGCGCCACCGCATCCACAGCCGTGGAGCTTCTCATGGACCGTCTCCAAACAACCCACAACTCAGCTGTAGCTCTCAAATGCTTAATCGCCGTTCATCATATAATCAAACATGGCACCTTCATCCTCCGTGATCAGCTCTCCGTTTACCCTTACACCGGCGGTAGGAACTATCTCAATCTCTCAAACTTCCGTGATAAAACAAGTCCTGTATCTTGGGAACTCTCTTCTTGGGTTCGATGGTACGCGCAATACATCGAACTCCTTCTTTGTACTTCTAGAACCTTAGGTTTCTTCCTCGGTGAAACGACAACGCAAGAAGAAAGAGTTTTGAGTGTTACCAATAGTGATCTGTTGAGAGAAACAGATTCTTTGGTTTCATTGATGGAATCAATTGGAAAAAGACCCAATACTCCAACAAGTGAAAATAACAAAGTGGTTGTTGAGATAATTGATTTGGTGGAAAATGATGGGGTTTTGGTGGTGAATGAAATTCTGGTTAGAATTAATGAATTTGGGGAGAGGGAGAAACTGGGTTGTCTTGGTTTTGGAGAAATTGTGGAACTTGTTTGTGTTTTGAAGAGATTGGAAATGTGTAGAGAGAGAATGATGATGTTGATGGAAATGGTGGAGGAGAAGAGGTTTTGGGAATCAGTGAGAGAATTGAAGGAAAAAGTTGGGAGGATGAAAGTGTATAGAGAAGAAGGGAAGGTTTACAGAACACTGAGAAAAGACAAAGGAACTGAATCTGATAGGTTTGATGACAGAGTTGTTGGTTCTGTTGGTTCTATTGAGTTTCCTTCTTCAAGGTTCTTGTAGTAATTAATGTGATGAAAAATTGAAAATAGTATAACATATTTTTCTTTTTGCTTAATTATCTTAGGTTGAAATTTTAGTGTATAGTATAATGTGATGGTAGAGATTGAAGTAGGAATTAGAAATGGAAGTAGGAATCTTCTTGTATCTTCTTGCACGAGTTATAAAAACTTAAAAACATTTATTTAATATCAAAATTTTGATGTAAAAGTATCATTTCTGAATATAAACTGAGGAGATTTGCTTCATTCTATATAATTGTATAACTTACATTGAAATTAAGAGATTGTTTAATATCTTTGTATTTGGATACAAATATTTGTGAGAAAAAGGATTTCATGCGGCCGTGCATTTTATATGATCCTCTTCGGATATAAGACTTAGATGGTAACGTTACGTTGTATTGGGTTGTCGATTCTGGATCGTTAAACGGTGAATCCTATTGAAAAGGGAGTGGTACATGTGCACACTTTGATGATTAATGCAGTAATTATCATATATGAGAGGTATTATGATTTAAATGTTGCATATCTGACTTAGGTCATGAGTTAGTTTTTATAGATGGAGCATTAGTGTTTTAGGGATCTATAACCTTCTTTTGGACACTGTCTCAAAGGACAAATGTATAAGGTGGATTGTAGGAGTAATCTGATATTTCTGATGCATTACTAGGGCAAAACTAAAGTTGGTTCTGGTAATGTGGTTCAATTTGTGAATGAGTAGTTGTGGCTTAGTCGAAACACTATACATCTTTAATTATTGAATCTGAGATCGAATTTGAATTTTCTGTAAGAAACATAACATTTGTTTTACATTATTATTATTATTATTAGTAAAACCCATTATTAAGTGGTCCATAGGTTTTAGAGGTTATGAATTGGAGAGTCTCTATTTTAATGGTCATTATTGGGTGGTAATGACTCTTAATTTCTTGATGGTAGAATCAATCATATAAAGTAGCCTTTGGTCCCTAAGCTTGCTCTCACCATACTATTCAGAAAATATACACCATCTATATAGTAGAGAGTAAGAGCTTGGAAGACTAAACGAGCAATTCACTAGCAACATCATAACAATGGCTGGAGGTAATTACATTAATCTCTATTTTCCGCATTTGATTTATTGATCTTGTTCTTTATTTTGTTACCAGGAACATAAGATCAATAGAATTTATCTTACATTTGGTATCAGAGCTTATCTACTGCCTCTGCCTTGTTATTACGTATTGGTCTTCCAATTTGGTACTTTGTGGTTTGTTTTGTTTTTAAGTTTTAAAGCATCGCTGCATACTATAGAATCATTAAAACCATAATTTTTAGTTTATGATTTTCTGTGGATTAAATCAAAACAATTTTGATTCCAATTATGAACAGTACCGTAAAACTAAAAGTGGAAAAGTACAGAACGGTTTGGATACGTAACTTACTTATTGTTTTCCAGCATAGTGCCTCTCAACTGCATGTATATATTCTGAATTTTGGAAACTGGATTTTCCTTGAAATTTTAGAAATTTTGATTTCAGATTAAGAGTACTTTAAATGCAGAAAAGATTGAATCATATGGAAATGTTTTTAGATTCATGATTATGTGTTTAAAACTTGATTTTTTCGGTGTTAATTTGGCCTGAAATTGTGTTTTTACGTTACGGGTCGCGTGGGTTTTCAACCGGGTCAGACCCGTTTAGAGGTTGAAGATGAATAGTAAAAAAAAAAGAAAAAAAAAGTGAAGAGTGGCAAAAAAGGGTTTCGAACCCGCGAACTTAAGATTGCATTAGAGTATATTTGCCGCTGGACTGCCTGTTCAATTCAGTATGTATTTTCACGTTAAATATATATAGATACTATTCAGCTTTGTTTTTATTTTTTGGGAAAAATTATACAGAAAGTAGGTTATGGGACTCAAACACAGGTCCTCTACAAAAAGGAGAATTAGCTCTTTAACCGCTGGGACGGTAACTGTATCTTTATTATTTTCGCTTCTTAAGTTTCTATATTTGCATATATTGTTTCCTGATTTATTTATTAATTATGCTTTGCTATTTTAAAATGAGTTTATACATAATTTCTATTTTAGAATGAGTTTGTGCATAATTTAAATCAGAAACATAAGGTTATGCAGTTGCATATGAGAATTTTATATCCCATTTTGATATGTATAATTTATTTCTCATATAATTTAGTTCTTATGTCTAGTGATCTTTGTAATTTTAATTAATTTTGGTTTAGCCGCAGCACTCTTAATTAGTTAAAATTATTTCTAAAGTTTTACATGGTCACATAAGGAATTAGACATAATATTGTGATTATTCATATGTGGTATAGTGAATTTTATCCTACAGGAATTTTTATTATACTTGTATGATTAATTAGGATAAAATGTCAAATTATTTTCATAACTTACCCGCAGGAATTATGAATTGGTATATAATTTGATAGTTTTATCATAAAGTATAATTATGGATGGAAAATTCTTCCTTAAAGTATCAAATTATTTAACACTTATAAAGTATGAAAGTGTGTACTAATTTGATTTTCGTATAATAAAGTTTAAATAAATCTTATTACATTAAAATTTAGCCCACAGGTAATTTTATGGTACAAGATTTATTTGATCGTATGTTTACATTGGTAATTCATACATTATATATGCCTCAAGTCTCTGACATAAGCCTTTTGAATTTTTCAGCTTCTCGATTTGTTATTTGTTCTGATATCAAACATAATGTTCCTAAGCTCAAAGGTAAATCATTCTCATTTGTTAGTTTTGAATCTAATATGGCTGATGTTAATATAAACACCTGGTGGATTGATTCTGGATCAACAATCCATATAGCAAATTCCTTGCAAAATATGCAAGATTTAAGGAAGCCAGTAGGAAGTGAGCGAACTGTCTTATCAGGAAGCAGGATGGGCTCACATGTGGAGGCTATTGGAACTTGCATTTTAATTTTGAATAATGGTTTTATTTTGAAATTAGAAAGGACCTTTTATGTACCAAGTTTCTCACGAAACTTGATTTCAGTTTCTAGACTTGTACCTTTTGGATATTCCTTTCATTTTAAGGACACAATTTTTTAATTATTTTATAATTCAGAATGTGTTGGGAAGGATATATTGTCTGATGGTCTTTATCGTATTAATTTACAAAATGAATCCATTTATAGTTCAATGCATGTTCAAACTAGCATTAAGCGGTGTAATATTAACGAAAATTCTTCTATGTTGTGGCATCGGAGATTAGGACATATCTCCATAGAGCGAATTAAAAGGTTAGTAAAGGACGGGGTACTTAATACTCTGGATTTTGCTGACTTTGAAAGTTGTGTTGACTGCATTAAGGGAAAGCAGACCAACATTTCAAAGAAGGGTGCCAATAGAAGTTCAAGCATATTAGAAATAATTCATACAGACATATGTTGTCCAGACATGGATGCATATGGTCAGAAATATTTTATCACCTTCATAGATGATTACTCACGCTATATGAATATTTATTTGCTTCATAATAAACATGAAGCATTGGATGCCTTCAAAGCCTTTAAGGCAGAAGTTGAGAACCAATGTGGAAAGCAAATAAAAATAGTGAGATCAGATCGGGGTGGTGAATACTATGGTAGGTACACTGAGGATGGACAAGCACCTGGTCCATTTGCTAAGTTTCTTCAAGAACATGGGATTGTTGCTCAATATACCATGCCCGGTTCTCCGACCCAAAATGGTGTTGCAGAAAGAAGAAACCGAACATTATTGGACATGGTACGGAGTATGCTTAGCAACTATAATCTTCCTAAATCATTGTGGAAAGAAGCACTCAAGACGGCTGTGTATATTCTCAACCGGGTTCCATCCAAGGCTGTCCCAAAGACACCTTTTGAGTTATTTAAGGGTTGGAAACCGAGTTTGAGACATATGCGCGTTTGGGGATGTCCGTTTGAGGTGAGGATTTATAATCCACAAGAGAAGAAACTAGACCCGAGGACCATTAGTGGGTATTTCATTGGATATGCCGAAAGGTCTAAAGGTTATAGATTTTATTGTCCATCTCATACAACTAGGATTGTGGAGTCAAGAAATGCAAAGTTTCTTGAAAATCACTTGATTAGTGGGAGCGATCAAATCAAGAACTTAGTTTTTGAGCATGATGATATAGAGTCTCCACCTTCAATATCAGGTGAAAGATTGGTTGCTATTCATAACATCCCTCCAGTTCAAACGGATGTTGAGCAAATTCATAACATCCCTCTAGTTCAAATGGATGTTGAAGAACCAATCATTGAGGTTCCACAAAATGTTGATAATCCAGTAGATCAAATTGGTCACCAATAGTTGAACAACATGATCCACAAGAAAATGTTGATCCAATATTAAGAAGGTCTACTAGGACAAGGAAATCAGCTATTCCTAGTGATTACATTGTGTATCTACAAGAATCTGACTATAACGTTGGAGCTGAGAATGATCCTGAAAACTTTGCACAAGCCATGAGTTGCAAAGAGTCAAATTTGTGGTATGATGCAATGATTGATGAGATGAATTCCATGAAAAACAACGGTGTTTGGAATCTTGTAAAGTTACCTAATGGGGTGAAGGCTATTGGTTGTAAATGGGTATTTAAAACCAAAAAGGATTCATTAGGTAACATTGAGAGATACAAGGCTAGACTCGTTGCAAAGGGATTTACTCAAAAGGAGGGAATTGATTATACAGATACTTTTTCTCCTGTATCAAAGAAAGATTCTCTTCGTATCATTTTGGCATTGGTTGCACAATTTGACCTTGAGTTGCATCAAATGGATGTGAAAACAGCCTTTCTTAATGGTGATTTAGAGGAGGAGGTTTATATGAAACAACCTGAAGGTTTCTTCTCTAATGAGGGTGAACATTTAGTTTGCAAGCTTAATAAATCCATATATGGTTTAAAACAAGCCTCCCGTCAATGGTATCTAAAATTCCATGGGACAATTTCTTCGTTTGGATTTGTTGAAAATCCCATGGATCAATGCATATACCACAAGGTTAGTGGGAGTAAAATTTGTTTTCTTATTTTGTATGTGGATGATATTTTACTTGCTACCAATGATAAAGGTTTGCTACATGAGGTGAAACAATTCCTCTCTAAAAACTTTGATATGAAAGATATGGGAGAGACATCTTATGTCATTGGCATTAAGATCCATAGAGATAGATCTAAAAGAGTTTTAGGTCTATCACAAGAAACCTATATCAACAAGATTTTAGAGAGATTTCAGATGAAGGATTGTTCACCGAGTGTTGCTCCCATTGTGAAAGGTGATAAGTTTAACTTAAGTCAATGCCCTAAGAATGACTTTGAGCGGGAACAAATGAAGAACATTCCATATGCTTCAGTTGTTGGAAGTCTTATGTATGCTCAAGTGTGCACAAGACCCGACATTGCATTTGCTATTGGAACCTTAGGGAGATATCAGAGTAATCCAGGTATGGACCACTGGAGAGCTGCAAAGAAGGTGTTGAGGTACCTTCAAGGAACAAAAGATTATATGCTTATGTATAGGCAGACAGACAATCTAAATGTGATCGGCTATTCAGATTCTGATTTTGCTGGTTGTGTTGATTCTCGCAAATCAACATCAGGATACATTTTTATGATGGCCGGCGGAGCTATTTCATGGAGAAGTAATAAACAAACTTTGGTTGCTACTTCTACTATGGAAGCTGAGTTTGTCTCCTGTTTTGAGGCAACTTCTCATGGTGTATGGCTTAAGAGTTTTATTTCTGGGCTTAGAATCATGGATTCTATCTCTAGGCCTGTGAAGATTTTTTGCGATAATTCAGCTGCTGTTTTTATTGCTAAGAATAATAAAAGTGGAAGTCGAAGTAAACACATCGACATTAAGTACTTAGTCATTAGAGAAAGAGTTAAAGATAAAGCAGTTGTCATAGAGCATATTAGCACTGATTTAATGATTGCTGATCCTTTGACTAAAGGCATGCCACCACAGAAATTCAAGGATCATGTAGAAAATATGGGACTTGGTTCCTCTTTATAGTTGTATACATAGATGCGTCAATTTAGTCATCTCAATATCTCATTATTTCTTTTAAAAAATATTCTTTTTATTATCTCTTTAATTATATGACGCACATATTTGAGCACTAAAAAAGCAATCTAACATAATGGCAGGAACCAAATTCCTTATATGGAGTGGAAGAATATGATTCCATCACCATGGAATGGGAATCCCTCATAATTACGAATGAGATGCTTTTCTTTTTGTTCTAAAACACAAATTAAGACTAAGATTTGTCTGGTTCAGTGTTGGTTCTTGCACCCAAGCCATGGCAAGGGATCGTATATCATCATGTGTGATCATGATTTCTACTTAGAAATTGAGAATTTCATCGTTCAAAGAGCCAAATTTTACATACATTACTACAAGCATACTTTTCAGACTAGATGTCTTCACTTTTTTAAGAGAAATAAAATTTTCCTATTATTATAGTTTTTGGTGTATAAACATTTATTTTATTATATCGTTAACAATGTTTCAAAAGGAAAAAGGATGGGAAGAAAATTGAAAGATGTTAAGAATATTAAAGTTATGTAAATATTAACATAACATAATTTACTACCAAACAATCCAACATAGATTGATTGATCCCAATGATAAAGTTATGTAAAAATTACATAATTGTTTGATTTTACTTTAATTTTTTGTTTTTGGATTAAGTTTATGTTCCCTCAATTTCTTTTTTTTCTTTCTATTTTAAATAAATTTATTTTCTTGCTTAAAATAGAGAGTAAGGACGGATCTATATTGTCCCAAATGGGGTAATTGACCCTACTTCACTATTATTATTTTTAACCAATTATTACCCATTTTTATCATTTGTCTCCACATAAAATATAACAATGTCTCCACATAATTAACCACATGTTTTCTTTTTGCCATGACTTTGTAGCACACATGACACAACAAACACACGTTTGTTAAAACTAGGGTTAATTATATTTTACCTCCTGTAAAATATACCAAAGTTGCTTTACTCTTCTGTAATTTTTTTTTGTTGTTTTACCCCTTGTAATATAATATTGTGTGTTTTACCCCCTTGACTCAAGTCAACCATAATATAATTTGAGGCGGTTTTGTTTTGTGGCGGTTTAAAACCCTCGCTAAAATTATATTTTGCGGCGGTTTTTAAAAAATCGGTTTAAAACCCTCGTTAAAACGATTTTTTTGCGGCGGTTGACTTGAGTCAAGGGGGTAAAACACAAAATTTTATATTACAAAGGGTAAAGCAACAAAAATATTTTACAAAGGGATAAAACAACTTTGACATATATTACAGGGGTTAATATGTAATTAACCCTTAAAACTACTAGTGTTATACAAAGTATATACTATCCTGCATTATGCTCATGTCTCAAAATAATAATCGTTAAGGTTTGTGCATAATTTTTAAGGAAATAATTAATTGTGTTGATTTTATGATAAAATTAATATTATTTACTAAAATATCCTTATTAATTATAGTTAGTGGGATAGTTAAGTTAGATAGAATTCAATAAATATAAGTGTATAATTATGGGAAAAAATAATAAATAATACATTAATATTCTAAAGAGATACTCCCTCCGGTCCTACATATATATATATATATATATATAAAATACTTTTTTAGATACATTTTTTATGTATCATTTTTTATGTATCTAGTCAATAATATAAACTAGATACATCAAATTCTCAATGTATCTATTTTTTTTTCTTATATATAAGACCAAAGGGAGTAATTATTTTGAGATAAAAAAATATTAAAGAGACAATTATTTGATCAATGTAGCTACTTATAACTAACTACCTACAATGGCGGAACCATTGGGTGGCCTGGTCGGGCCACTGCCAAAAAAGAAAATATAATTATCATTATACCTTTTGTATATTAACAAAATTATTAATGTATAATATATATCTATATTTTTTTTTTGCGCGTAAAAACAAAACTTAATCAAGTGTTTTAGTTGCTATAATGAGTTTTTTTTATATTTCAAAAGGTCCCAAGTTCTACTCTTAAACATTGTATTTTTAACTTTTTTTAAAAAAAAAAATTGGATAAAACTTAGGTGCATTTCTTAAGGTACTTTTTGAATATTTCTTAACATATATAAAATTCATTTTTTGTTGTTATATCAAACTTTGAAAAATTAATAAATTGTTATGTTAAGAACCATACAAAAAGCACCCGAAATACACATAAGTTATGTGCAATATTTTAACTATTAAAAGCATATATATATATATATATATATATATATATATATATATATATATTTCATCAATACATATAATAATGACCCACATGTAATTACATTGCTTAACTTTGACTAAAGTCGAAGTTAGCAATCTTATATATATATATTAATGAACATCATTTTTATGAATTGAAAAAATCATTTTTTCAACTACTTTATTTAAAAAAAAATTGTATAAAGAGCCGTCATTTCCAACTCGACTGCCAGTCTAAGACCTAGTTCTCCTTTTTGGAACAAGGACACTGCTTCCCCACAACTTTGGGAAGCACAATTGTTCAGTGAAGCAATTCATTCTCGCAACATGAGACTCTTCTTGTCTTCAGTAACTTGCAACTTGCTCATCTAAAAAACTTGCAAGAAGAGACTCTTCCATAATAGTGGAATGCAACTTGTTTAGTACTACACAATCAACACGCCTGAACCAACGAAAGACTTCCAATAAATCTATATACAGCTCCATAGTATGATCTCCAAAAGTTGGAAGTTTTGAGTCATTCGTCTGAAAAATCTGTTTTATTGCTTCAGAGATACCATCCAAAGTAATGCATTTTGTATATATATGTTCCTTAGCCATTTTCGAGGCAAATTTTAAACCCAACAGTTTGGCGTTTACAGAAACTTCAGGACCCAATCATCTTATAAATCGATATAACTCAACAACCCTTTCACTATCTGGGAGAATACCTCTTTTCATCATACTCAAATTGTACGACACATTTAGCATTAAGAATGTAGAATTTAATAATCTCATTTGTTTGAATCTTTTTTAACTCTGTTACTCCAACTAGTCCATTTTCTCCAAAATAAACCCCAAATTTAATAATATGTCCATGAACTTTAGTGTTTAAAAGAAAATGATTGTATATAAACATTGTACTAATTCATATTTTGTGTTTTTGATAGTTTTAATAAAAAATATTTAGTTATGATAATTAATTAAATGATAGAAAAAGAAATATTCTTAAAAATAATACATTTACCTATTAGTTTAAAGACATAATGTAATGATAACCTTAAAAAACATTTATGTGAATTAAACACAATTTTATTATTAATGAAAAAATTTACAGTGTCCATATTCTTCAAAAAAAAAATCATAATTATTTTCAATTAAGAATAATCATTCTCGTTTTAGTATAAATATAGTATAATAAAATATATTTTTATCGAAAAAATTGTGCAAAGTATTAGTTCAAATTTAATTTTTAATGACTTCAAATCACTTAATAACATTTAATTAAAATTTTGAGTTAATTACATTTTACCCCCTGTAAAATATACCAAAGTTTTTTTAATGACACATCTAAATATATTTTTTTAACTCTGCCACTTGCTTACTGAGCTTAAGACCCTTACCACCAAAACCAGTTCATTGCTGGTTTTTGAGGTTTTATTTTATGTGCACAATTTAAATAGGCTTATATCATACATAAATGTATTTTTCATCATTAGATCAATTATTCTCATGATATCTTATTTGATTCAATGACAAAGTTTATATGTCATCGCAATAGATGTTAAATAAGTTTTTTTAATAAATTATTATAATTTGACAAAAAAAATTATGTATTTGTTACGATGGTCATTTTAAATTTTAAAATATTGAAAATTTATGTCAAGAAAAAATGGGTAGTTAGTGTCATTTTATTCTATTCATTATTAATAAGTTTTCTAATATTTTAATTGATTTTTATGAACAAAAAGAACAGTCCAATAAAAAAAGTGAAGACCGTAGAATTTTTTTGTAATATGTTTCAATCCCACTTATTAGAATTTCTTGATCCGTCATTGATAAGGAGTTGGTGTAAGTGTTGATGGGTAATCTATATTTACACACTTATTAGAATTTTTTTGTAACATGTGAAAATATATAAATACTTCATGCAAATCTTGAAGTATGTCTTGACTCTTGACCGTAATGAGTCTCAAGACTCAAATCTCTTAAACTTGTATATTCATAAAAAAATTACCACTGCAATCAACACCCTGCATCATTCATTCAAAATTCCAATGTAACTGGGCGTGCAAATTAGATTCGGATACAAAGTTACGCATATTTTTTAAATAGATAAATGTAAAAAGATGCATAGTTATCCATTCAAATGCATATGATATGATATGATAATGATATGTTATTACTAATTGCCTATATAAGGAACATCCAAGTACACACAACTAATTCAACATTCAAATAGCATCAAAACTTGTGTGAATTAGTTTTCCTATATATAATATATGATATATATTATATATTAACAAAATTATTAATGTATAATATATATCTATATTTTTTTTTTGCGCGTAAAAACAAAACTTAATCAAGTGTTTTAGTTGCTATAATGAGTTTTTTTTATATTTCAAAAGGTCCCAAGTTCTACTCTTAAACATTGTATTTTTAACTTTTTTTAAAAAAAAAAATTGGATAAAACTTAGGTGCATTTCTTAAGGTACTTTTTGAATATTTCTTAACATATATAAAATTCATTTTTTGTTGTTATATCAAACTTTGAAAAATTAATAAATTGTTATGTTAAGAACCATACAAAAAGCACCCGAAATACACATAAGTTATGTGCAATATTTTAACTATTAAAAGCATATATATATATATATATATATATATATATATATATATATTTCATCAATACATATAATAATGACCCACATGTAATTACATTGCTTAACTTTGACTAAAGTCGAAGTTAGCAATCTTATATATATATATTAATGAACATCATTTTTATGAATTGAAAAAATCATTTTTTCAACTACTTTATTTAAAAAAAAATTGTATAAAGAGCCGTCATTTCCAACTCGACTGCCAGTCTAAGACCTAGTTCTCCTTTTTGGAACAAGGACACTGCTTCCCCACAACTTTGGGAAGCACAATTGTTCAGTGAAGCAATTCATTCTCGCAACATGAGACTCTTCTTGTCTTCAGTAACTTGCAACTTGCTCATCTAAAAAACTTGCAAGAAGAGACTCTTCCATAATAGTGGAATGCAACTTGTTTAGTACTACACAATCAACACGCCTGAACCAACGAAAGACTTCCAATAAATCTATATACAGCTCCATAGTATGATCTCCAAAAGTTGGAAGTTTTGAGTCATTCGTCTGAAAAATCTGTTTTATTGCTTCAGAGATACCATCCAAAGTAATGCATTTTGTATATATATGTTCCTTAGCCATTTTCGAGGCAAATTTTAAACCCAACAGTTTGGCGTTTACAGAAACTTCAGGACCCAATCATCTTATAAATCGATATAACTCAACAACCCTTTCACTATCTGGGAGAATACCTCTTTTCATCATACTCAAATTGTACGACACATTTAGCATTAAGAATGTAGAATTTAATAATCTCATTTGTTTGAATCTTTTTTAACTCTGTTACTCCAACTAGTCCATTTTCTCCAAAATAAACCCCAAATTTAATAATATGTCCATGAACTTTAGTGTTTAAAAGAAAATGATTGTATATAAACATTGTACTAATTCATATTTTGTGTTTTTGATAGTTTTAATAAAAAATATTTAGTTATGATAATTAATTAAATGATAGAAAAAGAAATATTCTTAAAAATAATACATTTACCTATTAGTTTAAAGACATAATGTAATGATAACCTTAAAAAACATTTATGTGAATTAAACACAATTTTATTATTAATGAAAAAATTTACAGTGTCCATATTCTTCAAAAAAAAAATCATAATTATTTTCAATTAAGAATAATCATTCTCGTTTTAGTATAAATATAGTATAATAAAATATATTTTTATCGAAAAAATTGTGCAAAGTATTAGTTCAAATTTAATTTTTAATGACTTCAAATCACTTAATAACATTTAATTAAAATTTTGAGTTAATTACATTTTACCCCCTGTAAAATATACCAAAGTTTTTTTAATGACACATCTAAATATATTTTTTTAACTCTGCCACTTGCTTACTGAGCTTAAGACCCTTACCACCAAAACCAGTTCATTGCTGGTTTTTGAGGTTTTATTTTATGTGCACAATTTAAATAGGCTTATATCATACATAAATGTATTTTTCATCATTAGATCAATTATTCTCATGATATCTTATTTGATTCAATGACAAAGTTTATATGTCATCGCAATAGATGTTAAATAAGTTTTTTTAATAAATTATTATAATTTGACAAAAAAAATTATGTATTTGTTACGATGGTCATTTTAAATTTTAAAATATTGAAAATTTATGTCAAGAAAAAATGGGTAGTTAGTGTCATTTTATTCTATTCATTATTAATAAGTTTTCTAATATTTTAATTGATTTTTATGAACAAAAAGAACAGTCCAATAAAAAAAGTGAAGACCGTAGAATTTTTTTGTAATATGTTTCAATCCCACTTATTAGAATTTCTTGATCCGTCATTGATAAGGAGTTGGTGTAAGTGTTGATGGGTAATCTATATTTACACACTTATTAGAATTTTTTTGTAACATGTGAAAATATATAAATACTTCATGCAAATCTTGAAGTATGTCTTGACTCTTGACCGTAATGAGTCTCAAGACTCAAATCTCTTAAACTTGTATATTCATAAAAAAATTACCACTGCAATCAACACCCTGCATCATTCATTCAAAATTCCAATGTAACTGGGCGTGCAAATTAGATTCGGATACAAAGTTACGCATATTTTTTAAATAGATAAATGTAAAAAGATGCATAGTTATCCATTCAAATGCATATGATATGATATGATAATGATATGTTATTACTAATTGCCTATATAAGGAACATCCAAGTACACACAACTAATTCAACATTCAAATAGCATCAAAACTTGTGTGAATTAGTTTTCCTTCCAAAACAACGTAACCATGCAAAGGAAGATCCTTGGATATCCACAACAACAATGCTATGGTGATGATGGCATGTGGATTGAAACCAAGGCTCAACAAAGCCATGGATATCCACAGCAATTCCAAGGCATGCACATGAAGCCAGGTGGTTTTGGCAAAGAATATGATCACTCCTTGTCAAACCATCATGGCCATGGATCCAATTTAGGGGGAAACCACAACATGTATCATCAGGATACCATGTCTAATGGCTACGGACATGGTCATGGTTATGGCAACAATCATGGTCATGGCAGTGGCCAAAAATTTCCTTTTGGTTCCAATACTCACTCACCTAATCATTTTTCAAACGGTGGCGGTGTTAGGCCGTTCAGTCACGGTGGTGGTCACGGTGGCGGTCACGGTGGCCATGACTATGTGTCAGAGCCTATTGAGGAGTATGAGTATTACAAAGAGGAGCATGTAGGTTATGGCGCGACGAAGATGGATGAAATGAGATATGAGAGGCATGGAACATATGGAGGAGATGTTCAGTATGCTAATCCATATGGATACAATAATAGTAACATGATAAAGCCTCATGGTCATGGAAGCCACAAAATCAATTGGACACTAAAGGGTGTCTAATATGCTTGCTTGGTCACTGTTACCATCTCTGTGGATTGAGTACTAATAAATTGTGTGCTTTATTAATTTGCTGTTTTCTTATTGTAATAAGATCATTACTCTCATTATATATGTGCCGCTTGCAAATGCAATGATATATGATCAATCAATGTTACCTGTTATGACTTATGAAGCTATGATATATATGGAGTTTTATATTTATGATATGACTATTAGAGTGTGATTAATTATTCATTTTGCTTAGTTGCTTCATTCAATCAAATTCTTTAGCTCAATATATATGAAAAGAGGTTAGTTGAGGATGTTACAAGACGGATTAAACTCACAAAATCAGTCGCTAATTTTGCAGCACACTTTCAAATAAATTTTTTATTTTATGAATATTTTAAAAAGGTCTCCGATTCTACGGACTAAATTGATAATGAATGGATAAATTTGACACAAAATTGATAGTGAGTTGTTAAAATATAAATATTTAATTGATAATAAGTGGTTAAATATAAAGTCCAATTTCGGGAATATTTTTGAAATAATCATAATCTATTTAAAGAGTGTCATACAAAATCGGAAACTAGTTGTTTAATCAATAGTGTGTACCTTCTGAAATATGATGGTGTATCAAGTACTCTGTTAGTGTATTATAACATTAAACAAAACCAAAAGTTACAATTAAAACAGTAGCAAAATATTCTCTAATTTTCTTTTTCATAATGTAGAGATTTTACATGAATATGGCTCACAAAAATATTAACCACAAATTACACACATAGAGAACCATATACTATTTATAGACCACTGTATACAAGTTCTAAGCTAAGACATTTTTAACAGAATTCGTTTGATCAATTGTGGCAAGTATCTGCTCAAACAGAAATAACAGAATAACATAATTCTCAAATGATGCAATTGCATTATTTATTGCATTTTCAAATGATCAAAGGTGTAGCTACATTGTAGCATAACCAAGGGCTGAAGGAGAGGGGAGCAGGCAGGGACATCAAGTTTTATAAGTTCATTTGAGAGTTATAGAGTCGATTTTTTTTTTGTCAAGTGGTGTAATTGCTAGAATTTCACCTTTTAAAAGTGAATAAATAGACATATCATAGTTCAAACCTCAGTCGTTGCATATGCAATGTCCATACTAACTAAGTTAATCGTACATGGACGAGTTATATTATAGTCAATTATTTAATAGTTTAATAGCCCCATGTTGATTGGTTAATTACAAGTCCATTGTCACCAAAAACCTAAGAGAACACTTGTTGGAGAGATTGGAGACTCGGAGTAGCGTCGGGGACATCAATGAATTAAACGTCCAAAACCTCAAAAAGACCATGACACCGTATCTCTACTCAAAATCTTATGACATTGGAAAGATAAGTCACCTCTTTTACATATGACTCCAAGTAAATTTCCTTTCCCTTTCCATGATTCTTCTCTCCAATGAAGTTTGTATCAATCATATGTCAAACAATTTGATTCCAAATGCCAAAGGGCTCAAAGACAAAATATGACCCCATACATTAGCACACGTTTTGTATTCCCTTCCATTCAAAAGCATAATAAATCATTTCCTTAGACCATAACCAAAAATGCTAAACGAATAAAATTGAATGGTTGTGATGTTTAGATTCATTTTGTCCATCCTTTGGAATTTTCCTGTTTCAGTCTTCACATATATAGCATAATATGCCCCTCAAAGATTATCTTATTCTCCTCATTTATTTTTCTCTTCTTTCTTTAATTTGCTTAAGCTTTATGGTAAAAAGTTGAAGTATTAGATCCAGTCACATTATCATAACAGAATATATATAACTGTGGGAGATATACTCAATCCACCAAAGAAAAAAAAGCATACTAATAATATAAGGAAAATGTTAACATTAAGGGCACATTTTAATGATTTAAATAAAAAAATTATGTATCAATATCAGTGTATTTAGTTTAATTGTCAAACTTTTCGTATCTTAAATGCACAAAATTCATAATAATAATTAGGCTAAATTGCAGTTTTGGCCCCCCAAATTTCACAAATGTGCAATTTTAACCCCCTAAATTTTAAACGTGCGATTTTAACCCTCCACACTTCCTAATTGTGCAATTTCATTACTCTTGACTATTTTGACTCAACTTTTTTTAACAAATATTTAGACAAAATATTTAAAAGGTCTTAATATTATTATTTTTTCTCAAAAAAAAAAAGCTTTTATATAGCAATGAGATATATTAGGAATTTTTTAATCAAAATTGTCACGTAAAAAATTTAAGGAAGACAACCAAACAGAAAAATTAAGGGTCACATGTCTTACGTATAATTACAATTGCAAAACTTTTATTAGTTTATTAATTCTAAACTTTTATATTGTAAAAAAAATTATATGTATGGAAACTTTTGGTCTAAATAGTCAAGGGTTGTGAAATTTGCAAAAGAAGTAAATTTGAGGATTAAAATTACACAATTAAGAAATATAGAGAGTTAAAATCGCACGTTTAAAACTTGAGGGGTTAAAATTGCACATTTGTAAAATTTGGAGGGCAAAAACTGCAATTTAGCCTAGTAATTAATCACTCAAGTGAGAATAATAAAAATAATAAAATATATAAGATGAAGAAGTAGTAACATAACCTCAATCAACCACTTACAAACAAAACAAAACAGAACAGAAACAGAACACATTCTTCAATTCAATATAGGAAATGGAAAACCAAAACATCAGATATCGCGGCTGGTATCCCTCAAACTCCTATGATTATCAAGTACACGAAGTAACAGAGCCGATGCTTCACAAACGCGCCGATCGTCCAAGAAATCATAAGAAGGGTCATGTTGCATTCAAAACTGTGCTAGAGGAGCCCATAACACCAGTAGAAGAAGAACCATCTGCTGCAGAATCTGAGAGCATAACTAGTAGTACTGAACGTGTAAATTCATTTCAAAGTG
Source organism: Trifolium dubium (assembly GCA_951804385.1). Taxonomy (NCBI): domain Eukaryota; kingdom Viridiplantae; phylum Streptophyta; class Magnoliopsida; order Fabales; family Fabaceae; genus Trifolium; species Trifolium dubium. Next base: position 11,389,256 of record OX638076.1, read on the forward strand.
TGGATCAAAAAGCTGATGTTTTTATTAAGATGGAAAAGAGGAGGATTGAATTTGCCAGACTCAAGTCTTTGGGCCTTGCTTGATTGTGATTCTCTAGCTAGCTAGCTACAAGGCCTTCTTCATGCAGAGGTTTATTATTGAATAATTTTAACCTTAAGTATTTATCTAATCAGAACATGTATTTCACATAATATAAATAATAATGTATCAAGATGTCACTCTCATGGTGTGTTTTGAATAATTTGTTATGTTCTATTAGTGTACTGGTTAGTAACTAATTTGATTATTGAGACTCATCAAGATTAACGAACATATCAAATGATATTCAGTTTCTGTAAAATTTGACATGAATGATACATATGATATAAACTTTCAATCTAACAGTTGATTTTATAAAATTTGTATTCGTTATAGTGTTTTGGGCGAGTTGTATATGGTTAAAGACTTAAACAAGTCTTTCACCTTAGAAAGAGCCTGAATTTAATTGTCGCCACCCTTTACCCATTTGCATAGAGTAATCAAGCAAAAGCAACATTATCTCCAAACTAAGTTTATACACTATTCTATATTGTTAAAGAGTAAACATAGAGAATTAGAGTTGGTTGAACAAGACACATAAAACAAATAAATAAAATTATGCATCAATTTCTTTAACACTTACTACAACAAATTAATAACAATGAACTCTAATTAACCTCAAACTAGCTAATTAACTAGAACCATAGTATATAATAACTATTAGTCCATAGAACGACATAAAGGACATGAACTATGTTTATTGTCAAACCATTTGTCTAAACAACTTCTATGGAAGAAATGCTTGCAAGGCAACTCACTCACCTCTTGATTTGCTTCAAAACTAGACAGACACACACAACACTCTATCATAGGACTTCTGCATATGTTTCTCCTGTTATGACACAAGGATTTGTAATGTGTTATTGACACCCTCCTTTCCCTTGAATAATTACTACTATTCTCTTGAGAGTAGTACTCTTCTTGTTCATCAATGTTTGGAGAATTAGTGAATGATGTGCAACGAACTACTTGAAGCATGGATCTAAACATGTTCTTTAGTAGAACCATAGATAGAACTGTGTTCATCACAAGCACAGGTACTACTCCTTCTGCTGCATAGGGAAAGTTTGAGAGGCCCATAATTCTCAATTAATTTGGTTTGCTTGTTAATTGAGCTGAGCAGAGGAGTTTGAAATATAGGTGAAGAGGCAATTAAATATATAAAGAGAAAAAATGCAATGTTATATTAGTAGCCAAACATGTAGTGTGTGTATATATATATAACATTATTATTTATGATAAAATGTTTAGGTGAGTTGAATGTCAGAAACTCATATTATATTTGAGTAAATTTTAAAATTTGACAGATGCTAATTAAAATATTTATATATTATTTTTATGCTGACAGCGAAAGATGAACTCAAAAGAATACGTAATATGAGTCAATTCATTTCCAGTTGGACAACCGATAGATGAATATTTTTATAATTATGGTGAGAAATCTATGAGTACAAAAAATACCATGGTCTCATGTAACACGTGGCGACACGTGTAGGGATTTGTGAGTACAAACAAGAGTGAAGTGATATTAAAAAAAGAAAAAAATGTGAAGTTTCACTATCACAAAAATAGTATGTTTGAGAAAGCCACGTGTATGCGGTGACCACAGAGGTTATGACTGATGGCAACCATCCTCACCTTTCAATAGGAACTTCAGAGGTTTCTAGATTTCTGGTTTGTGTCCGTAACGCGTAATGAGTTCAATCTTAAACGTAAATTGTTCAATCAATCATCAACACACATTATTGTATTGTATTGATGCATGTATACATAGGTGTTTTCTGTATCTGTGTCATTTTTTGTTTACAAAGTAAGTACTATGAGTGTTTTGTTTGTTTTTTTAGTGCTCCGTGTACACTTGCATGATTTAAAGATGTAACACGTATTCGTTATGTGACCTTATGTAGATTACTTATTTTGTTAGTATTTTCCAAAGGACGTGACTTGACTTGTACACCACAAATAAGGAAACCAAGATGGTTGATTCATACTACTGTTTGACAAATTAGTTTAGCTTTTCCCCAAAGAACCCATCTATATAAACGTTACTTTCGTCTAAAAACAATTGTCATTTACGCATAAGAGACTCTAATAAAGAATTCTCTAATAAAGAATTCATGTGTCACTTTCATAGCAATATTGGTTACTAGAATAAATGTTGACACCAATATTGGTTACTACAAATATCATAGCATTTGTAGTGGATGTAGAAAAAAAAATTGTTGAGAGAAAGATTTAAAAGACATTGTTTGCTACACATATTTGATGCATACTATTTATTTAGTATAATATTTGGATATTACCACTCATCATTATGAAAATGAGATAACAAAGTAGTATTATAGAGCAAGGTCTACTAATAATTTGATGATTATTTTTAATCCTCCAACAAATCTTTATTGGGAAATTCTATGGTACTCTTGTTAAAACATAATGTACCGGTACAATAAAAAATTTAATCAATAAAAAGTTGTCTTTTGTCGACATCATCCTTTTTATATTATATTTTAAAAGTTAATTTTTGTCATATGTAAAATATTATCCAACATGTCAAGTAATCATTGATCAATATATTTCATTGTACTAATACATGATGATTTATCAAATGTACCGTAGCATCTCCCATTTTTATTTACTGCTTATAACGGATAGCGTAGGTGTTGCATATTATTGCGGTCAATAGTATTTTTTTCTTTTTTTCATTTTTTGCTTTTATCTTTTGTCTTGTAACCAAAAAAGATATTAAGATAAGTTTGACAAGCAATCATACCGAGGTGTCTTCAATCCAAATGGAATTGTGACTATTTAATAAATAGAGGTTCAGTAATTTTCAATATGTTAGGCTCAAAAATAGAAAGGTAGGAAAAATTCTCTTATGCTATTGTAGCAACAATTTCCAAATTTATTTACCTGACAACAATTATTTCTCTATAACTTGTAAACATTACCTTGTTTGTTAGTTAGTGCATTCAATTATATGACCTTGTTTCTCATATGACCTTGTTTGTTAGTTAGTGCATTCAATTATATGACCTTATTTGTTACTCTCTCCGTCTCAAAATAATTGTCACAATTAACCATTTTACACTATTTATATAATCTATTTTGACCGTATATTTTTTTTAGTAATATATAAATGTAAATATTAGCATGTAAGATGTTTGATTTGTCTTGATGAATATTTTTAAGGCATACAATTTTTATAATTTTTAAAGATTAATTAAAAATATTAACGATTAAAAAATTATACATTGACAAACGTGAATTGGTCAACTGTGATACTTATTTTGGGACGGAGGGAGTAGTTAGGGTATTCAATGACCTTGCTTCTCTTATGACCTTGTTTTGTTAGTTAGTGCATTCAATTATATGACCTTGCTTCTCTTATGACCTTGTTTGTTAGTTAGTGCATTCAACTATAATGTAACTACAGCAAGTAGTTAGAACTTAGAACAACTCCACATGTGTAATGTGTTACCAAACTAACCCAATTACTTTGTCGAGGGATGCTCACACACATGACATACCAAACAAATTGCAAAAAGTTGTTAATTGTTTCTCAAAATATACCACAAAATTCCATTTTTGAATAATAAAATTGAGCTAAGAGCAACATTATAGGGAGATGCTTAGCTAATTCTTTGAGCTAAGAATCTGATTCTTAATATTTTTTACCATTGGAAACATAGATGGTGGCAATCCTTAGTCCTTAAATTTAAGGAGTAGTGCTTATTTAAGGATTTCTCACTTTTTGATTCTTATATTATAATAATATTTTTTTTCTTTCTTTCTATCACCATTCATCACTAAAAGTATTAAGAATTTGTGGGACCTAATGAATAGTATTAAGTATCTCAAAATAAGAATATGTGGATAAAGTAAAATCTGCCCGAGTTACTTAAGAGTTGCTTAATCTTATGTGACACGGTAGGACCCACGTGAATAGTGTTAAGAACCTCAATTTAAGTATCTATGGATAAAGATGCTCTTAGATATAGTATTTAGTTGTTCAAGCTAAGTATTCATTCATACCAACATATTAGAAACCTATAACTCACATACCTAAGTGTGTCCTCTAATTTTGATAAAGAGTAAAGATACCAATATAATTTTTTATTATCATTACTCTCTTATTTAATATCTAAATGTACAAAAATAACAAGTAATTCATGAGTTATAATCCTCTTGGTCCTTAAGTAAAATATATAAAGATCTTGCAAAAATATTTATATATAATTTCAAGACAATCATTTTTGTAATCCTCTTATAGACTAGTATAAAGAATATGAGAAAGAGAGTCACAATGTAGTACTATTAATTTTCTTCACTTAATTTATCACCTTCAGGTCTCAACTCAAGTTCTACATTGGATTTAAGTTTGGTCCCTAGCTAGGACTCTATTTCATGTAAATGTTACATATATGAATATATTTCAAAAAGGTGGGGAGGGGGAATCTACTCATAATGGTGGCCATAGCTGTGTACAAGTCAAGCTTTGATCTTTGTCTCCTAATTATGAGCAGTGGAATTAGACATACTAATACCACCACCGGACTTGAAATACGCATGTTCTGCATTCGCTAACCGACTCTGAAACATGGTCCACTCCCTTCTACATCTCTCCCTCACCTGCCGTCAACAACATTGCAACACAAAATGGATTAAATGATCGAAGTTTGTAAATAAACACTACCTCACATCTTGTCGATTAATTTAATATGCTTCTGATGTCAGAAGGGAAAATTAAAAGCCAAGTAACATATAAGATGAAACATGCAAAACATACCCCTTGCCATGGTGCTTTCCCGGTTTCTGTTTTACCCTGCAAATAACGGGAAAATTGATAAGCATTTCACAGAGTCATTTGCGACATTATTAAGTTTGATATATATACAATAATAATGGAAAATCTTTTACCTGATTCCCTAGTGTGGGAACACCTTGGTGAACAATCCATTGAGCATCAACAACTCCAATCTTCTCATGCGCAGGCTATATCAGGAAAAATAAGTTAGTTTCAAGCTCAAGCACATGTCTAGATTGCAATTTTTTTTAGTTTTTTGCTTTTCCGTGTGTGCCTTTGCCAAGGCCACACCCACGCCATAAAAGTAAGTATTGCGAAATTAGATGTTAGAGAATCTGAGAATCAACTAACCTCAACACATCTTCTAACAGCAAAATCAAGACCCCACCCATGGACCAAGTCATTCTGCAATGCCAAAAAGTTATACAATTATAATTTATTATGTTCTTAAAGAATCATTAAACAACTAATTAGCGGGAACATTTTAAACCGGTAAGGATTAACCATTCGACCTGAATCATATGCCACACACAGCGCCATGCTTCTCGCGAGAAGACTGGGGCCATAATCTCAACAAACCTGCATTCATGTGACAAAGAATGCACAATTAGATTCGGCCAGTAGACCAGATTATACAAGATTAATCCATTACACCAGCAGTTACTTACGCTGCACAAGGAGGCAAATGAGGGTCAGAACACCATCCCGGTTTCTCCTCCGTCACTCTAATATAAACCCACAAAAATAAATAGTTAATGCAAATTCTCTCAAAATAACATGAACCACGAGAAACTGCTATAGGATGCTAGTCATTCTTACTTGTGAACTTCTTTATCACCTCTTCTTTTTGTCATTTGCCATGTCAACCCTTTATTAGGTTCTAAACCAGGCTGTGAAATCTCCAGACCATGCTTCTTCACCAGTTTTATGTACCTGCACTTGAAATGAAAGGAGCATATGAAATTTTAACTCCAAAAACAACTTTTAAAAATATCCTTTCCATATCAAATACTCACTCTTCAGCATTAAAATGCTCAACGCCTAGGTCTTCATCCCATATAAATATATAGTCATATGGAGCCACGATATCAGGATGTAAAAACCGCTTAGCATACCACCTAGAAGGGTAAAAACTCACATAGTCAATATGATGATGATGATGATGATGATTTTGAATAGCAACTAACTTTTAAGTGTGTAAACACTGAAGACTATTAAATATTAACTGCAAAAGCCACAATGAAAATCTGTCATCCAAAAGTTAATAACATACTGTTGCTTCTTACCATTTGGTCTGTTTGCGAGCACTGACATGAATAGCCTTTTTCGACCATTCAAACTCGTCCCAGTCATTAGTTCGGCCATCATAATGAAATAGAAGGATTGTAAAGTTCTCTGAAAACTGTTCAAGAAAATATTTAGTTAAACGACACATAAACGTGCACACTCAAACACAGATATAAAGAAACCAAGACAGACCTTTTTCACGGCTGCATCAATATTTTTTTTCATTTCATAGCCAACAGTGAATGTCACAAGGTACTTTGGCTTCAATGTTAAGTCCTGCAAGTGCCAACTTAATTAAATTAAATCCACTGTACATTAGCTGGTTTATATGTTTTCCTTAAAAAATGAAAGAAAAATATAAGGTAATTTTGTTATGAAGTTTGGAAATTATAGCCATATTAGGCGCATAAACTATCTTAGGATACACACCTCACTGGGCTTGCCCCACAATCTACGCAAGTAAAAGTCGGACTCAGCTTCAACAATACCGGGAGGTAAACTTTCTGCTCCTCTTGGATTTGATGGAACCCAAATCTGTAGAGAAACAATAAGGTAAGGAGCAAGTGATATGATCAATATAGAAACTACAAGTATCCATTTTCCTAATATTATATAAAACAATATCATATTCTTTTAAGTCCTTATCAATAGTGTATTAATGCGTACTGAATAAGCATACGAAAATGCCCTTGATAATGATGACAGGGTACAATGTATACCTTTGATGTATCATTTGATAAGTGATGACGTGAAGATCGTCTGTTATTATTGCTCATAAAAGACCAAGCATGATGACCTGTATATCTGTCTTCAATGTAAGAGAGATCAATTGAGGGAAGCAAACCAGAAGGGAGATTGAACTGCAAAATGTTATGCAGTACGCACTATTAGCATTGGATATATTTAGTCTAACAACCCACAAACATCTACAACAGCGCAAAGGTACACCTAAAAGAGGAAGAAGATACTAAGTATGCACCTTTGTTAATGATAATGTTGGAAATGATACACCTAGAAAGAAGCCAAAAACTACTCCAATAAAAGTGGTCACGATCAGCCTCATAATTTCACTTGGTTTTCTACCAGTAGAACTGCATCCAAAGAAACAGAAATGTCACCCAATGGAATTATTATCGACATAAACTAGCATACACAACTTTTGTCAAAACAAACATAAACAAGTCAGTTATCACCAATGATCAGACCTGCGAGTAACGGTTCCCATTTATGTCTGAACTTCCCTAGCTGTATGCTCATATAACTAAACGCAGAAATCACACTCCACCAGTCATCAACTGGAACATATCCTCCGTATAAGAAACAAATATGCTTGTTAAAAGAATGAAAACCCCTGCTGAAGAAACATATAACAAAAAAAAAAGACAAATTAATAAACCACCCGGATAATGGTTCAAACTTCTAAGAACGTAACGCATCTCCTAATATCACCTAAAACTCTCAACACGCCGGTGAGATTTACAGTCAGTTTCGTTTAGTTCTACTCACAGCCTATAAATGTGCTAGATGTTTCGTAGAAGTAACAAAAAAGGAACCAAATCTAGCCAGCTAGCATAGGAAGTTGAAAACAACTACTGAAATGAACCATAATGCAAGAAAAGCTTGCACTTTTCCTCAATAACCTCCCAAATTAGCTCAAAATGTTAACAAATGCATGTGATCTCTTTGATAAAAAGACGATATGCCTTACACGCGATAATGACCCCAAATTAGTATCTCCCCAATTACAAAACTAAGATTCAAATTACATCCAAAAGAAAAAGATAAGACTCATAAAAAGTTGTCATGTTTAGA